>CM054118.1:44807921-45334117 GCA_028673005.1 Tanypteryx hageni
TGCCCACAGTCCACACGCAGTTTACCGATGAATAATAATCTTTAATTATTAACGTTGCAATCTATTAAGTTTGACATTACTACAACTATAATTTCGATGCTTCATAAACAGCGCGAAATAGATAACGCAATTCTTTTGTCTATTTGAAGGCTTAATAGATGCTAATTCAATCGGAGGCAGCAATGTGGGTCGCCCTGGCAACACCCTGAAAGAGTACGAAAAAGTCATAAAATTTCGAAAAGAAATGCGTGTTTCTGAGAAATTATTCCGTGCAACATCAAAACATTGCAAGAATAATATATTTTATAGTATTAGCCGTCGAATAAAGCAAAAACGGAGAAATTCGGTCTATATATACGCATTTTAATGAATGAAAGAAATAAACCTTTCACCTTGAAAAATCGAAACTCCTGTGTAAACATAAAGAAAAATATAATCGTCTCCCGGAGTGGAATCCGAGACACTTCCGTAAAAGAAAATAGTTTTCCCGGGTCTCCTAGTTGGCAGAATCAAAATGGCACCTACAGCATTTCTCTATGACAAACTGTTCAAGAGATAAAAGGGGGGAAAGGACAGACATTGAGTAATTATACATAAAAATTCTTGCGCAGTTGCTACGATAAAACAAATAAAACAAATTAATAAGGCAGCATAAGTTACAGGATACAGTATTTTTGCGCTTACCGTCCCATCAATAATACTAATGCAGGTATTTTCCATCCAAATTTTAATATTATGAAATCAGAAATAAATTTGATCATGGTTTTGTCACTTAAATTTCAGCACTTTATGTTGAATTTTGAATAAATAGTTCATGGAAAGACTTGAACAACAGAATGATCTTGAATGCGTCATTTATATAATGTTTTCTCGAAAGAATATTTCGACACTATCAATGAAGCAAGAAATTACATTTTAACTTAGGTAATAAATATGATACGCTGTTACTTCTCAAAGTAACTAGCGGTATACTTTTATAAAAAAATAAAAATCAAATAAAAAGTAATATTCAGGCACTGAAAATACATCAAACCCTTTATTCTATGTCTTTTTATATACTAATAAAATTCAGAGCATTTAGATAAGGTATAATACATGTTTAAGTAATAGTTACCTGAACATAAGTTTCAAATCGTATTCAATTAATGAAAATGCATACATAAACACATTATTCTTGCGCTTAGAAATGTTAAATTCATCTCGAAACAGAATTTTCGTCGTAGGAATCCATTTTCATATGGTAGGTTCTAAAATGTATATCACGACTCTATAGCGTGTCTATTTGGACCATTTAAAATGAATTTGACCTTTAGTGGATTAAATTCTGCTTTAAACGGAAACTCCTGCTCGTTAAAAAAAATTATCTTATCCATTATAGATGAGGTATTCCCTCAAACGAAATCTCTCCGGTAATTACGAATAACGACCTAACGTGTTTTCCCCGGAGGTCTTTCCATTTTAGGGATGTTAGGGATTTTACCACAAATTAGGCTTTATATGTAGCCATCGCTCAAGAGCAACCTGTTGTCCTCGATCTCCATCGCACTCCAAACAGTCGACATGGTAGCCACGTGGTTAGCGATCACCTTATGCCTGAGAGCGCTGTCAGGAGTTCTCGCCGAGGAGGTGGACACCTCGGGGGGCGTCGAGGATTCCAGGGAGGTCCGTCTTGGCGTCGACCCCCAAATGTGTTCTTCCAGTGAGTAACATTGGATTCATTCACGTATTCGCATGGAAAGGGTGTTGTGTGACGTCTTTTTTTATTCCACAAGCTAGGTGGGGATGATTCGGATACTTCCATCTGCGGAATTGTCAAGAATGACTTAAGTTATGTTTAGGAATTTTGTGTGTAAAAACATAATTATCCGTCCTAGAATCACAAAAAAATATTTTCTGCTTATCTAAAGCAATCATTACGTAAGACGTTCGTTTTCTAGAATATAATCTTTTCGAAACTTTTCGAATATTCCAAAGTAATATTTTTCTACTTATTGTAACTCAGTTTATTTTCCCAAAATTTATTAAATGCTTTCATTATTTGAGAGTCATCCTTAAAAAAATAATCGCGTCTTTTCGCGATTGGATTTTAAATTCGATGCATATTTACCACTCTTTTCGTAAGTAATGAATTTCTGCAGTTTGTTATAGTGTAATTGATTTTTATAGATTATTTACCTAATGGGCAATAACATTTCACATTCCCCACTCTTACCTTTTACCATTACGTCAACAGTTTAATATAAAATGCCTACAAATATAAGAAATAACCATAGTGACAATATGAAATTGTTCTTTAATGGAGCCAATTGGCGAAAGAAAATTATAACATTTGGAACTGTGAAGATTTTTAAACGTAAAAATTTACAGATAAGATAATCTACTACATTCCAAATAATTTCGTTCTTTTTTTAAATTTCACAGGAACCATCCATGACGTCTTAGTCCCAGGTGGACACGGTTACTTCTTTTCGTGGGAAGAACCCGGCACTAAAATGCTTGAACTTAATTGGTCAGAAGCACGGGAATTCTGTCGCGCTCGCTGCATGGATTTAGTTTCATTGGAGACCAAAATCGAAAATAATTTCATCAAGGAAAGACTTGTTAAAGGTGACTTTGGACGTTGATATAAATGTAACTTGTCACTAAAAATGTTAACTTAAAATATGATATGAGATTATAATATTTATATTTGCAATAACATTAGTTTAAAAGCGATATTGTTTTCTAAAAAATTATCGTTATTTATGTTTTTTGTATAACCCTAAACATGAAGTTTAAATTTGTGCAGGTATATTTTAGGAACCTTTCTTTTCGCCATTTGATTGTCATTGGAGCGAGAGTGGGATATTTTAAATTTACTTATTTAAATAGGTTGGAATCGAGATATGAATTCGAGACATAAACATGCGTACGGTCCCGAAGGAAAAAGAACTCGTTTGTTGTTTACAAAGCAACTAATAATATTAATTTAATTTTCAATCTTATAATTGTATTACGTTAAGTTGTCCAAAGGAGACGTCTGGAAAATTATATAAGTAACTTCAATCCTCGTTTCAAAGCAACAACGTATAGCAATATAGATTAATTAATTTTGTAAGATGTTGACAATAATGCATGGATTTGTTTATTTACGTTGCGATTTTGTATTAGCGCTTAGCTAAGACGTACATTTTGAAGTTTTATAATTGAATTTTATACCTCGATACACGAATAGTCGATATACGAAGTTTTGCTATAACGAACTTTTTATTTGGACATCTATTTTACATTTGCCATCAGCAATATAACTAACATTGGCATTAGTAATATACTTTTATCAAGAACTGCTAAGTTTCTGTGGGAAAGAGATGCAGTGCTATAAGTGAATATACACGTATTTACTTCTATTTTTGTAAGTTCTAGTGATTCCAATTTATATACAATAAATAATAACTTTTAACTTAAAATCTTTTAAAAATGTGATTAGTAATTAATAAAAGGTTTATGCTATAATATGTGAAGTTATTAATACTGGGAACGCACCCCATCGTAGTAATGTTATTCGATATACGACGTTTCAATATACGGACGAAATTTTAGGAACGCATCTACTTCGTATATCGAGGTATTACTGTACTTGATTCATGCCTACCAGTCATTTTTGACTGACAACTAAACTAGTATTTAATATAATAAATTATCGCTTTATAAGCATCACCTGTCGTTTCTTTTGCATCAAAACATGAAAATGGCGTGCTAAACAGCGGATTTTATGTAAATAACAGCTTCTATACATTTTCGTCCATTCCTCAAAACGTTTCTCTTCTTTTTCAATGTCATTTTTACCGATTCATTTTGTTATAAACGAAGGCATGCAGCGCTATACCTGGACTGGTGGACGCAATTGCGATTTCCCTGGTTGTGAGCGTCCGGACCTGATGCCAGCCAGCGTGTTTGGCTGGTTTTGGGTAGGGAGTCTTCAGAAAATGCCGCCTACCACAAACCGCATCGATACTGACTGGAGCGACGTTGGAGGGTAAGTTATTGCATGCGTATTTGATCGATTATAATACGAAATAAATTATCTCAACACCGAAAAAAATGGTAACAACTTAAATACATTTCAATAAACCCGTTATCCTGTATCTTATGCAATCCTGATTGATTTTAATTGTGTCGACCGCATGAATTTATTCACGATTATGCTGTAGTCTCGACTGTCAGCTACGCTTCAGTACAGGACACTGCCGAATTTCTGATATTTCACCATTTCTGAGTGCTATGTTAGGTTGTATTTATAATACGATCTCCAAACTTGGACGTTATTCCATCCAAAATAGCAATTTTTACTTTAACCATGAAAAAAACCATTCCTAATTAGATCAAAAGTACCCAAGCCAATTTCTCCTGTGAGAAATTTAACTGATGTGACTACTTCAAGCATTTTTGCTATGATTAGGCTCTTTCTTGCTACCTATTAATTTATGGAAAGTGAATTTATTTTTTTTAATTCCTTTATTATGGAAAGGAAGTTAAATGTGAATATTTATGAGTGTGAATATATTGAATAAGAAAATAATGACTTCTCAGTATATCTTTCAACATTTATTTAATAAACTATAGAGTCTTTAAATCATGTCCCTAAGCCAAACCAACATGGCTTGGGGCTAGTTTGTGGCAGAGTCTATAGTTGTTTCATAAATATGAGCTCTAAAACATATTGCTGATTGATAAAGGAAAAACTTGACAATTTCCACTTGAAAGATTTTTATTGCATGACTGGTTTTTTTTGTCATAGTGTCTTCTGTATAAGTATGGAATAATTTCATAGCAATAAGCTGGATACAGGTGATTATAAAAATTCTACCTTTTATCACAACTAATGATATATTTTATACAAAACTTTATAATTTCATAAGATTATAGAAAGCATGATTTTTTATAAATTTAAAAATGTGCACATATTGTTACTTTTGTCTCATTTTTAGATCACCCAAGCTGACTCATATTCCCTCAAAAATTTTCAAGCCAAAATGTTTTTGTTTGCTTAATAAAATTTCTCTATTTTAAAATTCTTTTTAAAAGATATTTTGACATAATTTACCCAATTTAAAAACTCAAGGTATGATTTTATAAGCAAAGAAACTGATTTTCAATTTCACTTTTACCTCCAAAATACCATACTTGGATTTGTGAACCTCGGTTGTTTTTCAAAATCAATCCCCTGCAAAGATTGAGCATTTATTGCAGTCATCTCAAAAATACTCAACTGGTAGCCAAAAAAAGCTATCTAAAACAAAAACCAAAATAGTGATTTTACATTATACAAATTCAAGACAATCCTTTGACTCTGAATCCTCAAAATAGGAAAAAATCAGCTTCCTTTTGGGTAAATATAGCATTTTCTAAATGTATGCATAGCCATTACACATATTATTGTTCTATGTGGACTGGATTATATGAAGTACAGCTCATAAGAAGTTACCCTTCTGAAATGATTCTTAGGCTTGGAATTCCACAACCTGACAACCGAGAATACTTGCAAGGTGGGCCTCAAGAGGAATGCTTAGCCATACTTAACAATTTCTATGGCGATGGACCACGTTGGCATGACATTGCCTGCAATCATCGGATGGCTTTTGTGTGTGAAGATAATGATGCTCTGCTGTCAGTTGTGTTACAGAAGGAGGCCTCCCAATCTGTAACCAGTGAGCAGCTTCTGCCTAGTTATGAGTGAAAGGGGCATTGGATGAGTTAATCCTACGAATGTAATTAAATAAAAGCCATAAGCAGTAACAACATGCTTTTTTATATTATAGGGGAGCCTTATATTTCTAGGAACACCATCTACCTTGATAAACCATGCAAATATATTGTGTGATAATGAGACATGGATATTATTGCATTTTCTAGTCTGTAAGACCCACTGCCATATATGAAACAGCAAGATTTCAAAACTAAATATTTGGAAAATTACATCAATGCATAGGTCTTAGATCATTTGCTGGTATAAAAAAACAATGCAGCGCATTAGCATACCCAACTGAAATGAATTTATTTGTTTTGGAACCCCTTATAAATCCTAGCACATAAAAACATAAATTACTGTTGGAACTATGTTATCTAACATGATATTACATAGCCTATGTGGAGAATCACCAGGTGGTCAATGTAGGCCATATGTACAATGTGTAGCATTTATATTTGAGATTCAAGTATGAATATTTATATATTATACTTTGAACTATTAACCCAATGCCATAATGGTTTTATAAAATCACAAATATAATGATTACTTAGTAACCGTTTTGGCTACTAAGTTATTATAATACTAGGGGCTCTGCACATGTCACATGTCAATTCTGTGCCTCACTCTGCGAGGCAAATTCGCACGCTGCCCATGTTCACTCCCTCCTTTCGGCATAGATTTAAGGTAGAAATCTCCATTTTCGTGCTTTGTTTTAGTAGACGACATGTTTCTTATCGCATTCACTTCTCTGCCAATTAAAGGTTTTCTCCTTTTACATTATAATGGGGAGGATGGTTTCCAGAACTCTATATGACTACAGTTGCCTCCTTTGCACTTGATCTAACCTGGAGAGGTGGCAAGTCTATCTAAGGCCCATATCCAAGAAATACATTACTCTGAATTGTATTTGGATACATTGTATAACCATCTCCAGGATAAAGTGGGAGACATGCTTTCACTTAGTTTTAAAATTTTTGTCACAAGTTGTTCTATTGTCTCATTCCACATAAAAAATGGTTACACTGTAGTTCTTTTTCTCACCAAGCAACGTGTCCATAAATTACTATTATTGACTGGCTGAAAAAGAATACTTGGGTTTGTTACCATGCACAATACACACTAAATTTTGGTCAATTTTTCGTGACAAAAATTATATACGATAAATTACAGTAAGTGGCTTGAGAGAAAAAATAGCAAATAACATAAAACAGCTCGTGGATGCATGAATCCGTGGATACCTGCGTAGACCTGCTTATTAAGTATGTACCATTTATTATTCACTTCAGGGGCTCGGGTTCTTCACACCTTGATCATCAGGAATGGCCTGTATCTGAAAAGACAATGTGTTCTATTTGTTTCCTTTCCATCCGTATTTAACAAACTTTAACACTAAAATGAAAAAAGTATTTTTCAACCTGTAATTGGTAGTGTTAGACAGTATCTCATTAAAACAATTAATATGATCACCAGAAAGGTAATCTATGATTTCCCCACCTGCATTTGCTGTGCGCGCCTCCAAGTTCCCACCCCCCATAAAAGCGACGATCACCTCCCACCCCTCCTTTTCACGCCAGGAGCTATTATGATGGTTATTTTGCAAATGAAATATTTATTATTATTTTTGTGGTACAATAGCAATGGTGACTTAAGAGTTGTTTCTTTTCTTCCTATTCATGGAACCAGAGCTGTATTATGGCCTAGACACTATAGTCTCTGTACCTAGGGTCTATAAGAAAATGGGACCTAAGAAAAGTTCAAACAAAAAATATGTTAACATAAATATTTTTTTATAGGTCTACAGCTGGGGAAAAGAAACTATAGACTCTTTCCTTACTTTCATTAGAATGGGAATTACTTCAGAAATTAAATACTGATGAAATTATTTCAAAATTTGCTAACAAAATTGTACAAAACCTTTGATGTAAATGCAATATAAATTATGTAATTTTTTAGAAAGGTAAACCTTATTTCTAGAATGAATTTTCTTGAGAAATCGACAACAATATTCCCCAATTAAACGCCATCCAATATATACACATATCGTTATAAATAGCTGCTTCTTACATATATATACATCATTTAAAACGTAAGGTACTTTTAGAAGTGCTACAGAGCTGACATTTGGCATGAATATAGGTCATTGGTTACAACATCAGGAAGAAATCCGAAATCCCAGAAAAAGTTATATTTAAGGGGTGTTTTTGACCCCAAAGTCCAATTTTAAACACCCATAAGAAAAGCATTGAAAACTGTGCAGGGCTATATAAAATTGCCTTTTTAAATTATTTATAACTAAGATACAAAGTCGAGACATGCACCATACTCTGAAAAAAGAATGAAGTTTATTTTTATTGTAGACAGAATTCAAATCCATGGTGACTTTGCATAACAATTTGATTTTAATCATAAAATGATGAGACTTTTTTCGGTTTTCAACAATGAAAAATATTAACTACCATAGCAACGACTCCAATGCCTTTCAATGGGAAATGATTTTCCATACTTTAAGAGCATTGATTTAATGCTTAGACTGCATTATAATCCATTTGATTTCAGCCAAAGACATACATATGATGACGTGACAATTTTAAATTATTTTTTTATCCGGATATGTACTAAATGGCATGGATAATGACACCTATCACACAGAATATCCTAATTTTTACATAAATTTTAGTGTAACATATAGGCATTTGTGTTAATGATGATTATAATTATTGCTTAAAAAGGACGATCTGAGCCATGAAACTTGAAATTGGAAAACTTGGACGCGAAGCCAATTACCAGAGAATTTAGAAATTCCGGATAGATGCCTTAATTTCTTAGAAAATGAAAAATATTATCTTATTTAAATGGGTAGTTTAAATACTGTTGGCTTGGTTTATTTACAAGTTTATATCTTGGTTAATGGTGATTTTTTTAACGCTTGCAATATGCAAGCACCGACAACTCATAATACCTAAAAAGGCCTGCAATAGTGAGTACCTAGGGCCTATGAAACCCTTAATCCAGCCTTGCATGGAACTCTATGACATATTATCTTCTCCATTACATAATAATAGTATTTTATTTGCTCTGCACATTATCCAGTAGAATAATTTACTTCAAAAAGTGTTTTCATATTATGCAATCTGCCAAAAGCAAAGACTGCACTTTCTCCTACTGTTGGTGATTCTCATTGGACCTAATCTGTTCTAAAGTGTACTTTCGGACCTGGGCATCTTCAACCCATAAGATGTAAATCAATTTTATGCAACATTTTTTAGACAAAAGTGTCTTATAGCTCGGTAAATATGGTATCACTATCCTTCATTCATTGACAGATCTATTGAAAGGCATACAGCATAAAGTCATAAGGCATCATTTCAACACATATGAACAAATTTAGATAAATTAGATAGATATTTATTCAAGCCCTTCGACATCAGAAAATTTTCTTACCTTAGCAGGATTTGAACCACCTCAGACTGGTACTGCTCTTCATGAGCCATGGATTAAAACAACTATGCCATGGTGAGCATCAGTACCGTAGCAAGGGTGGTGCGAGCGGTGCACCTGCACCAGGTGCCAAGTCGACATGATTAATTAAGTTACTTTTATATATTAAAACATATAATTATTTATTTTTCAATAGCAGCAGAGACTAGATTTGACAGTGAATGTTAAATTATAAGTATATAGTACAACCAGTGTCACACAGATGTCTCCCCCTAACCACGCTGTGGTTTGAGAGCAAACTATCATATGTTTTAACCAGGTGAAGCACTATTAGTTATTTATTTATTAATTCAGCTTTTACAAGATCAATACTCATTTTATTTCTCTCATTACTCCACGTATTGTTCATTATCAAAAAAACTTTCTACATATGCATTACTAATGGGAATTGATACAACAAATGATAATAACTTTGACAATTCAATAATCTCAGTCTTTTTAAAAATAAGCACCAACTTTCTGTCAACTGGAATTTGTAGATCTGTTATAGAAGGAAGGATTAGATTAACATTACAAATCTCATCATACAGCAAATCATTATTTAAGCTGATATTTGCAGCTTTGACTGCTTGGACAACTTTTGCATACTCAAGTTAATCAGAGAAATACTTCATGGGTGAATTTTCAAAATTATACCATTTTTCAAATAATCTATTGCTCTGGTATAGGCAATCAGGGCTTCTTCAGTGAACTTATTTCTCTCACTTGAATTTAATTCAAGCAAACTTTCATGTACTTTTGATGAAAAAATATCACTTTCTACAGTCTAGTTTGTGTAAAAGTTATACCATTATATTATGTACTTCTGTACTAGTTATATCATATTTTCAAGCACACCGGCAAATTGTGTTAAATAAATACATAAATTGGTGAACATAATGTAAGAAACATTCACTTAATGTAAGATGTGGATTTATTTCATCAGCTTGATCACAAATAAAATTCCAAATACTCTTATGGCAATCTTCTTCTCCAAGATTTAAAAACCTAAGGCGAAGGAAAAAATCTCTGAAGCCAGTCAATGAATAAAAAATCTGATAAAAAAGGCCGGATGAAAAGTTGGATAGAAAACCGACCTTTTTTATCCGTTTTTTATTCATTGACTGGCTTCGGAGATTTTTTCCTTCGCCTTATGTTTTAACCACAGCCAGTGTAGCTCACATTTGCCTTCTCAAGATTTAAAAAGTATAGTCTAACAGCAGGCCAGCACTTAGTAATTCTATCTAATGCAGGATATAATGAAAGCCACCTGATGATAATATGCTTTAAAAAAATTTCATACTATAGTTACAAATATTCAAAGCATAATTTTAAACTTTTTACTCTTTTAGAACTAAGAAAAATTTCAGTATAGACTTTAAGTACAAAATTTTTAACATCAAATGACAAGAGTTTTAATGCATTTCTACCACAGTTATGAATAATATGGCACTTACAATTAGCTTTAAGTAAATTTAATTTTTTTTCTTTTAATGTGTACACTATATTATTTTTACCAAAATTATCTGCTGCATTGTCAGGAGAAAATGAACTCATACATGGTAATTTTAAACCATTTTCCTCAAGCTTCAGGCAAATTACTGAAGAAATACCTAGAGCATTTCCATCAGAGCTTTCATAGAAATCAAGTAAGTAACCTATCTTTGATATCTTTAATTTTATCAAAAACTTTAATGGCCAAAGGGAATAGTTTTTTTATTTTGGTATAAACATTAGTTGTAACTGAATATGGAACATGTTTAATACTATTAACTTTCAATTCATGAAGAAGAATTTCAACTGACTTAGGTGCCAATACATTTTTAACTATAGCTTCACTATGAGATGTAATGAAAAATTTTGTCACTTCCACATAATTTAATAAAAACGACCGGTTTCGTTACGATTGTAGCATCATCAGGTGAAAAGGTGTATAAACAGTTCCATATATAGGGAGATAGCAGGGGTTACACAGAACGTGACTAGATGGTAATTAAAGAGATGGTTAGGAAAAAGGAAGGGGTTGGAAAAGGAAGGCAGCAACCAAACAAAGTTACAGTGTATCCAAAACATTTTTGATAAAAAGAGCCTAAGACAACAAGGTTACAAAGTATGTACAAAATCTTTCAGTAAACTTAACAGAAATAAGAGAAATAAATCCTTACAATTAATCATCTCAAGCCTTTTATTTCTAGGTGGAGAAATTTAGGGTTAAAAGAACTGTGGTGATTCAAGTTTAATAGATGTTTCACAAATTGAGAATTCAAATTATTTAACCAGAAGTATCGCTTATGCTCGTGAATCCTCTTTTCAAAAGTCCTCCCAGTTTGGCCATTGTAGACTGCTCCGCAATCATCACAAGGAAGTTTATAACACTTCTTAAGGACATCTGTATTGGGTCTTTAGCGTAAAGGAATAATTTAGAAAACGTAACTGGGGAGTAGAAAGCAGGTTTAAGTTTAAATTTAGGAAAAAGGTTGGACAATTTATAAGAAAGGTTTCCTAAGAATGGGAATGCCATCCACATACCTACCCCAAAACTCCAAATAAATTAATAAAGGGTGACCAGAATTTAAAAGGTTAACTTCTAAATTATTAAGAGAAAGTCGGCAAGGGGAGGGGAAAGAGGAGATCCCATCGCGAGACCTTCCGTTTGTTTATAAAAATTATTGTCAAATAGAAAAGTTTTGCTTAGAATAAACTTTAAGTAAATTAGAAAATTCACTAAACAAAAATTGATTGACACCAGCTTTGGAAAGCATATCTAAAACCAATTCTACGGCTTCTTTGATAGGAACTTAAGTAAAAAGATTACAAACATCAAAAGAGACAAATTTCGAATTGTTGGGAAAAATTTTTCCTTTTAAGGTGTGAGTCAAATCTATGTACCGTATTTCGCGGCATATAAGACCAGGGAATAAGACGCATCCCGGTTTTTTTAGAATATTTTTCAGGAAAAAGTATTTTGGTTTACCAAAGCATTTACGAAGGGCCATGCCGTGTATCATTTCCAGCCGTGATTAAGTCCGTATGTGGCAACATTTACAGAGAATATTCCGGCGTGATAACAGTTAAATATAACGTTTTAGATAAACATCATTCGTAAAATAAATAGGGATGATCTAAAACATAAATAATTGCTTCAAGACTTGTATAGCTAAATATGCCCAGCGTGAACTCGACAGTCGTATTAATTAAAGCTGTCGGAGTGCGCCGCACACTTTGCACGTATACCCTTTACCGATAGTACTTACTTAAACTTGAGTTCAAGATGTTATTTTAATATAATGGGATAAATAATGAATGGAATGCATATGTAATAACGATACGCACGCTCAACTAGTCCTTTTTCTTCTGCAACTCTTTTTGCCTCGTACATAACGATTTTGATCGATACAGAAATATCAAACTTCCTCTCTACTATCAATCACTTTCTCCTTAAGCTGTAGTCATTTAGGACTAATCTTACGGAGACTGTTTCTCTTATCCCATCAGATTAAGCTTTCTTCGTTTTCTCCATTCACGAATCATTATTTTCTGTGTGAGGTGGACCGAAATGACGTGCTGCTACGCGGTTTCTGTGCGTTTTTAAAATATTGAATCGCCTGCAGCTTATAACTAAGAGTGTAGGCATATCTTTTCACTTTTGTAGCCATTGCGACCTCAATACACATAACGTTATTTATCCTAGATATGTATAAAATATTTATGGCATCTACATGAATTCTACTGTTCAGTGGCATTAATCGCGCTATTCAATGGACTCTTTAGGAATTAAAGCATCGCAAATGTGTAGAAATTGTAATTCAAATTCAAATTTTCAAATTCAAATTTATTGGTCCGGGGATCATACATTCAGATGATATAGGACAATATACAGTAAAATAACGCTAAAAGTAAAAAAAGTAAAAAAATGCAATAAAAAAAGATAATATAAAGTTAGCTGTCATACATAATTACAATGACCTATCATTTAAATATTCATTAACAGAATAGTACATATTTCCTTGTAAAAACCTTTTCACCTTTATCTTAAAGGAATCATAGTTTTGGATAAGTTTAAGTTGTGGAGGAAGTTTATTAAAAAGTCTGATTCCCATTTCTCTAGGTTCTAATTTTATGGTTTTGGTCCTTATTAAATTAAGATGCAAATCAGATTGTCCTCTAGTGAGGTAGTGATGATGGTCCGAATTAACTGTGAAATCATTTAAGTTATTTTTCACAAACAGTACTACTGACAGAATATAAACACATGGGAGGGGAAGAAGCTTCAAAGTCATAAAAATGGGCCTTGAAGGAGAGTCATATGGTTTCCATGAGATGATTCTAACTGCTCTTTTCTGGATCTTGATCAATGTGAGCGAACGTATTAAAGCATAATAATGAAAATGTGTCCTCGGAATTCACGTAGCATTATGTATTACTGTATACATTAAATAAATGTTCACTATTAATTACTAAAAATGTGTATTATATTGTTTTTGCGGCGAATTATTAATTGTTCCATTTTGGGAATGAGTGTGCTTGTTAGTGTCAGTATTGAGAACAGTAATAATTTTGCCTCTGTCGTATGAGACAGACTGATTTTTGGGCCATTTTTCTGAAAAAAGCGTATTATGTGCCAAGAAATACGGTAAATTTTAATGCCAAATTTGGGACTAAATTGATAATAATTACGAAGAAGTGTATTAGGTTTGAAGGTTAGTTGATGGGCAGGCGCAGAGATACTGGAGACAACGGGCCTAATTGGGCAGTCCTTTGTGTGGAGTTTTGGTAAACCATTAAGTATAGGGGGAAGGGGGTTCATCGCTAATAAGTTGCGTTTGTCTTTACGAGTGAAAAGAAGAGAAATGGAAGAAAGAGTTTTTTGGATCCCACATTGATAAATCGAGGTAGGGTCTTTTTCAGAGCAGAAATATTGTTGTCACGGATAAAATCATAACATTTCTCCAAATAAAGGTCTCGGTCCATCCCCACCGAGCAATTACCTGTATCAGCCTTTTAGACAATCAATTTGTTGGAACAATTTTTGAAACGAGAAAAAAAAAATAATAGCAGACTTTTTTCTCGTTTCAAAAATTGTTCCAACTTTCACAGCTTATGCCTGTCTGCATAGGATCTTCGGATCATATCATTCCATCAATTTTAATCAATTTGTTGTCTAAAATGAACTCTTTAACACTAGAGATTAAGGCAGGAGAGTGAGAGAGGGATAGTGGTCTGGGTTGAGGAGGCAACAGATAAGGAACATTGATGAAGGATGAAATATTACAAGCAAAAACGTGCTGTACGAAAGAGATTCTTTTTGTATGGCCAAATCACAATCGACGATTAGATTCTTCAGACCACGTGTAGATCAAGGAAGGGACAAATTTCAGGCCTAAGTTAAACAACTACAAAACAGTATGGGGTAAAATATAATTGGATAAATTAGTCACTCTAGGGTGGAACTTGTGGTCACTGAGTTTAGAAGGACTGGAATCCATACACTGCAACTGTTTTGAGGAAAGAGCAAACCAATATCACTTACACGTTGTCTAACACTGTCATCAAAGGTTAACCATTCCAGCCAATAAAGAGCGTGGCACAATTCCGAATGGAGGAGGCAATGGGATACCAAGATTCGAGTTTTGACTTCGACCAAAATGGTCTGCAAAGCTGCTGCTAAAGAAGAATTACTCTTGATGCTCACAAACTTCGGGAAACACCAAGATTTAAACACTTACTAATAAAAAATATGTTTAACGACGCAAAGTTGAACTTAATGGAACAATTTAGATACATTTTGGCCTTAACTGCTAAACTAGCGTTACAAATATCATTAATAAAGTCAGGCTCAACCTTGTTATGAGATGTAATGAAAAACTTTGTCACTTCCTCATAATTTAATAAAAACGACCGGGTTCGCTAAGATCGTAGCTGCTGCTGTATGGTTTTCGCCTGCGAGTACAGGACTTGGTGCTGCTTTGCCGGGTGGCTTTCAGCACCTGTTCTTTAGTTTTCCTTAGCCGGAGATTTTCCCGTTACGGCAGGGTTAAACGATCGCAGCATCATCAGGTGAAAAGGTATATAAAACAGTTCCATATATAGGGAGAAAGGAGGGGTTACACAGAAAGCGACTGGATGGTAATTAAAGAGACGGTTAGGAAAAAGGAAGGGGTTGGAAAAGGAAGGCGGAAGGAATACAAAGTTACAAAGTGTATACAAAACACTTTTTGGTAAAAAGAGCCAAAGACAACAAAGTTACAAAGTATTTACAAAATCTTTCGGCAAACTTAACAGAGGAGAATGATTCTGAAAAACTTTGTAAAATTGTAACTTTGTTTTGTTTCCGCCTTCCTTTTCCAATCCCTGTTACCTGATGATGCTGTAACAGGCGAAACCGGTTGTAATAAATTTGTTATTAGAAATAAACAATTTTCTTTTTTCATTTACATTATGGAATCTTTCCACAAAGTTGAGTCTTCCAAAGTGGATTTGGTTTTTAAAGTACCATTAGTAATCGACTTAGGAAGAAGAAACTGGCTCATCATTTGATTTTGCGATAACAAATTAACATTTGCAAGATGGGTTTTACTAGCTGTGTTTTCTAACTGCTCTCTCTCTCTCCATCATGACGTATAATAAATGTTATTCTACACTTACTGCACCAAGCAGTATAATAATCTTTCTTCTTCGACCAGTTTTTATAACTACTTTGCAGCAACCAATTACCATCAAAGTGAGTATAATATCTTTTAAATTCTATTTTTTCTATATCACCACTATCATTGATAAAGGTAAAGTACTCCTTTAGCCAAACAATTAGAAGTTATTGAGCTACTAACGATATACCACTAACATTACTTGACGTTTTTATTACATTTCTTCTTATTTGATTCCATTTTAATAGTTTAGGCAAAAGACTTTATAAAAATTTGGCACAAGGGAAAAATTTATCATTTTGGTGACCAAGTAATCTCCACCAGAAAAACTAGTTTTATAAATATACGATATATGAAAGTAAACATGGATAATATAATAAAAAATTGGAGTATTACGTAACGTCCAAATAAGATATATACGAGTAAATTAAGTTTACAATATCCAAATTATGAAGATTTGAAAATAGTTGTAAAACCGAACAATAAAAAATAACAATGTTAAAACAATTAAATTATTAAAAAGATGAAAAGCTTTTTCCTAACTAGTTTTTAATTATTTGCTGAATTTAGTAAGACAAATAATGTATACAGCTCATTTAATATAGTTAATAGCTACATAATCCTTAATTCTATTTAAATCTCAGTCTAAAGCAGTTATCAAATATCCACATCCAAGAAATAGTAAAATTGAAGAAAAGACGGTAAAAATTAAGTACACAATAATCCATAATTCCTCCAGTAATTTTCACATATTTTGCAATGCCTCACATAGTCATAGTTGTGTTTTGTTACCGATCCAAAAATAAAGCTGTTTGTAGTATGGATGAGCAACAAATACGCAAGAAGTTCAAGTATTTTGTAGAAAGTAAATATAGATTAAAAAGTTATGAAAATATCGGGAGAAGACGAGAACTTGAATTAAAGAGTCGTGGGAACACCTATAGAGCAGGTTGAGCAATATAAATAAAAAGAGATTAAAGCGAACAATATTTCAATTCAATTTTTAAAACGCAGAAAATAAAAAAAGGGTTTCCAACTGCAATTGAAAGTGAACCGGAGATTTGAGATACTCGATCGGAGATTATTGCGATGACCCGGAGATCTCCGGTCCCAAAGCCGGAGGTTGGCAACCCTAGTTATAATTGGCCGACCGAAGCGAGGTCTCACCTGTCGTGTCCATGTGCAGTTTGTCTGTTTGTTTGTTATACGATAACTGTTGTCTCGGTTGTCTGATTCAAACATTCGATTCATTCCTACCAAAACATTTTAAACCTCAGTGACATCTTTCTATATGGTGATGTAAATTCAGTAATTAATTTATTCCTGTATTTAATAATATTTCTTGAATATTATCAATGTAAATAACGCGTTATAAAGTTATCATGCAAGCGATATTGTATAACTTTTCTATACGTTGATTGTCCTGTGAAAAAAATCGAACTAGTAATCTAGGAGTTCCAAAGTTACGCTCACGTGCGTACACAAAATTATGACAAAATGTCCCCACCAGTTAAAAGGCATACGAGCTGGTGCCAATCATATAAATTAAGGGAGTACCGTTCCCAAACTTAAAGTCACGAATTATTCTTATTGTAGAATCACTAAGTCCCAATGCTTTCCGAATGTCAATGTTTCTATCACCACATTCAAACCTTTTAACAACCTCTATTTTAATTTCTAAGGAAAGAGACTTTCTAGATTTTTTCACGTCCGTCCTTCCCATGTTAGAATCACTGCTAACTCTTTTGAAGTTCATTTTAAAACAAGGGGATATATTAAAGAATATTAAGAATCAAAATAACAGAGGTAAACGACAGCTAAATGGAAAACGTTAGCACTACGAAAGACGACAACAGATAAACTGCCAACTGTATACGTATGTACGTAGGCATACGTATAATTTTGCGGTGTAAGAAAATGAACGTGAGACTTCACAATGTAACAGTATGCATAGTATACATTGTATATTTTCTCGGCGAGCGATAGGATGGGCGTTAGACTTCACAATGTATCAATCAAAGGTAGAGGAGGCGTAGAAACGAGCAAGATGGCGCAAATAGGATGTTATTTGTATGTTCATTATAAATTGCGTTAAAATGAAAGGGCGTAAATCGAGCGTCGCCTGTAAAAAGGGGCAAAGAGAATACACAAGAATATAATTTGGCCAGTAAAAATAAAATCGAGCAAATTACCATAGGAAAATTTCTTCAAAAGATAGTAATGAAAGAATATATAAAATAAAGAAACTACCGATGAAAATTCATCATTAGATGATTCGTTTATTGACAACTCCGAGAGAATCTGAACTTAGCAATGCGAGGAAAACAGTTGTTTCCAATAAAGTAAACAACCCTCGAGGAACTGACAACACGGTCATAACGGTCGCTTCGAATGAATAGAAGGGAGATTACTCACATCCATGTCAAAACAACTAGAAGCTGAAGGTCAAGAGGTGGGAAGTGAATGGCTTACTCAACTGCAAAACGTCTCCTTCTTCATGCAGAATCGTCAACATAGTTACTGCGAAGTATAATCATATTTATCGGTACAACAAAAAACGACATTATTGAAAGCTTGTCAAAACAAAAACAAGAAGGAAAAGTTTACTCCATAAATGGAATACACAGAGATTTCAAAGGCGTTCTTTGTGGGATTCGCATACAAAACAGCGTCGAAAGGTTGAGTGGTTCTCGAATTTTTATCTCCGAAACTATAAGTCGTAATGATGTGGCCTTGCGGACTTTTTTGTGGTAAATGTTGTACTCTATCCGAATAAATTTTGTAATTTATACCTTGCAGATCATATAAGAGCTAGGGAGAGAAAAAATAATATTTAATTTTTGCTTCACGGATGCTATTTAACCTGATACGAGTATAAGTTGCTCATGTAAAGTGGAAGATCTAATTTACGGACAATGGCGTAGCTAGGTTCTCCTTCGCCCGGGGGTATGTCACCGAGATGCGCCTCCTCCCTTTGCTCCTTGTAGAATTTTCCGGGCAAACATAACGTGGGAAATGTGATGGAAAGCCAAGCATACTATACGTACTAGCATTTTAATTCGGCATATATTATTACATTATTATTTTTTATAAACAGAAACGTTAATTTTCGGACCATGCGTTTGCGACCCTTCAGCCCTGCGCCCGGGGGCAACTGTCTCCCTCTGCTCTCCCCTAGCTACGCCACTGTTTACGGATGCAGTTCAAAATCATAATACGGAGATAAATTTTAATAAGAGTCACTCAGTGCCGGGTAATCCAATAGGCACAGTAGGCACGTGCCTATGGGCCCCCAAGGTAAGGGCCACCCTTAGCTTCCGTAGGTGTGCCATTTATAGTCACTATTATTGAAAGAAAAAATAAATTAAAAAAAATGAATGAGTCCCCAAGGTTAGGGGGTCCCCGTAGGTTTGCTGTTATAAAGTCAGCATTATTGAAATCAAATAAATAATAAATAAAATTACTAAATTCGTAAAAATAACGTTTCCTTATTCTAAGAGTTTCAAATACAGTAATCAATATAATAATCTCTGCAAACTACAAGGAAAGGCCTCTAAAGTCTTAGTGTCTAGGGTCATAATCCGCCACTGGAGTCACTCATAGTTAATTTAATCAAAACCCGCCAAGCGGCTCAAGAGATGAAAGTTGCGACAGACGGACGGACAAATAAGACTTGCCCATAAGGCACGCTACTATCGCTTCGTTTGTAAAGAAATAGAAATCATAGTGAGTTATGTATCGTAAGTCGACAATTTAATAAAGAATATCTGAATGCGTCTGAAGTGTTAGAGATTGATATTAATTTAGAACAAAAATGATCATTTAATTTCAGAATTTTCATAGACATGGTCACACGTGTCAAGGTACTTCATGTTAATACTTTAGTTGGCTGTAAAGTTATTTAGACTGCGTGACATAAATGCGTTTCCTGTAAAGCTTCTTCATGCATTTACTTATTTTCTTTTTTCGAATCCCTGAATCGCTTGAACTCTCCTAAAGACAACGTGCGAGAGAAAATAAAAAAGTAATTTTAAATTCGAATTAATATCGATCAATGAGAGCCAAAGCTCCAAACGTTAGTACACGTGAAAATTGTCGTCAGCTGGTCTATCTTGTAAAATGCATTATACGCAGACTAAAAAGTTTCACTCGTAATAAATATCCAAGAAGAAAACGACAGATATGATTCGAAAATTACGTCTATCGTCAATGGTGAACTCGCTTACTTTTCAAACAAAAAACAATCTACGGTTGGAAAAGATAAAGGATAAAAGGCGGAAAATGTAATTTGTTCTTCGTAACTTACATTATGTGAATTTGTAGCATTCTTCAATTGGAAAACATTTTTTCTCCTTTTGAAACTGTTAGCATGGACAAACGGAGACAAACAAGAAGTTTAGGCAAGAACTAATACAGGCTGGTTTCCCAACGTATTTTTAAATTTACTTTATATATATTTTATTTAATTTTATATAATAAACTATATAGTATAGAATGCATTCAAATAATCGAAACATGCTCCAAATTTGCAATAGCAGTGACTTTCTTCTTTCTTTTCGCTTTCTAATTTTACGTCATAAAGTACTATGCACGTACTCGGATCAACAGTCCATGGCTGAAGTAGTCGAGTGGAAAATAACCCAGTTGTGCACTCGTCTATGCTAAAACCGAACTCGGCAATAATCGTCTCCATGGAAAAACTCCAACGAAACTTAAAATGCAAAAAACGCCATCGTTTACTATAAATTCAAATACATACGATGGTTTGTCAAAATTCTATGATAAGAATTAGAATTCACATTTTTCCCCCTTAGAACAGTACAAACCCCGCTCCGATATCACAATTATAAGGCATTTTAAAGTACCAAAGAAAAATATCTCTGCACGACGAATTTGAGACTCCTATGTAAATCAAATAGATAGATAGATAAATGTCTTTATTCGGGCGAAATTTAGATCATAGGGTCCACTCTTACATTTAACCCTAATAGGGTAAGGGCGTTCCTTGAATAGAACTCGGGGCTTCAATCTCCGGCGAATAAAATATGGCCTTGAGGTCAGCTCTGGTAGCACGATCCTCATACCGAGTTTCACGAAAATCGGTCCATGGATGCAAACGCTGTTAGTGGGGGACAGACACGCACAGACACGACCATTTGTTGACCAGCCTAAAAATTAACGCCTTCGTGTACATATTTTGTATTAAGAGTTGTCACTTAAAATGGATGATTTTCTTTTCTGACGTTTTATTCAATATAACAGCTTACAAAGTAAAATATTTTACAATAAACATTCAAGCATAAACTCCAACAGATATTTACAAATTTATCAGGCATCAGCTTTCGGTGGATGACGCGAAATCGCTTCCTTTAAGTTCTAAACTCCGAGGTTCGGATTGTTGAATCGGACGTACTTAAGAAGAGCGTCGTTTTCCTCGCAGATAAACGGCTTCCTGTGATGGCAGGCCACGTCGTGCCAGTGGACACCATCCTGGTAGAAATTGTTGAGGATGGCCAAGCAGTTCTCCGAGGATCCTCCTTGTTTTAGTTCACGGTTGTCGGGCTGTCTAATCTTCAAACTGAAAGAGATTCCCAAAGGTCACTTGTCAGACCAAGAGTAAAGCCGTAAAAAATAGTTTTGGACGGTAAATGACACAGAACTTGCGTTTTTTCCCAAGTTCCACAAGGTAGCTCTTAAAATAGTTGACTTTATACATATTGATAATTGTTATTAATTTCACCAAAATCCCGTTTTTGCCGAGTGGGTCGGAACCGAGTTCATTTCGTATAGAAGGATTTTCCATAGAACCGGTATTAGATAATGTAACCATTGAGTTATTGTGAAATGTACAAAAACATGAATAACCTTGGAAAATAACGATCGTTTAATTACGATATATTTTTAAACAGCACACAAGCACAATACAAAATTATTGCACGTATTTTTATGTTCAAACGCCAGCACCACGTAGGGGACAATTTTGAAACTACAGGAAGCCAAATTCTACCATCTAGTTTTTTCCCATTCCGTGAAACCGGCATTTCCGGTAAAACGGTACTACGTAAAACGGAATCTTGCTGTTGCTAGTTTTAGTTCATCGAAGGTACGATTTTGTAAAACGGGTTAGAGGTCGTTATTATGTCAATCGCGGAAAAAAGTGACCGTTTTAAAAATCGAATCTCTCGTAATTTAACTATCGATTTCGTGCGAATTTCAATCGTTCAAGTTTTATGCTAACACCTACCCTCCGCTTGGACTCCAGTCGTTGAAGTTGGGGTCCAATTTTCTCAACTCAGCGGTCCAGAACCATCCGTTGACGCGAACTGGCTGCAGATCAGCTCGTTCGCATCCCTTGAAGTCGCAAACGCGCCCGCTGGTCCAGATGTACTTTTGTCGTCCTATTACAGGAATATTGTTAATTATATTTCTACATTTTGATTTCCAATGGCAATTTCAACATTTTGCCACGTATGGAAAATGAACTTATGATTATTTTTGTTTCTTGAATGTATGGAATGGAATTTCTGGCTAATCAACCTATTGGATTATTTCATGAATGTAATATCATTCAACACAGATAACTGAAAAGGCACTTTTAAAAGGATTCAGAGAAGCATTTAAAATTATTATAATTTCTCCTTAGGAGAGAATCCAGCCAAATTAACATATTTTATAGTATTCTTCTTTTTATAGAAATAAAACTGAACATAAACTGAAGATATTTTAATCGAAATTAAAATTTAGCATATTCACTCACAAATATTCGTCTTCTGTACGCAAATACCTTCACTATTTCTTCATAATATGAGTGTCCCGATCCGTTGACTAGAAATGTTCGCTTTTCATCAGAGTTATTATAATGCGATCAAACTTACCCTCAACTATTCTAGTCTTGACGAATTCGTTTTCGGCTCTTGTGTCGGGTGACACGAGGTCCATGCACCTCATTCTGCAATAGTTTCTGCAGCCAAGCCAATCCTCTTCTCTGGTCGCAGTGCTTGGTTCCTTCCAAGAGAAAAAGTACCCCTTTCCGCCGTAACGCTCATGGATCTTTCCTAAGAAAACAGTTCGGAAAAAATAGAGTTAATTCTCAAACGATCCGAAAAAATCGTTTTGATTGAGACGTCTCTATGCGCCAATATCTTATTAACTGGAATCTTATTCAGAAGGTTATTAAGATAACCGGGAGAGGATTATTTTGCGATCTTGGAGCGATTAACTTCTAGCGTTGAGGTGATTTGAAATATCCTAAAATCAACTCCGTGATACTTTCATTCGTTGAGGAACTTCTCCTTCTTAGAAATCTTCATGCGAGGGTCCTTTGAAAACGTTTTACCATCAAATAATTTTATTTTTCTATTCAAATCAATAACAATAAGTGAGGCATTTGATTTGAATGCGATTTTTTGCACTACGGAGAACATGTTAACTTTCCCGAAAAATGCAGCCAATAAGAAGGTAATTAGCGACGAAAACTCCCAATCGAGAGACTAAATACCTATATGTTCTGTTAATAAAAATGGAATAAATAACTGAAACAATTTACGACAAAATGGCGCTATATATTGAGGCGGAAGCTGAAATTCAAGTAAATTTCGTAAATAAATGTGCTCGTTTTTGAAAATAATCGTTAATCCATGCAACGGGCTTTAAAAAATAATTTCCACGCTTAACCTCGAGCAAAAATTTCCGAGTTTTACTGAATGAAATTTATTATTACATTAGTAAACATGCTACAGTTAAAAAAAAGTCTGGACAAAATTACTTTGGGATTGACGTTTGAGGCGGTTCGTGTGCAATGTTTCCAACATGTGTATAAGTGCCCTTTTACACGCAACCAAGTCCTGGGAGTTGCGCAGATCTACTACATAGACCTACTAATATGTAACCATATATTACATAGCCTGAGAGTATTTTGTTTACAGGGGACATAGCGGCAACGCAGCGTGGTTCCCCTTAGCAACACTTACCTCCCCTCCGTCTACGATTGGCTGTGATGGAGGAGAGTCTTTCCTGCCAAGCCCCCATCCTTCCTCTACCCTGAAGTGTCAATCCCAAAGTAATATCCTTCAGAGTTTAATTAAACTCGTTAAAATTGGGGGAATTTTGAAATTAATTGCAATTTCCTCCCTCAGTCATCTGCTTTACTTAATTCGTTGCCGCGCACTGTCCAATTCCGCATGGATAGTAGAAAAATCAAAAATTATTTCATTTCTTTCTGCTTTTTGCCTCGTATTACCGTGCAACTACATCATAAAAATCTTACGTTGAGCACAGAGGGCAGGCACTGGGGGTTCTAAGATGCGGCCATTCTGGAACTGGCAGAAGACCGACGACGAAAACGCCGTCACCGTCAAGAGGAGTGCAACCAACATCGTGAATGTTCGCTTTAGAACCCTATTGGGGAGAGAAAAATAGACGAATTTTCAAATTTGAGCGAAAAACAGAAATCCGAACGCAGACTTGAGGAGAGGAAGTCACTACTCACCTGCGTTCCTACAAATCCTCTGTTGACTTCCTGGGTGGACATTTGGGTCTTATATACTTACCAAGAACCACCTGCCTTCCTCTCAGGGTCAATGCTATTTCAGTAACCGAAGCAGTGTCACAGAGAAAGTTAAACCTCCGGGAAATTTCCAGCATACCTGAGGACTCCATCCTTTGTTTATGCAGAGTAACTGACGTCGGGTGTCTCTTGTCTCCCGGAGGCGTTTTGCGGACTCCGGGACGCCCACACCAGTAACGCTACGGCACCAGTAAATAGGTCATTGCCATAATCGAGAATAGGTTTCACGAATTTCACATTTTCAATTTATAACTAGAAAATATAACGGATACTATCAGGAACGGAATTGGGTTTTCAGGACGAGGAATACTCCATTCCTCGTCAAAAATCACGAGTAATGTAGATCAATCATTGTGTACCACAACTTTCCATTTGAATACAATATTATTCAGTTCTTTAGATATTTTGTATCGCGTCCTTTTTTCTTGGCGATGTCGGTTTCATTACTCCATAAATATTTTAAATAATTTTATCATTTTTATTTTTAATACCGCAAAATTTATGTAGTTCCACGATTGAAATAAACCGCCACTTCCTCAAAAACTTTTGTCTTTAATAATAATGTGTATGTTGCACTTTTCTTTCAGTTTAAAATTTTTCTTCATGTCCATCGGTCTAAAATATTTTTAAATATTTTCATAATAAAATATCGCAAATTAAATAGTCTAATCATTGTAGTACTCATTTTCCGGTTTATTATTAGGAATACCATTAGTATTTACTATTTATCACTCTTGATTAAAAACTTGAAAAAAGTAAGATGGGATCGGGATAATAAGCAAACCTAACTCCTGTATTACATCTGAATAAACTGAACAAATCTCAGCTTCTTCGTGGACCAAACATGATGTGAATGAGATCGTAACACGGTCCCCTACATTCCATCGTACAATAAGAATATTAATTCAACACGCCAACATACTTCAGGTTTCAACGCCAGGCTGTCTGGGTTCTTTTCAAATTCCTCCAATTCCCATTTCAGTCTCATTAACCCTTGCAACGGAATAGGATTGAGGGAGAGGTGGGTGAGGGATAAACGACTAATTGGCAGGAGGGAGAATATAAGATCGGCAATGAGATAATTGAAATACAAAATTACGCAGAAGTTACAAAGTAATAAGGCATTAATTCAATTAGTTGTGAATAACAATAATGTAAGGTATAACGTAAGATTGGTAATGAGAAAATTGGAAATCGTTAAGAGAAGTTACAAAAATGGCCTTAAAGTTACAAAGGAAAAGGGCATTAATTCAATTAATTGTGGATAACAGTAATGAGAGCAATGGAGAGAGATTTGAAAAACATATTCATCGGTAAATTCAAAATCGTTAGCAGCATCATGGATTAAAATTTCCGACTGCTCTAACAATAAGACGTCCAATCTGTTGCCTTTTGTTTCGTAGTGACGTATTCCGTAACTCGAAGCATCGTGAAGCATCGCTTATGTCCATCGATCCTCGTCTTGAAACTTCTTCTCGCTTTGATTTTTGTTACATATTAGTTTTGGTTTCTCCGTTTTTGAGCTAGTGATTATATTATCCCAAAAACGGAAGAAAATAACTATTCTTGAAGAAAATTTTTTATTATAATTTAATAAAGAATCTAGAATAAAGTCTTTAGTGCCTTACAAATCTAGCTAGCACATCAAAAGTTTATTATATATTTATGCGTATATAATATATTATTATATATTACGGCGGATAAACTTTCAGGTATACGGTCCTATCATGAAGAATTAGATTTAATGTACCATAAAATCAAGATGCAGGATCGGGGAAAGACTTCTACTGTAATAATATGAAATTTTCAGAGAAAGGAGTATTTCAAATAAATATGCCACTACGGTACAAAAAGCATTTTACAAATAACGAAGGTGTTTTTAAATGCCTTAAAAATAATAAATTTGAGCTTTTTCCTACTACTTACATGTGTAATTAATTGAGAGTTCAGTTTCTTACAGAATAATAACAAAGGTGAAAATTATTACATGGGACAAGATCGTAAACATCGTAATTGATGTGACCAATTTGTAACATTAAGTATCATTACAATGTGTGTAGTATTACCGACTCGGAAAAAATAAATATTAAGATAAAAGTTAGTCATTTAAATTTATCGCTAAATCTCTTCATATAAGTACTCACATATAAAAATATATTTACATTTATATTTGTTCGTGGTACAAGATACTTTTGTTTTTCGCGGCCACTCCATTTCAACAAATAAACTTATAGGGAAAGTACAGATGGCATGCGAGGAAAGCGAAGGAAAGAAACAAGTAGCGCCGCTGTTTCACAGCGTCCCAAATTGCAGCAACAACTCTTAAGAATTTGCGCAATTAATATAGAAAATATCCAAATTTGGCCTGCTAGCTCCTTGGGTTACCCTTTACAATTAATAGTATTCGATGAATTTTATAAGTTATAGAATTTGACAAAATATGTATTTAAAATTTTTGTCATCATGATCTTGCTAACGTCTATAGGGAAGTCGGAATTTATTGTTTAGGCTAGTAGGCCGAATTTTAGTAAAAATGGTAAATTTATTCCCGTTGACGATTCATGATTAGTTGTTTATAGATTGCCAAGTTATCTTATTGATACCTGTACTGAACGACCGTAATTATCACTTCGCTTTTCAGCATAGGTTGAAGTCATCACAGAAAGAGAAGGTCAAGAAATTCATAGCTTTCACTCAAACCGGTGAAACAACAGCTATTTTCTGTCTTTCACAGAATGATTGGAAGTTAGAATTAGCATCTGACAATTACTTTCAGAACCCCGATGTTTACTACAGGGAGCCCAAGGTGTCTGTGGACAAGAAAAAGCTGGAGCATCTGTACTCCAGATACAAAGGTGCTTTTTAATTTTTTCCCTAAAATGAAATTAGTTTATTATCGATTAGGTTTATGTTAATTTTACTATCAGTCTATGTTTGAGTCGATGCTTTCTAGATCATGCCGAGCCGGATAAGATCACTGCTGACGGGATAGTGCGTTTCTTAGATGATTTAAACCTAAGTCCTGACTCTAAATTGGTGCTCATTATTGCCTGGAAATTCCGGGCTGGGGCACAATGTGAATTTACTCGTGAAGAATTCATGTCTGGTATGACAGACCTTGGGTAAGTCAGAATTAAAGGATTCACATACTATAAATAGGGCATTTTAGTCAAGCAGTAAATAGTTTGTTTCCCTGCAGTTTAAAGCATACATATGTAATTACACCAGAATACCACTTGATTTTTCAGCTGTGATAGCATAGAAAAGCTTAAATTAAGGCTGCCTACATTAGAAAGTGAAATTAAGGACCAAACGAGGTTTAAAGATTTCTATCATTTCACTTTCAACTACGCAAAAAATCCTGGTCAAAAAGGTTTAGATCTTGATATGGCTATAGCTTACTGGAATATAGTCTTACAAGGAAAATTTAGGTTTCTTGATTTATGGTGCAAATTTTTGCAGGTAAGATAATTTAGTTTGTTTCTCTAATATGTTTCATTAAAACACAATTTATTGCCACGATTTAATCACTTTTTGTATTATAACTATAGTATTATTTCTTAAACCGCTTTTAAGTGATGGGATTGCATTATGAAATGGTTTGTTTGTATAGCATATACTATAAATTGAATAAGCTAGGAATGCTCAAGTCCTTGTGAATTTGTTTGATTAGTAGTCAAGGTGTTACTAATATGAAATTTCTTATCGTTTCATGGAATTCTATGAAAATATGTTTTGTGAGAAATTATATCATGAAAATACATGTGCATTCTCCTGCTCATATTATCAGACTTAGTATGTGAATCGATTTTGTAATGCATAATATAGCTATTATATAGTGGTTATTGTTATTGAATTATGAAGTCATGTCACCTTACATTTTATATTAACTTAGTTGTTTTGAAGTATCTAGAGTTCTCCTACCAGCTTTTAAGTAGTGTTTTATATTTACTTATCTGAAACTAAGACAATTAGCCAATAATGTCTAATATTTAGTAATTGTATTCATATGCATTTCTCTGTTTTAGTTATAGAAATTTGGCTAATTGTATGTTAAGCATTCAAAATGACCAATTCTTACAAAATTATATAGTTTTTATCGTCTCAAATAGGATATGGATTTATTTTTTGAAGTAACTGCTTCCTGATTCACATAGTTCACTTTTTTGCATGTATCCTTATTTATATAATGGTGTCGAGTAGGCTATTTCCACCATTCCTTCCTCCCTTTTGTGTTTGTGTCTGGTTTGGAAAGAGTTATAGCTGTAATAGTCCAAGAGGCTAATTAGCCAAAAAACGTACAAACAAACAAACTTATTTCTGTAAATGCAAAATCTTATTAATTATTAGACATTTATATTGGTATTGTTTTACTGGATGACTTCTTGACAAAAGTATAATTAAGAAATTATTATTCATCTTGAAAAATAAATTTAAAAAATACCAATAGTCGAAGCAAGATCAGGATACAAGATACATTTTTGACAGAATTTTATGCACTTTAAGTTATCAGAATTAAAAATAATTGTCATTAAAACTGAAATTTGTTCTTTAGTTTCAATGCTTAATTAATGATTAATTTAAATAAGGTGGTTTGTCTTTCTAAGAATTAAAGTTTGCAACTTAATTGCATTTTTAGTTTAACGAATCCTATATTCTTTCTAAAGTTTATGATTTTCGCCGTGTTCACTCAATATAAAGATTTGAGCTCTATGGAGAATGTTGGAGGATTGTCTACTTATTTGCCAAACGGTTCTCTTATTACCCATGTGCATGCCCCATTATTAATGGTTTAATTTTAAAGACCAGAAGATATAGGTACATAATTACTATTTAACAAAGTTATCCAAATTTCATAGCCCTATTTAAATTTTAAAAAGTGGGAGGAAGATTTGCCCATCTTTTATATTTAATATGCATAAATTACAATGACATTTAGGTAAACGCTAATGTGAACTCCCAAGATTGCCTCCTCATGATCTTAGCAGAATAGTTCTATACAAAAATTGTTATTGCCAGTTGGATATTATTTTTAACTTAGTACACATTTGTTTAGGTTTAGGTTATCATCTCATTATTAAGTATTATAATAATAATAGCTGCGTGCTTCTTAAATTCGATGTTTAGGATACCATTAAATTGCCTAATTAGTAAACTATAAACTTCCCTCCCCTCATGTAAACATTCAGTGTGCTACTGGGTATCTCAAACCTTGGCTTTGTCTCTGAAATGCCGTCATTGGGAGGGCAGTCGCCCAGGGCCCTGCATCTATGGGGCTCCCATACTAACTACTCTTACTTACTTGTTTTCATAGAAAGACATTATGTGCATGGAATGTGAAAAAATTGCTCTAGATGTTTGTAATATGAAAGATATAATTTTTCTGTGTGTCGGATAGAGGGGACCCTGTGGCTTCCGTCTCACCATGGGCCCCACTGATACTAGAAATGGTCCTGATTGTGAAGCTCTCAGAGCTGGTGAAATTGCAAACACAAGTTTCCTAAATTAGATTTTGATGGATAAATACAACAACATTGTGTCAGTTCTTATTAATGTAACTATGAGACCCATTGCAGTACTTCCTGCAAACATTTATGGGACCTTATTGATGTGGCCCTATGCAATCGGGCCTGTGACAAGGAATTGTGACACTTTTTCATTTATTGCCTCTCTCAAAATAATTATATACCTCACACCATTTTCACAACCAAAAACATATACATGATTTCTAATACTCCCCAGTACACAACATTTTTTGTTTTGTTCATTTCTTATGGTACAGCAAGTTATTTTACGTTGTCCATTATTACAATGCAATGGAGTCATTTCTGACTCCAAATTTCTTTGCTCGGTGTTTCATATGCTTTATATTTAGACCAAACTTTTCTCATAAATTTTCAATCAGTTTTTGTCCTTCATGCATTTGTTTTATTGTAACCTTAGTGCAAATGTACTTGAAAGCCCGAATCCAACAATGCAAAAATCTGAGGTCAACAATGCTAGCAACCCTGGCAACCTCCTCTTTGAAATGTTGAAAAATTGGGGAAAATCAAATATAAACTTAAAATATGAGCAAACATAAATTAAACAACAGAATTGATGGCAAGAATTAGAATCTTCATTTCTTTTTATGTGAAATACTGCAAATCTTGAGTCCAAGTCTCGATCGTATGATATTTTAAAATGTTAAAGACTAAAGATCTACACTTCATATTCCAGTCAATTATGTGTTAATCAAATGCAAAAATGAAAACTATCCTGGTATCACACCCATGCCTTTTCAGGAGATGATTACCCACTTAAAGCCTGCAAGAGTTCGTGCCGAGTATTCAGACAAAAGATTTGTAGAAATCAAACCTACCGTTCTAGATTTATTTGCTTTTAAACTGGGAGGTGACACCACTTGAGGCTTCAGATGCAAGCAGGCAGAGATATTGTATATATATATATATATATATATAATATATATTATATTATATATATAATATATATTATATTATAGAATGCTGAAGATAAAATGGACAGATAGGATGAAAAACGATGAAGTGCTACGAAGAATAGGAGAGAAGCGAATGATTATACAGACTATCAGAAAGAGGAAGGCTAACTGGGTTGGACATTACCTGAGGAGAGAGAGTATGATTAAAGACGTGTTAGAAGGAAAACTAGATGGGTAAAGGGAAAGAGGTAGGAAAAGGTTTCAGCTGATAGACGATCTGAAAGGGAAAGAGAGTTATCAAGATATAAAGAGGACAGCGGAAAATAGGAGTATATGGAGAACCAGGTTTAACCATGAATAATCACGGACCTGTCTACGGACAGACTACCTATGATGATGATGATAATATATATATTAGATATGATTTTCATGATCATCTTGTCTGCAGCCAGATTTCTTGCTATTGGTTGAGTTTTCCACATTTTCATGTTCTCTGAATCCTTTGTATCTTGAATTTTCTATTATCTTTTTGATTCATTTAATAGATTAATACTTTTCTTTCTTCCACTTCCAATTTTTTTATCCCATCCGTATTGCCTGAAAGACTTCTTTCCCCTTTCCAAAGAAGCAAAAGACCTATTAGAAAAATGCTCAAAAGCTATTATTTTAGTATTGCTGTTAATATTTGTGTGTGTGTGTGTGTATATATATATATATATATATATATATATATATATATATATATATATATATATTGATCACCAACAAACCCTGCACACCCACATTCTACCTTCTCCCAAAAATTCATAAACCCAAATCCCTGGCCGCCCCATTGGTACAAGCTTTAATTCCTCCACAGAACGCAGCTCTGTATTCATGGACTCCCACCTACAACCTCTCATCTGTCAATTATCATCCTTCATCCAAGACACTAACCACTTCCTCCAACACCCCAACACCTCCTCTCCCACATAATACCATTTTTGTCACTATCCACGTCTGCTCTCTCTACACAAACATCCCCCACAATCACAGACTCTCTGCCCTCAGAAAACTACTGGACTCAAGACCACCCGCCGCAAGACCCTTCTCCCATTTCTTAATGGGCTTGGCAGAAATGGTGCTCAAAAAGAACATCTTCTCTTTCGGACGGCACAACTATGTCCAAAAAGAGATGCTGCAATGGGCACTCGATTGGTGCCCTCACCCCAATTGCTATCTTACCTATTACTATATATATGTGTGTGTGTATGTATGTATATATATATATATATAATGATTGCCAAGTTGATATATAGTAGAGAGTTTGTGGACCCTGGAGCTGCTTTAACAAGAGAAGCAAGATGCATACATGTGAGGCAGAGGCATTCTTTACAATTTATGCAATCATGTCAAAAAAGATAAATATTAATTGCTTAGTATAATGTCTACGAACTGAAATACCAGTAGTGATGCCAAGGAAATATCGAATTTTTGATTCACCGACTAAGTTTTAATTAATAAATTGATTAATCGACACTTATTTAAAACATACCTCCCCCGAGTAGTAGTAACATAATCTTTATGTTCACGTTCAATCCTTTGTCATAAATTACACATTTCTTTTCACATGTATATGTAAAGAAAATTTACGTATTTACATTCATTTCTTTGTCTTAGATAATCCATTTCCCTTCATTTATCAAATGTTATGTGGGCACGAAAGAAAATTAATTATTTACAGAAGATATTGTTTACTTCAGTTGTCATGAAGATTGTTTTCGTTGACAATTAAAAAACACAAGAGACATTTTCGAAGTTCAAAGTGAATTACGACTTTCTTGTTTAATTTTCTTGAAATTGGGTACTCCTTCGATAAAAATGTACTGTACAAGATATATGATATTTGACTACAGGTATGCCTCGTTTAGCGCATTTTCGATATATCTCGGTTGGCATCTCTGGACTAAAATTTTAATTTTTAAAATTTTTTAAAATGATGCTAAATGCTACGGTCCTTTATTATGGTCCCAGCATTTTTCTCACCTTCATTTGTACGTCACTCTGTTCAGAGATAGTCATTTCACTCTAATTAAAGACAAGTTGTTATTTATATGCAGTGCTGTAGTGGAGGGTATACGATGGTATACGCTGTATACCCTTTGCTTTTTTCGAATGAATACCCTGGCCTTATGAGAAATTATACAGGCTGATTGTAAAAAACAGCTAATTCCTCCTTTTTTCGTGGCCTCAAATATTGAAGCTGCATCTGCAATTCTTGAAAATCTGCGGCCCACAAAGAGATTATAACAATATTCTAATACTACTTTTGTTTTGATCAGATTGAAAATAAATACGGTACTTATTATTTTTGAATTTTTTATATGCATCGCTAAAATATAATTGAAATAAAATTTTCAAGGAAATTGAAATTAAGCTCATACGTTTTCTCCTGCCATCGTAACATTCTAGTCATGTACATGTCTTTAAAAACTGGGTACGACCCCCCCCCTCAAAGTTTTACTTCCATATACGGTATACCCGCTGCTTTTTTTACGACTACAGCACTGTTTATACGTTTATTAACTTTATTTCTATTTCACTCGTTCGCTTTTATTATGTTTTTTACATTGGTTTGCCACAATTTCACAGTCGTTTGCAGTGACGTTAACATCGGGAGTTTTAAAGTTCTTAACGTTACTGTTGAGATGTGCAGGGTTGGTTCTCTTTGGATGGGTTTTTGCGTAAGATTGGTTTAGATTAGGTTTATTCTGTTATTTTGCTGTTGGTACCTATGCTATAGTTAGGTGCCTGAATCTTCAGCGGCGCCGTTGAATCGTACTATCACTCGTATTCCGTTTTTGTTTACTTTTGCGCTGAAGAATTTCAGGAACATGTCAAGGTAATACACTATGTATATTGATGTTTTACCAAGTATATACCAGAAATACTTATGATATTTTGTATATCTCATTTATTTTATAATACGTTTTTTCATCGCAAATTTTATTAGAAAATTGTGATTTTCCATCATAAAGAATTAGTTTTTTGAAGCTGTTGTACACCAATAAGTTTATAATAAATAATTATTTAAAAATAATGGTCATATATCGTATTAACTCGTTTAATACCCGCACACGGGTAATGCCCGCACCCCCGTTTTTAGAGCTAAAAATCTGGGAAAAAACTAATTCGTGTCATGTCCGCACTACCAAAATTTTGATATTTTACAGCAATATCGGTTGAGTAATCTATCTGAAGCCGAATTTGATGATATAATTATGGCAACAAGCAAATATTTAAGAAATGACTTCAAAAAATGATTTTTTAATACTTTTTAAACGTACGTAAACATGAAAAATTCACATCAATTGCCATTATATTACACGGAGACAACTCAGAAACCTATTTTGGAGTCTAGCTCCTTGATCTTACAGAAATTTTCTAATTTGAGCTGCTGTACATTCTCAAGTTATTTAATTTGAAATGAGTAATTTTCGCTAATTTTGCGAAATTACGCCAACTCAGTCATTATTCATCTAGAAAAAGAGCGAATTTTACATAAATAAACGTAAACAGATCATGCTCAAAATAAATCCCCGTGTCATATCCCTCAGAGATCACACAATATCAAAAATTAACCGGTCACTAGACGCATTGCGACCGGTTACATAGAAGTGTTTCTCACGTTTCTGTGGATAAAATGTATCACCTACAGCTTTCAGAAAGCACAAACGAACAACTCCAACAGCTATTTAGTGACACATTTCCATCGCAAGATTGTGTTCTTTGCTTTTATATAGAGTAATAAAAGTATGTACATATATTCTCTTAGGATCGTGTAACGTAAAAGGAACCCAAAAAAATTCACTTACGGTAAAATGTGATTTGAGCATGACACGAATTAAAAGGTAATCTAACAGAATTCGTTTGTTTTTAATGAAAAATATATGCAATTCAGCTGTTTATTTCTCTTACATAACTTTTTCTATGAGAATGAATGACACTTCTATTTACATAGAAATGTACGTGATTTAGGTTTACTACTGACAGCTGGCAAGGAATTTAAAAAAATACCCGATAAATACTTATCGTGCTTATTATATTATTCTACGTATTAAAATAAATACCTTGGTTATAAATTGAGGAAATAAAATGCACGGCATATTGCGCCTACCGAAGAAAACGCATACTCATCTCACGCCAGGCACGCAGTGTTAGTAAGCGTTTCGCGGGTGGCCTGCCCTCAAAAGATGAAGGGGCAGATATCGTGTACATAATTTATTTATTTATTCAGTTTCAAAAACAGCACAGAGGCCTCATTACATTGAAACATATAACCATAACAAATAATATAACATTAAAATAAATGACTAAAATAAGATGAGTTAACAATATTACCAGCAATTGAAATGATCGTTACACAGAGAGTGCCAAATATTAGAGAAAAACAGGATTACGCAGCAGGTAGTAGATTACGGAAAGAAGTGGGTGAAAAAATGTCTAGATTTGGAAGTGAAGCCAGTAAGGAATTATATTCAAACGGGAGGTGGTAAGAGAGAGAGCGTTGGGAGACGGAAAGTCGAAATTTTGGTAAATGAAATAGGCTTTGAAGGCGAGTGGAGCGTGATGGAACACGGAGAGAAAAATAGGATAAAAGCAATGACCGATAGATACCATTGATGAGTGAGTGAAGGTAATTAAGATCGGTAATAAGTCGCCTATGAGAAAGAGAGGGGATGCTTAAAGAGGGTGCTTTACCCCGCGTGCGGTGTCGAACTATGGCGTCGAAGAACGTCAGCACAGAATGGCCGCATCCCCTTTTTTGATGGGAACTTGTGTGGGAAAAGTGCAGGTATTACACGAGTAAATACGATATTTCGTTTTCCTGACTTTAAATTAATATATAAAAATGTCCTATCATTATATAAGTTACAAGATAAAAATAGTAAAACTTCTGAAGAGTAAAAATCAACTGGGTTAAGTTCTATGTTAAAAACTGTTCTTTTAGCGCAAATTCTGATAGCACACACGTCTCGGAACACCTCTCATGCGCTAAGTGAGGCATGCCTATATTTATATAAGTTTACTTTGAAGACTTTTTCTTACACACACACACACACACACACACACACATATATATATATATATATGTGTGTGTGTATATGTATATTTCTCTTACTCCATCTCCAACAACTTCATTTCTACATACAGCATATCTCAAAAACGAAGAAACTTCAAGACTTAAAACTTGGTACATTTACTAATGGGACCATGAGGATGCACCTCGGGACCAGAATTTAGATTTCTGGTGGGTGGGGAGAAGGGAAGGGGGTTACCATTTCCCATAAGATAACACAAAAATCGATTTTTCGACTTACAGACTTTTACTCTTTTGCAAATTAAAATTAGAAAGAATTAATGTACGATCTTCAGATCTGGACCATTTTAAATAATAATAAATAAGGTTTCATATTCTTATTGTCATATACAAAATCGCACAAGTTCTACGTTTTAATTGCATTTCTTTGAAAAATTCAAGCTTTTTAACGATATGTTGCCTTGCCGACCGTGTCATTGTTAAACCTCGAGATTGTATTGTCGCCTTAATCTTTATACTATATGCATTAGGAAAGTGTTCTTTGAATGCTTTAATACAAGAGAGAGAGGAACAGTGGTGGCTCGTGTATAGGCACTGCGGAACTGCAGCATCCCCTATTTCCACTTGATATTATCGATAACATTTAATATAACGAGTCCTTTTTTCTTTAATTCTTTCTTTATTTTTGTAGTACAATATATATTCCTTAAGCTTAATGTCAGTACTTCAGTAGCCATCCCCCAGTTTATGAAAAAGATGCGCAGCACCCCCACTAATTTTAGCTACGAGCCGCCACTGGAGAGGAAGAAAGAAAGGAGAGGGACAAAATTAAATGTTCCTTAAATTAAAAATAATTTTGGGCATATAAGAATTGTATAGCGTAATGTATTTCTTTGTCATACAATTTCTATTCGCCCAAAACTATTTTTACTCTCTGTAACATTCAATTGTGTGAATTTTATATTTGTTTACTTTTTAGTGCCTATAAATGTTAAGAAAGGTTTATTTTTTGTCACCAGTAAAGTGGCACTCCCGGTTAGACTACATGAAGCCTTTATATCATTTTCTTAGTTTCTTTGCTCTTTATGTTCTAAATACCGAATTTCATGAACATCCGTCCAGTAGTTTCGCAGATGAAACATGCAAACGAACAGACACGACCTGGCCGTAAGGCATCCTTTTTTTTTACTCTTTGTAAAGAATGCCTAATAACTATGAAGATCTACCATGAATCCTGAAATTCTCACAAAAAATACATGCGCACATATGTTTATATATGTGCATGTGTTTCATGGCTTTTCAAACATCAACTTGTCATTCTCCACTTGAATTATCAAATTACTTCAGTTTCACTGAAAGTGACAGTTTATCTTTGTTTATTTTCAGAGACGTCATTAGCACATGTATTTTCATGCTTTTCATTCATTACAAATAATACAAGGGTTAAAAAAAATAGAAAATGACTCCACCGACACACAAACTACATGACTAATACCACATCAGACACAAAAAACGAGGGTGAAGGGGGTTTAAGTGTGTTTCTTGCGAGGATTTTTTTCTTGCATATTAAGGAAGAGTGGCCAACTTCCTGATTGAAGTAGCTGGGCTTTCAGTGCTGCCATCCCAGTGGATTTGCACGTACAACTATGTAATATATTTTTTAGCTGGGAACTGGTGTCACAATGACCCTAAACGAAAATCCCTTTTGTGCAAGTATATTATAGTCAAATAATTTGTAACCAAGTGAAATTTAATGGAGAAGCTAATAAGTGCTACATGTAGAATATACGGATAAAAAAATAAATGAAGGTGGCTTGTCGCAGCAAAATTGGATAAGTAAGACCTATTAATCCTGATATAGACAAAATCTAATGTAGATTAGCTGCCATCAAAATAGCACCAAAAAACTATGGAAGAGATTACATTTTTTGTTGATTGGATAGTTTAATGATGTTTAATTTAATTGTAACTTACCTACAAATACTAATTTGTCATAATAAATGTTATGAAAAAGTTATGTGCTTGTAATATATGGCCAAAACAATGTGTCAATGATTCAGCGCTTGGCGAGAGCACTATAATGAAACTGCACTAAATGAAGCACACTATAACAAGGGATGCCTGAATATGTAGGTTAAATACATTTATTACCAACTTTATTATTTTTCCACAGTCATCAATCTTGTTGGAATATTTTTCCCTGCCTGGCACTAGTTTGTTGATCCTTGTATCAAAGAAATTAATCAATCTCAAGCAGCGATAGCCATGAAGTTTTGGGCAGCTCCAATGTGTCATCATTTGAAAAACATTGACCATAATTTTCAGTACATTTGGATTGTAAGCAAGTTTCATGCTTCATTCTTCCCTCATCTTGCCATCAAATCGGAAAATGTTATCATATGTACAGACAGTGCCAGGCCTGTCAATTCATTCCTCATCTCAAATGCCTAGCTGTTGTCAAGGCTTTATGCTAACTCTGTTTCTGTTTTTTGAGACACGACATTTACTCTGTATACTAAAATCTTGTTCCAATGGGTTCAAGCCAATCATGTTGCTTTTGTGTCCATATGTCAAAACACTTCAAAGATCCACTTGACATCAGGTTTCTATATGTCCAGCTATTTTTGAACTGAGATAGGTTCTGTAGTCTATTAACTCTTTTAATCATTAAACCATTATTTGATTGGATTATCGCACTGGGTCCCAAAATCACTTCTAGTCATCAAAGGAACATCTATCTCTACAACCAAACTTGTTTTTCCTGTTTAACGGTCGGCCTTGAGGAGCATCTTCCTCTATCATCAGAAATCATTAATTCTATAGAACAAATATGTTTTCATTCTTATTAGTTTTAATCCATTGAAAAGATGAATAGTTTTCATATCCTTAAATCTTTTTTTAATTCACTATATAGATCAGAGATCACCCATATTTTTGCTAAAATAACCGTATGTGGCTTTATATATGTGCCACTCTGCAGGCCACATAAGAACCTTTCAAATGATTGATTGTTTGATTGTGTAATGTGTCATGTGCCTATATTGAAAGTGTATTGCATCCATGTACTCAAAATATATCATTTAGATTTCATAAACGATCTCTAATGACCCATTATGTTGGCAAACATATGAATATGCCTGTCTTAATGAGGTAAGGCAGGACCTCCTGGTCATAGTTTTTGGACCCCTGATGTAGATGTTTAATTTTTCATTTTCTTTCTCATTGAGTTTGTCTTAAAGCCTCTTCTAGACTTGTACAAGATTGTAATGAACATACCCTGATTCTTGCCATAGTTTTTCAGGGAATTTTAGACATTAGCTGTGGCATATTTTAATTTTGATTATTCATCAAAATGGACAGCTGTCTGTTGCAATGTATTTCCTTAACATTTTCTGAGTTCAGTTTTAGTCACACCTCCTCCACTTCCCCTTTCTGAGTTTGTCCTTCCACTGTTCCAAAATACCAAATGATGGGAATTAAGTTTATATATCTAAAAAGCCTTCCATTTTGATTGGAAAAATATTGCTTTGAGGAATTGGTTTTGCTCCACTTAAAGCATATGCGATTTAATTTTTGCATGTTAAAGTATCATAAGAACAGTGTTGTTGGTACTATTTTATAATAAAAAATAAGACTAGTTTTATGTAATTTTGACTAAATTGCCTTCTAGAATTTTGTTATCCTGGTAGAAAAACTGCTTTTTGCTACTTTAGAATGAATTGCACTAGAAGATTTTATCAATTAAAATGAAATGTTTGTGTAATATTTTAGGTTCGTGATTCAAGACTGCAGACACTTCAGTTTAAGTGTTTTGTTTTAGGAATGTGTAATGTATATATTAATGTTATGATTTCATCTTCCGTATTCTCTTCAAATTCACAGGTAAATAGTCAGTGAAATTTCAAAAATATCCTTGTGTACCATTAACAGTTGAGTATTTGAATTTTAGATTTTACATTCAATTAGCATAGCTATAATACTGTGTCTTCCATCATGCTGTAGAAGCATGTCAGCTGTAGCAAATTAACGTGTAAATAACTCATTGTTTAGGCGAAGTTATTTCTTAAAAATATAGCATTTATGCAGTAGAGAATATACTTGTTCTCAATTATTTTTCATATTGCTGCTTCAGAAATTTTAGTTTAATTTTTACATTAAAAGTCTTTCTTTCTTGAAATTCAAATAAAAAAGATTAATTTTGCATACTAAACATCTTTCTCTTAAGTCTCCTATAATAGTACATTTTTACGGCTATGTAATATTGTAGACAATTTTTTTGTGATTGCTTTTTATATTCTGATATAATGTCAGGAATATCCCTCCAAATAATAGATCTAAATAAACCTAACTAATGATTGAAGCTGCAAACTTATGTCAGACTGCTGTAATATGAGATGGTAAAATTGATTGTATAGTAATAAAATTACTACTGTGAAGATCTACTCTGTCACTGTATAGGTCAAAATAAAAATTCAAATACTTTTAAAATAGATGAGTGCTATGTGTAATATAAAAAAGGTTGGAAGATTTGTCTGAAATATTTCACCAACCATCAATGAGCTGTCTTATCTAAATTGTAATGGACAGTAAAACAAGATGAACAAACTTTTAAGTATGCATGTTCAATTGTAATGCATGGAAAATTTATTCTCTATGTTAACGCAAAAAAACATTTTTTTCATACATGAAATTTTTCTCATTATCTTTGAATTTTGGTTGTGTTTATGTGATTTGTTCTCACTGTGTACATGTAACTCATATTTCATTTTTGAAAATTTATATAGTCGGATGTTTCTTTGAGTAAGGAGTAATTCCTTTTAATCGGTGAAGTCATGTCTCGTTTAGCACATTTGTTATGCATAATTTCAATATATTGCACTTGGCATTGGGAGAAATTTTTTTAATTAAAAAAAATCTGATGTGGGCACCACATGACTTTCTCCATACCTGTAATATGTATTTCTAAAAATTCCAAATAGGTTAAGTGATAATAAATATTTTAAGGAACTGCGAGAAAAATTCAGACTACAAAAAACAGAAATAAACTCATACTGTAGCCTTCTGATATTGGATATAGCCACGAAACTCCAACAATTAAGAAAATAAAAAGGATCGTTACTAAGTGTAAAGTAACAAATTCCACTTCGGAAGGCTCGGCTTTGTGGAAAGATTCTATAATGTAAATAAAAACGAATGTTGTAAACCATTAGTTTTCATTTACATTAAGCATAAAGTGTTTACAATAGTCACCAGTAGGTGGTGTGGTGGCAGCTAAAAAAATATAGTTTAAAAATTATCTCTTAAACAATGCATTCTATGAGAAAAATTTTCGAACCAAGGTTGTGGAAAATAAAATTTCCTAAAACTTTTATTTTACATTGATCAAATATTTAAGCAGATATTTGAAAATAACGGGAAAGTGACAAGAGTAAACTCCCACTTCCGGCTGACTGATTTCTACAAAAAATTAATCAACTCTTGTCGCTTTAACAAAAATGTCAAATATAAAATTTTGCATTGATCTGATTAATAGTTTTTGAGTTAAAGGGCCCACAAAGTTCCTATCACATACACACAGACATCATCAAGAACATGGTCAAAAGGTGTTCAGGAGACTTCAAAACGTGTACTTCCATTGAAATCTCAAAATCAATTTACATTACTTTATTTAATCACATCACTTGCCCCTGTACTATGTATGGAGAAAGTAATAAAATAAATAAATAAATAGTGTCCTGTACTGTAAAATTAAAGTACTGTACACTGCATGTATTTTTCTAGGTTTTGTTTTATGTTTTTGTTTACTTTTTTGCTGGGCATTCGCAATCCGAGGTCTTCGGTTTGATAACGTAAGTTCAGTTGCCATGCAACATAGTTATTTTGCTTCATTTCTTGTGCAAAATATATATTTAAGAGTAAATAGGGGAAAAGTAACTTAAATAAATCACAACAGAAAAGAGAAAATTGCATGAGGGCAATAAAAGTTCAGGAAATAATCCTAAATTAGCAAGGAAAAACATAAATCTTGAGGATAACCTTAAAGTGGTTCAGTGTTTTGAAAAAGGTGAAGGTCAGAGTGATATTGCCCTTAAGTTTAACTTCACCATTTCTACAATTCATACAATTCTGTTAAGTAAAGACAAAATAAAAAGTTCTATTGAATCAGCCACTGTAATAATAACTGTGAAGAAACTCATATGATCACATAGTACTTGGTTAGAAAAAATGGAGAAAATGCTAGTGTTGTTGACTGATTCTGAATGTTCTGATGAGCACATGCCCCTTAGTTAAGCATTCATTTGTAATAAAGCCTTTTCTCTATTTGAATGTCTAAAGCAAGAAGGTGGTGGCAATTCTTCTGAAACGTTTAACGCCAGTTCCAGTTGGTTTCAAAATTTTAAACATCACTCAAATATTCATAGTGTTCATTAACTGACAAATCAGCAAGCACTTTTGCATTGTATGTATTATTTCTGCTGATAAGAATAATTAATGATAAGTAAATATTAATCAGCTAATATTATTTTTTAAATATTCATGTGTATTTGTACATATTTATATTTAATTTAAAAATATAGCAAGCCATGTGCTCTCATTAACTGATTCATATTAAGTACTGCATTAGCTCAAAGACCTTTCATAACGCTTCCTTTTTGCTAAACATAGCATGACTGAATTTACCCAAGGTTTGGTAGCTTGAGTTACATTTTTATTTTTAAAAGTTAATAACATTGGGTTTAATTAAAAAGTTAGGTTTGTCTGTACAAATGGCAATTTTTCCACATCTCGAGCTAATCTCAGTAAATTTTTGTCAAATATCAGTAATTACTGATGTCAGGATAATGCGAGTATCCTATTGAAGTCCATCTGTAAAAGTTAGAAAAACCTGTGTTTTTGTACGCATGCATTTAATTTAAGTTGCGCTGCTCTTCAAACAATATGTACCTTAGTGGGACATGAAGTTGAAAAATTGATGGAAGACGTACATTGGACAATTACCTAATGTTTTGGATGTCAATGAAGAGGGGAGGAAGAAGGAGAGAGGGCATCAGCTCATCTTCAGTGAGATAAGTAAGCAGTAACTAGGATGAGAGATGGTGTAATTAAGAATTAGTACGTAGGGATGTTGTGGGATGAGAAATGCACCAAACTTTTCTCACTCGCCGAAGAACATGTGCCCTAATGCTTTGTTTGTCATATCCATCTCATTCACCACAACCAATACACATATTTTATGTCATTTAATACTGACATTATTTTCAGTATTTTTTGACTCAGACGAAAAAGTGAGTTACAAAATATTTTAATGCATCTCACCTTTGAATTTTTATTTTCTGTTCCATTTTTCTACAAATTCTTTTTTTCACTGTAGGAGCATCATAAGCGGTCAATTCCTAAGGACACATGGAATCTTCTTTTAGACTTTGCCCTCATGATCAACGAGGACATGTCCAACTATGACGAGGAGGGCGCGTGGCCTGTGTTGATCGATGACTTTGTTGAGTGGGCCCAGCCACTTGTGGCAAGCCAGAAGAGCACTTTGGTCTAGCCAAGCGTTTGCCTTTGTCCAATCATCCTTAGAGAGTTTTTCACGTGCTTCTGATCATCCTGCTCTATTCTCTTAACTCATAATGAAAGGAAGCCCATTGGAAAAAAGCCCTTTTAATGTTTGAACGAAAAAAATGAACTTCATGCAGACATCTATCATCTCTTAGTTGTGCCAACAAAGTTTCACCTATCCATATACATGAGTAAATTTACACCAAAAATTAATTAGGGACTACATGTCTCTTGACGAGTGGACACTCCTTAACAAACCAAGAGTTGTTTAATTGCCTCCTAGAATTAAAAATGGTTGAATGGAAAGTATGAATAAAATTGACTCATGATAAAAGTCTAAATTTTAATTACACCAAATTTCATATGCCTGATGAAATGGTCTTTGTTTATCATGGACTCGTATTAATTGTAAAGTTCTTTGACATTGTTGATTTATGATATTCTTGAAAGATTGTGCTCAAAGCCAGGTAACTCTTAGTGCCAGCAGTTCACGTTATTCCCAACAGTTTTTTGCATGGAAATATTGATTCCATATAATTGATAGTACCACTGCCTGTATGTGGAAGGGAATATTATCTTTTAAAAAGCTGTTATACCTAGCAGAATTGTACATTTTGGCCTAATTTAATGTATATTATATATATATACTTATATATAATACACAGTTAAAGACCTTAAACCTAATTAGTTAATACCGAGTGAATTTTGATTTTCTATTATTTCAATAATTGCAACTTTCCATTGCTCCCATCCTATACCTAATTCGTTGCCCTTTTCAGCCTGCCTTGCACTGATGGTTACACTTATTAAAACATTATGCCTAACTCTATTATTGAGTAACTTTCTTTCTCATTTCAAATGAAGTTTAATTTTTTCCAACTTCTTCTCTAAAACTCACTTGTTCGTTAATAAGTTGGAATTAAGTTAATAATTAAAAATCCTGTCTTCCTGCCTTTAAAAAATTATCACTTAGTTTAAAAGATGTGATTTCATGATAACCATAGAACTTTTTATTTTTTGAAAAAAAAAATTTTGTTTTACTGATGGAATTTTAGTTGTCATCAAAACTAAACATCATTATTAAAATGTGGTTATAAACTTTTTAGACCTATGTTAAACAGTCTTACAGTGCTAATACATGAATTTTCTAATAAACATATTCCTTTATATCAGGCATGTCAAACTGTAAGAGGTATCAGGGCCGCATGAAGGCAATGGATGTTATGGAAGGGTCATATTAGGGTTATAGTTGTATAATGAGGCCCGGAGTTAAAAAAAGTAAGACTTTTACTAAGATTGGACATATTTTTTTGCAAAAAAAACGATAATTTATAAACCAAATTCTACTGTACCTCAATAACCAGGAAAAAGTCTTGTCTCCTTTTCACATAAATACAGTATTTATATAAAATCTGTAACGATTTAGTTGAGAAAAACATTGCATTTGGGCCACGCTAAGTTACAGAAATGGCCACATGCGACCTGTGGGCTACCTGTTTGACATGCTTCATATTATAATTTTGTAGACCAGGTTTTCAACATGATTTAAACCAAAGATGGTACCTTTGCACATTTATTCCCTTTCCAACGTATTTGTTAAGCTGCCTTATTATGGCTAAACGTGATAAAACATTGTTACATTAGTACAAATTTGTACCCTTGAATTGTACTTAAATAAAATTGCATAAGAGCTGTGGCTATGAATACAGGTCTTGGAGGATGGGACTAGTTAAAAGATTGTCCTCTCATGTGCTTTGAAAGCTAGTTTTATCATAATTTCTGATTGCTCTATGCTGTCAAGTATAGTAATGTGCATTTTATTTTAATGTTTTCTGGAGTACAGGAAATGTGCGAGGCTTTTAATGGGTGTTTAAAGATTTTTGCTCTACTAAATTCAAGTGAAAATAATGGCATTTATCTTTCTTTGGTTTACTTTTCTAATTTAGCATCCAATTTGAATACAGCTGATTCGTTAACTTCGAGTGTTCGTTATAATGTAATTTCTTATGAGTGATGAATTCTTTGCGAGGCAAAACTTCTTTTGGTTTTTAAATCCTTTACAGAAGAAGGAAAAGGTGAAGGTTTTTGATTTTTTATTTTTAACCAAGGCAATCAACGAATTAAAAATTATCTCATCATTGCCTTGATGGTTTGCTTTTCCTTTTATGAAATCATTTTTGGAATGTTCTGGGTGTAAATGTAATGACCGATTTCTGCAAGCCCATAATTTATCTGAAAATGGAATTGTATGAGGAGATTCTTTTGAATGGGTTTGCCCGATTTGATGCATCTCACCGTTTGAGGTGTGGGAATTTACCTTGAATAAAGAATGCAAGGACTTTACTTGTATAATTTTTGTTATTGCATTGCCAGGATTAAACATAATTGCAAATATATTTTTGATGCTAGTATGAAAGTGTATACTATATTGTTGGCATGTTAGTTGACTACTTATACACTTCAATTTGGAAAATTGATCTAATCACTTTATTGAAATTGCATAGGTGTTGCCATTATATTCATCCTGTTAATATCTTTGTCTTGAGTGACCTACATGTGAATTTTTACTTAGTGTGCCGTTTTAATTTTTTCTATTATTGCTATTGTTTGTCCTGGTTGGTGTATTGTTTCCCCTTAGGTCCTCATTTGAAATTCAAGTTTCTGTACAATAACAATACCTTGTAAATATTAAACAAATAAATAAGTTGATAAAATGTTTTAACTTTGAATTGAAGCTATTCTTTAGGACAAAAATGTTTCTCAGCAAAAACAAGTTTTGCTGTTTTAATATATTTGTGATATGTTGTGATATTAATTATCCAAATATTTCAAATTATTTGGAATGGTTTACGTATCTATCTGTAAGACAAGAGCACAGTTGTAAGTTTAATATCTTGGTGCACAGCATTCAAATTCAAATGGTATTTTTATTTTAGAGATAAATATAGGACCTAACAACAAAGAGACTTTTCGCCTTCTCCATTATTTAGCAAAGGATATGCAAAAGTGAGAACTTCCAATTGAGTCATTTAATGGCATCTCCACTCTAAGTCATTGCTCCAATAAATATCTTACTCAAATGGAATGTCAAAATATAATGTGGGAATATAGATGTTGAAAAGGATAAAATTAGTATCTCGCCAAATGTATGGTTAGTAATTTTACCAGATGCTGCTAAAATGACTTTTTTAAGGTAGCTTTTAATTTACCCATCATTTTTTAAATCAAATTCAAAAGATTTATCCCCGAAGTAGCATTTGTTTCATTAAATGGACAAGAAGTGGTTGTGAGCAGTTTAATAAATGATTACCAAAGAACTAACCTTTCCTATAGTATTTGTAGATGAAATTAAAAGAGTACAATAGTAGATGTCTCTGAGGTAAACAACTTTTTGTTCAATATATTTTAAAGTTTCCTTAAGACAGTAGTTTTATTAATTTACTGCATACAAAAGATAACCACAGACTGCTAAATAACGGAAAAATATAATTTCCTATGATAAAAGGTAACCTGAAGGTTCAATATAATCACAGAATTTTATTATGCATTATATTTCGAATAAGTCAAAAGCAGGTTTTAAGGATTCATTATTAGTTTTTCAACATTAGAAAGTAGATGATGTGATTCTCACTAATTGAAAGATTTTTTTTTCATTTTTGAACCATAAATGAACTTAAGTATGCATCAAACAGCACAAAGTACTGCTCCATCATGCAGGCATGGTTTATCATTCTGCAGGATCTTTAGTGAACATTTTAAATCACTATAAGATTAATGGGTTTATTTTTATCTGAATGTCAGATTGTCATATTTTTAACTTGACCTTGGTTGAATTCTGTAGTATGTTTACTGAAAATTGAATTAGTAACATCGTAAAGGCTCTTGTCCCATATTTTTATTTCAATATAGTATTTAGCAAAAGAACAAAGGATATTTTTGTACATAATATGGGAATGTTGAATAATTTTTGATAAATTAAAAGCTAACAATTTCACAAAAAATACAACAGCACAATATTAATGATAGCATGTTTCATTTAATGCACAAATGATAAAAGCACCAAAATAACTAAGAGCCAAATAATATCTTAATATAAAACATGAACAAAAATTAAAATAACAAGATCAGATTTTAACCCATAGCATAAATCATTCTGCTTTTAATTGTAGTTTATATTGTCTTTGCTGGATATGACAATATTCATTGCATGGCTCAAGTAAATTGGCATGGTGTGAAACCTTGTACTGCTGAAGCTCCACTGAGGGTCATGTATAGGAGACTCATCTATATGAACACATTCTGATGAATTTTGTGATAAAGTACTTATGTAATATTTGAATATAAAACTGCTAAACTGAATACTAATATAATTTGATTTTACACTTTCAAATACACAACACAGCATTTAAATTTATTTATTTTAGGTTCATTATTAAAAATAAGTGCCATATATAATAATAATTGAACTAGAATTATTTTAAAATATGCATTAATCCATGACTCTGCTTACCAATTGAAGTAGAAAAAACTGAGTTCATAGCAGATGGGTTGTGTATGACAACAATGCCAAAGAAGACTGCAATACCAGTTACATATTGATCTTAATTCATAATGAGGTACATGAGCCACAACTGCTCCTCTGTCAGCATGACTATGACTATCTACAAGAATCACCTAACAAAATAAATAAAAACTAAAAATTACTTTTGATTAGTTAATTACTTGGATAATCCTCTAATTACTACATGCTTGAGAGGCATCAAATTCTGTAGCATTTGGAAAATATGTTTCACATACTAGGATTCACTTAGAAAGTATCTGCCAGCTAATTGTGGAATGCAGGTACATTATAATTAGGGTATGGATTTCTCTGGTTTTACCCTTTGTTTTGCCTTTTTTAAATTTCGGGTAAAACCCGAAAAAAAACCCAAAATTATGATTTTTCTTTAAACAAATTTTTTTTTTGTCACAGAATTTCTATTCTGGTGCTTGTAGGCACCTCAGCACTTGAGTGCAGTCCAAGATGTTCGTGATCAGTCTGTTTATACTCTTTGTAAACAATTTATTCATAAGCACTCTTTGTAGCACAATCTTAATCTCCTTGGTTTGCTCGTGCCACTAATAGTCAAGGATCTCATCTTAGCTAGTCGCTGCTAGATCTTCGATGTGAAAAGGAAAAAAGAGTCCAGGTGTCTGTTAGTTGAAAACACTACAAAAGAAAAATTATTTCACTAATATTTGGTGTGTTTTCAAAGGAGTTGAATGGGAAGCAAGATATTTGTGCAGTCTGCGAGGTGTTCCTCTCCACCTGGAGGCATTTAACATAAAATATCACTCTCAATGATACTTAAGGTATTAATAGTAAAAAGTTTTGATTGTTGATAAAACTTTTAAACAAGATTTTTATTTAAAAATAATTTTATTTGAATTACAAAATAATAAAACCCAAAAATTACCCAAAATTGAACTTTTTTTAAATCCCGAAAAATCTGTAACTTATTTATACCCGATTTAAACCCGAATGAAAAGGAAAATAATAAAACCCAATATTTACCCTCAGAATAAAATTTTTTTTAAACCCAAAAATCCATGCTCTAATTATAATGTACTTGTTCTAATTTGTTCACATTTTAAAGATATTTCAGTAAAGAATTTTAAAACATTCACTTCGATTTTATACTATATATTGAATGGCAATAACAAGTTACCTATAATCGTTTAAAATAAGCATAATTGTATTTTTAATTTTTTTCCAACATTCACTTAAATGCAGTGGCGGCTTGTAGCTAAAATTAGTGGGGGTGCTGCTCCAGAAAATTTTTAGCCTTTGTTTTAAAATTGTGTAAAAGGAACAAAACATGTATAAAAAGAAAATTTATTCAGGAACTTGATAAAATCTTAACAAAAAAAACCAAACATTTTTTACTTACTTAAACTTAAATTGTTACAGTTCAAGCTTGATCTATTCATTTAAAAATGAAATCCATAAAAGAACCGAAAAAAAATGAATCAAATAGAATAGCTGGAAGCAGAATAATAATCTAATTCTACACTCTTCTACACTTTATCACATTTAAGAATATGGTACACGGTTTTTAAGCACAACACACGCTGAGTAAAAAAAAACTTCCTTCCACCATCACGCCAGAGCCGGCACTGCGAGAGCAACAGTGCTCTCTCTACCTGGCAGTCCCTCCTTCCTCCCCACCCCCCCTCCTATGTGCGCATGCGCACAACAGTCAAGCACCACGTCGCTGGCATTGTGAAGCGCTCAGTTCCATACAAAGATTTTTGTATCTTTTTCATAAACTGGGGGATGGCTACTGAAGTACTGACATTAAGCTTAAGGAATATATATTGTACTACAAAAATAAAGAAAGAATTATAGAAAAAAGGACTCATTATATTAAATGTTATCGATAATATCAAGTGGAAATAGGGGGTGCTGCAGTTCCGCAGTGCCTATACACGAGCCGCCACTGCTTAAATGTTAAAGCACATGCAAGATTTATACTTTGAAATAGTTATTTTTATTGCCATTAAAATTTTAAATGAGCAAGTTTTGATATAAAATTATAGTTTTAGCAGGTATAGAAATAAGACATTTATGTAAAATGAGTTTAATATTCTTCAAAGACTTGTTTTATGGTAATATCAGTTTTAATTGGACAAATGTTGAGTAAAAATCACTGTGAACTTTTCACCTATTAACAAAACTTACTACTCGCACCAAGCTGCCAAAGACCTAAATAAATTAAAATTATATCATTGTGGAAATTGATATTGTAGATCTTATATTAAATAACTAAACCATAATGCAATGAAAGGATAGCAAGTTCTAGGCATAATGTTTAAATATTTCAATTTTTAACATGAAAAATGTCAGCAATAGTTTTAAGTTTGTATTCACGATGGGACAAACTAATTTATAGTATATCTTGTCAGTTTACAAAAACTTTACCATATTAGGTTCTTCTTGAAATATAAACAGCACACTGTAATTTCCTGCAATAAGTATCACAAATAATTCAGCTTTTGAAAGTGGTTTAATTCTTTTCCAGTCTTTGGCTCCTTTTTTCAAATTTTCATGTAATGTTTCTCCCAGATCCATAAAAAACACTACATTTTGCTGTGAATTTGAACTTTTTCTGTTAAAAATTGTACATTGGTTTAAGATTAGCCTATAAAATTTTATGCCTAACTTAGTACCCATTCAAACAAAGTCCGAGCTTCATATCCAATGGCTGCAATTGATTCAGGGATTGTTAGGTTCAAAATCTTCGATTTATTATATTTGATGAAATTTTGATGAATATTATCACCTAAAAAATGAATTTGTAACTTTTTTCAATAAAATTACATTCAATGTAGAAAAAATAAAATAGAATTAAAATAAAAACCTAGACAGTATAGTTCCAAGCGTGTTTACAGAATTATTTCAACATATACCTTTTAATATAGAACTCTGTAATATTTCAATCACTTTTCTATTCAACCGAATGCTATCTTCACATACATCAAGCTTCACACCTCTTTTATGCCATTGTGATGCAATAAGCAAAACAATCACAGTGCATGCATTACTGCCTGAAATTTAACAACATGTCACCATTTCTATTCAACAAAAATACATAGGTGGCTGTATAATATCAGTCTTCCTAAACCTTTATATATATCTCCTAACTTGTCTTGAGAAAAGTTTTCTGGAAACCACCAAATATTTACAGAATTTTCCTGTACATGTATCATTTTCAGTTCCATTGTATTTATCATGATATTTCAGAGCTCTGCATAAATATTTGCATATAAATAAAAAATGAAATTCTTCTCTATTGGAGAAGAAATTGTTATCATAAACAATTTTTCTATTTGTACCTAAAATGAAAGTCATGGATAGAAACGTTGAAAATATAAACAAGAAATTCTATTCATTGTTGAATTTCAGTTGTGATTGGATTTTCTACTTAACTGTTAATAACATGCCAATAAATGGGACACCATATTTGGAAATGGTAGTGTGTGGTAGCGTAGGTAACTTACAGCCTAATTCAATGTTATTTATTTTTTTCGATTTCAAGCAGCGAAAAAGTATTTTCATCTCTTTAACTTAGGCTTATCTTTGAAAGACCGAATAAATGTTAGAATTTCATAGAAACGGAAGAGTAAAGGATATTTGGAAAGATATATTCTATAAACACTTTGTTGTCTATATTTTCCTGCGCTGAAAATTGCATAGGAGTTTAAAACCTTTGTAGGTAAAATGAAATGTGAAAAAAACTGAGGCGCATATTCTTTGCAAACATGAAATTCTATCGCTATAACTAGATGAACTGCATTTAAAAATTATCTTTCACATCCGACTGAAATTTTTCACTCGTTGAGATAAATACCATTATTATGAACTACGGTGGGAACGTTACAATAGATGCAATTGCCATCAAAATATAGCGCTTTGGTCAGGCAAACCACCCTGAAACTAGATGGATATTATTTATCTGCATGTCTTCTATATTACTAAATATTTACCAAGATCTCATCAATCATTAAACAATTCCGGGTAAATTTTATTGGGAAACGAAACTTATTATTTTAAAGCTTAAAACGTTCATGTTATTCATGATGTATACACCAATCTGCGAGAATGGTTAACTTTCAGATTTGGCGCCACTATTTCTGTTTGTAATTTTGGTACAAGTCCTCTTTTCCAATTTCTTATTAACGCGTTATTTCACCAATAAGTTTCTCAAGGAAAACTTTTGCTGTGGAAGTTGAATATTTGGCCATATTTAGAAGATTTACGCTAAAAAGAATACCCGTGAAACCTACGTATTTGGAATTGCATTCTGCAGTAGACGATCTTTTGTCAAAATGAATACCGAAAAGCGACAATTTTGAAGAGACCTGGGATCCCCACGTGTGGATTAAAATGGCTGAAGTAATGCATTTATTTCACACTGTTATACAATCTCCTTGGAGAAATAAATATTTGGCTAGTTTATTAGCTAATTGTACAGAGCACCAAGCATTCACTTCAAGTGTATGTACTGAGGACTTGTCTGTCATTAAGTTTCTTACTTGAAAATATTTGCTTTATTTTAATATTTACTCTTGCGTCTTTGTGATTAGGAATCTTCAAATTTGCAGGCAGTTGTGGCACATATAAATTCCCAATTAAATGATCGTTGTAGAAGGTAAGTGTATTAGGAGATTATAATTTTATTTATAATAGTAACTGCTTTTTGCACTCTTGTGACAAGTATAAATTCTCTCAATTTGATATTTTTAATTCAGTAAAACTAAAGAAATTTTTTTTCATAGTTTATCATACTATATCGCTAACGCTTACGCCAAATATTATATGCTAATATGTGGTGAATTCTTTTGTAATAGGTATGAAGGTCTGTTAATCTTGAAAACGTTTCTATCGCAATGCCCCGACGAAATATTTATTTCCAATGCATTTTCTTGGGCTTCACAATCTTTAAAAGCCATTGAAGTCAAAACTGATAAAAATGAGGACGTTAAAAATGATTCAAACCTACCATTTCTAATTTTACGTAAGTATATGTAACTACAAACGTGATTGGTATCGTGTTTTAATAAAGTTAAGGGAATTGTATCATTTAATAATTTCTTACAAGGGGACCTCATTGAAGCAGCAGCTCAATTTCCGGATGTCAATAAACAGATGTTGTCCTTAATGTCTAAATTGCTGAAAGTCTTGACAGTGGATGTGAAAAGGGTAGGGAACAACTGTATTGCTCTCGATTAATTTTACTCTTTAGATTCAATAAATGTATTGTCCCAAGTATGAACCTCAATTTATGGTTTGGCTCATTAGACATAGTTTTTCTTGTCTTATGTATACTTTCTCATAGCACAGTCCCAAATTGTATGTAATTTTTTAAAAAATTTATTATATTCAGGTGAGCGCATTATTATTTGCTATGCTAATTGTGATTACGTTATATTGCGATTCAGAATTATATAGGATAATTTTTTAAAATATTCATTGCATTGTTCCAAGTCCTTATTTTTGTAAAGGTATAAACATATTCAAAGTGTCAGTAGTGTATTTGGTTATCAGAATTTTATGTTCTGGGCTAGCTAATGTATTAGTTCTCCTTCCAAAATTCCTGCTATAATACTAGGCTTATGGTTTACTAATCGGTAAAGTACTAAGTCCAATTTTAATTCATATTTATAAAGTAAAAAATTCACGAGGTTGCTGAAAATTTCTTGCCCTAAGTACAGTTAAGTCAAGGAAGAAGAGTAAAGGCTTAATAATTCAAAGATTCATGACTCAGATTCGTAGGACATTCCTGCCAATGCTGTATTAACTGAGGTAAGGTGGCACAATTGTGTCGGGACCATCAGGACCCTGTGATCTGCAGTATGGACACCTGGATCCTAACACTCACAGAAGTGTCTGCATGGGGGTTGTGGTCTACAAAAACTTGTGCACCCAAGTCCGCAAGTCCCTTAATCCAATCTTGGTCTCTGCCCAATATTTAAATCTTCAAAAATATAACTATTTTGTTGTATAAAGAAAATGAAAGCAGCAGAAATGGCAATTGTAAGTTGTGGTATTGTATTAAAAAGTATAAAGATTTTTTATGAGCTCTAAGTACTGTATATGTTTGCCTAAAAGTCAAAAAATTTTGGAAAAAATAGATGCCTAGAAGAGAGGGGGTTGGCTTATCTGCAGGTTAATGTCTAACATCAAAAATTTTAATCATTTACCTCATTTCTAATTGGTCCATGTAAACAGTACTCCAAACCACGCTCATACGTAAGCAAACTGCTGCTGCATGCATATTAAGTATCAATGAGAACCAAGTATAGGAATGGGGAAAAGTAAAGCGATTATTATTTTACTAGATAACTTGCGTAATTGCATGTCAAATATGATGGGATTATCATAAAATTATTCCAAATATTTATGATCTCGATATGAAAAATCAGTAAGATATGCTATGATCTGGTTTGGCTTTCATGCACAATCAAATCAGTGTTTTTGAAAGTTATCTTTGTTTTAATTATACTGTGTAAGTAATTATTAGTAGAGAGGCCAAATTATTATCCAAATATTTGCTGAAAATAAGAGGAAAGCTACGTCCTCTCCCTCTTTCTCAGTTTCTGCTCATTCCCCTTCTCTTTTCCTTCCTCCCTCTAATTACTTAATAGATTCAGTAAATAAGTTATACCCATGTATAAAAGTCTGACCTGTGTTAAGCCTTGTGTCCACTGGCAATAAAACTTCCGCAAGTGGACTTGTGCAAGTACTTGCATTGACTTGCTGCAGTGTAAACAGGTCTCTGCAAACATAGTTGTGAAAGTTTTCTTAACTTGCAGAAGTGAATTGGGGAAGTTTTAGACAATTGTGAAAACACATTTTTATCAACTTGCCAAGACAGGCTGCGCTTTTTCGATTTGTTGGAAGTTGCTTGCAGAAATAATTGCATCATACCACCCCATTCAGTTAGCAGATGGATTAAAGTTTACTTTTCTCTTTCGCTGCAGTTCTTTATTAATTTATAAAAGTGCAGTTTTATTCATTAAACTGCAAAAGTGTTGACCCCCACCTCTTGTCATCCCTATTTTTTGAAGTACCATATTAGCCCAAATATAAGTAAGACTGAAAGTTTAAAAAAAAATCTGGATAAAACAATAAAACTGTGAAATTTTTCTGTATTTCGCCTTTAAATGATTAATAAACAGATTAATAATATCATGCGCTGTGTTTAGGGTTATCTCGCGCTTATAATTAGGCTCTCGCCAACGTTTCACCTCCATTTCCAGAGTCTTCTTCAGTCACCCGAAAACATTATATAACATAATAATAATAATCGCGAAAGTTTTAATCAATTAACTAGGTAACTACCTAATCTGAATCCTCATCCTCTTCTACCCATTCATCGCTCGAAGTTGTAGCAGGTTTCAAGTCATGTTCGTCCAAGCTTGCTTTAAATTTGTTTTGTGGAATTTTTAAACTCTCTCTCCAATTTCAGTGCCTTCAACTTTATCACTTCACGAGTGATGGGTAAAACCTTCCCCTCGCATTTCTAAAACGAAATCGAAAACACAATTCTCAACTTCGAATCTTCCATTTGATGGCCCTCTAAATGCCCTTCTTGTTGAATTAGCGCACTTGTACTTGTCTAAACTATTACTTCATAGACGTATGTTGACTTCAGGGGACGAACATTTCTTCTCAATATGCAGCAGCAATAACCTTCTTCCGAGTAGACATATTATTATACAACACTGACAAGTGACAGTGTAAACAAATTGGGAAGTACTTGCAGCAATGACACTTGCTACAGACAAAAATTGCCCATTTTATTGCATCCAGTGGAAACACTTCCACAAGATCTTCTGCAAGAAATTGCGAAATTCGATTGCCAGTGGACACAAGGCTTTAAAGCACCAAATTGGTGCATTTATTATTAGGCCAAGAATAGAATTCAACAATTGGGGCAACAGTGGCCCAATATAAATAAAATGTGTGAAAACGAGAAAAATCGTATTAAAACGTAATTTTTTGGAGATTTGCGAATGAGATAACTAATGTAAGTTAAATACCTCATCCTTGAAATACAGTAGAAGATCGTTTATCCGGAATGTCCGGGACCTGGCCTCTTTCGGATAAACGATATTTTCGCTGTTTAGATAGCTTAACTACAAAAGAGCACAATCATCAAAAAAAGACGTTTAAGCACGTAATATGTATAATACGTAATACGGGACTAAAGTAGGGTAAGAAATAAACGAGTTTAAAAAGAGTGTATGTTTTAGAAAATCTTTAATTTAATGCAAACTTTTTATGCGATGAATTTGAGAATGTATGTATTAAATATCATCGTCAATTTTGCAGCAAATATATATAATAATATAATATGAAAACGGAAAAAAATAATATGTATGTTACAACGTAAGTTGACAAAAACATTCGTAATTACATAATTTGAAGTAGACATACATAACTGGTTAATATTATTTTACTATCATGCAAATAGATTTCACTTCGGATACCATGCTGTGTGCGTACTCCCACACGATCTGGATGTAAGCCAATCTAATTCACTCATCAATATGCGATAAACACCCCAAAACAATTTTACAGTGATCAGTCTACTCGTTTGTACATAAAATAATAACTATTTTATACTACATATATATATAATAATCATTATTAAGAAAATTCTCAATTTTCAAAGCCCACTCATTTCCGTAAAAACCGCAAAAAAGAAGCATATAGAAATAAAAATTGAAATTTTATTTACCTGGAAATCCTTGTTGATCTGCAGATAGGGATGTAGAGAATCACTTAACAGTAGGATTTGTGGTAACAGCATCTGCAGAAACTGAAGGAGAGGATGATGAAACGGTTCTTTTAAAAAAATCTGTCAGTGTCATCTGCTTGCACTTGCTACGCCCTTCTTTTTCAAATTTTTCTTTCAGCCTGTACATCTGGAGTACCTCCTGCTCAGTTGTAAAGGACCTTTGCTCCATGAACTTGATAAGATTATCACAACATACAATAGCCTCGGACATAGTCATTTTCTTCTCCTCGTCAACTAACACATAACTGTCCTCGCTGTCTTCACTCTCATTTAACACGGGGCCAATAACTGCATCGATAATTTCAATGTCAGTAAAAGTTTGACAAATAGGAGCATTTTTATCACATTCAATCCATCCCTCAATTTCATTATCGGTTAGGTCTGGGATAGCATTAATTCCCTTCGTATATTGCACAAATTCTACAAAATCATCATTAAGTTCGGATGAATCAAATCCAAGAAAGTCGTCTGTGTCTCTGGAATATTCATTAAATTTTGATTCTGGCAAAATATTACGCCAACACCGTTTTAAAACTGAGGGTGTTACTTTATTCCATGCACGTGAAATACACCACACCGCGTCCTTCAGTGTTACATCCTTTTTGAACCGTTCGTAGCTGAAAGATCCCTCAAAATTTTCAATTTTTCTCATTAATTCACTTCGATAATGGCATTTAAAATTTTTAATTATGCCTTGATCCATTGGTTGGATGAGAGACGTACAATTTGGGGGTAAATACTACACAAAAACATTCTCCTTGACGAGAGTTTCTACTGGAGGGTGAGCAGGGCAGTTGTCCAACAATAATAATATTTTTGCATTTTCAGGTAAGCCAACCTTCTTGAAATGATCCCTTACCTCAGGTAAAAAATGACCATTAAACCACTCACCAAAAATGTCTTGAGTGTTCCAAGCACGTTTGTTTGCACGGTAAATCACGGGGAAAATCTTTATGCCTTTGAAGACTCTAGGTTTTGCACTTTTTCCTATTACCATGAGCTTGCACTTGTGTGTGCCGGCAGAATTGGAACACATCATTACAGTAAGTCTCTCCTTAGACTCTTTTACTCCCGACGCTGCTTTTTCATCAATGCAAACAAAAGTATGCCGTGGGAGACAACGCCAAAACAAACCTGTCTCGTCCATATTGTATATTTGCTCCGTGCTAAGTCCATGTTCTTCAACCAACTTTGCTAAATCATTAACATATTCCTCCGTGGCTTCATAATTTGCTGACATTTTTTCACCGGAAACTTTTAAATACCGTATACCATGGCGATTTTTGAATTTCTGCAACCATCCCGTAGAATAATCACATTCTCCTTCGATTTTTAGGTGTTCGTGATAAGATTTTGCCTTCTCCATTATCATAGGACCTGAGATAGGAATCCCTTCACTCCTACGTTGGCGGAACCACTCATACACTACTTTGTCTAGGTCACTACTCTTGGGACCACGTAAAGTTTTCCTTTTTGAGATACCGGCCATTGAATCTGATTCCGCAACAAATTGGAAAATTTTATCTTTCTGCGCCTTTATGTCATATATTGTAGATTGTCCTACACCATACTCCTGACGAAGTTGAGATACACTTATGCCGCGATCTATTTTTCTCAAAACCTCCACTTTTTGCTGGATAGTGAGATTCTGTCTTTTTCACTTGCCGGCACTTGTTCCAGTCCCAACGTCTTCTGGATGCGTCTTCTTGGGTATTCTCTCCATTATTACGGTTGAGGGACAGGATGAATAAAATATTTGCAAAACTGCTGTTTACCACTTAAAACAAAAAAGTTTTAACACCTTGTAAACACACCTTTAACACCTCTCGCGCACGTGGTTAGAAAGCAACAAGCGGTGGTGGTGGCTTTCGGAACTAATATGGCAAATCGTTCTTCAAGTATGTATTAAATTGGCACTACAGAAAAAATGGACCGTGATAAAATTATTTTAGAATAATTCCGTTGTTTGGATGTTTCCGTTGTTTAGAATTCCGGATAAACGATCCTCTACTGTATTTTAAAATGTAAATGAAAAAGGTCTGCATGTCAAGGAATGGCTTTTTGGGTGATTCATATTAGTGATGCGAATTTCAAACAAAGGTTGTTGAAAATTAAATTTACTACAACTTTTATTCCAATACATTTTTACATATATCAAACATTAAAGCAAATATTTCAAAATAATGGGTAAATGACAAGATTAAACACCCATTTCCATTTGACCGATTTTTATCGAAAACTAATCAGTTTTTGTGACTTTCATAAAAATGTTAAATATAAAATTTCACGTTGACCTGATTAATAGTTTTTGAGTTAGAGCACCCTCAAGAAAGCTATCACATACACACACCTACACAGAGAGACATCACCGAGAAAATGGTCAAAATATGTTCAGGGAACATCAAAATGTGTATTTCTGTTGAAATCTCAGTCGATTTTTTCATGAAAACAATACTTTCCCCTATACTACGTATACAGAGAAAGTAAAAAGGATAAACTTCTAATTATCTCTCGATGGTTGAGAAAAAGTAAAACTTGTTCACACCTTTTATTTATGGCTCAAAAATGTATCTTACCAAAACATTGATATTAGTGAAGGTTTCAACGAAATCGATCAATTCGTTGCTAAGATGTATTTAAAAAACTGAAATTTGAACCGGCCCTTCAAGTATGACCTTTCGACCCTTTGGACCAATTTTGTCCATTTTTGGCTCGAAAATGTCTCAAAAAAATTGATATTGGAGGGGCATTCAATCAAAATCGGTCAGTTGGTTGCTGAGTTATCTTTAAAAAAAACAAAATTTGGACCGACCATTCCATGGGGACCCCTCGACACCATGAAATTTGGACAAGCCCTTACATTCTGACCCTTCGACCCCATGGACCTATTTTTCCATTTTTGACTCGAAAATATCTCATCAAAACATTGATATTAGTGGTGAGTTCATCAAAATCGGTCAATTGGTTGCTGAGATATCTTCCAAAAACCCCAAAAAAATGGTCCAATCATTTCATGGGGACCCATGGGCCAATTTAATTTGTATTTGGCACTGCAGCTCTCATGATCAACCTGAAGCTGCCATCAAAATTTGAAGATTTTACTTTTATTTTCTGATGTATTATGACTGCCACAGACACCTACAGACATCTTTTATTATTATAGATTTGCAATTTGGTTTTAACTTTTTATTATATATTTTGATTGAAATAGAAAAGTAAGGCAATATTGCTGCTCTATTTTTATTTTTAGAACATAACAAGGACTTATAAAGTTGTAAAATAACAAGCGCTACAATATGTTTGGGCAGTAAAAAAATTTTTTGCCAGTAGACTTTCTCAAGCAAAAAAAATAAATTGGCAGTAGAAAAATAAAATGGTAGTAAAAAAGATAAACTGGCAGTATTCAAGCAGCCGTAAAGAAATTGCAATTAGGAGGAACATTTTGCTCGTCCTCACTGGGTTGGGTAAGTTGGTTGAAATGTTTTTTGTTCCTCCTCAAAGGAACATTTTCTTTTGGGAAATTATTTCATGGGAGAACATTTTGCCATCCTCTCCAGGTTGGGTAAGTTGGTTGAAGTATTTTTCGTTCCCCCTCAAAGGAAAATTTTGTTTTGGAAAATTATTGGAACATTTTGTTTTGAGAAATTATTGCATGGAGTAATGTTTTGCTCATCCTCACTGGGTTGGGTAAGTTGGTTGAAGTGTTTTTCATTCCTCCTCAAAGGAACATTTTGGGAAATTATTGCATGGAGGAACATTTTGCTCATCCTCACTGGGTTGGGTAAGTTGGTTGAAGTGTTTTTCGTTCCTTCTCAAAGGAACATTTTATATTTTTACTGCCATGTTGCATTAAAATACTACTAGTTTTCGCTTTCTTTACTGCTGCTTGAATACTGCCAGTTTATTTTTTTTACTGCCATTTAATTTTTTCTACTGCCGAATAATCCATTTTTTTACTACCAGTTTTATTCCATGCTGACAAGTAGGGATGTACACGGGTTTCCTGTGGTACAGAAGTGCTTTCTGTCAAATTCGCCGTATTATAATAGTATACTAATGTATTTGCCTTGAAATAAAAAAATATTTTCCTTATATTGTGGTAGCTCTGCTTTTTAAATTCATTCTAAACATGTTCATTTAAATTCTTTCCAAATCCATAACTACTGAAAGAGTTTAATTTGAAATTGTGGCACCTCTGTTTTGCTGATCCGGCTCATATATGCTATTATGGTTTTGTATATGTATACATTATAAATATTAAATTTGGTTTAAATTGATGTAAACAGTTAAACACAAATGCATGTAAAAATAAATCTTTTAATTACTGCTTTCTATATCCATACTAAACATCTTGATTTTGTTTTTTTATGTTGCACACTTCCTTCATGCGAAATTTTGTTGAAAGAGGTTTGGCCAATTCCTTCCAAATTCATAATTACCGAAAAGTTTTATTTTGCAATTGTGGCATCCCTGCTGAGTCGTTCCAGTCCAAATATGACATTTTGATCATGTATTTATGTGAAGATTCTATGCCAAATTTGGTTGAAATCGGTTCAGCCAATCCTTCCCTGATATATGCATATGGATGGACGTACATCACGAAGATAATAGTGCTTTTCAGCAACGACGAAAAGCACTAAAAACTAGATCCAGAAAATACAAAAATTATATTGATTGCAAATTGAATGAAACTACACTAAAATCAAAGAAATAGAATTGAAGAAAAGCTGACAATCACTAAATGAAATAAAAAATCTCGACAAAATAATGTATTTTTCCAAATAACACGAGAATAATCATCTCACATATTTCGTACTTTCGATGCAGAAAATTTCCTGATCAATAAAAAAAATCTAGTTTATTAACAAACTCATGTTCTATGCAAATTAGACTAAATGTATTCAGACATTCTTGACACATTGTTCTTTTTTTCTCATTTTTGATATGAGAAAGTTTTGTAAAGGATCTCTCTCCTTCACAGACCAAACATGGCATTGTCAGATAAATCCTGAAAGCAATGGTGACATTTGGAAAACATTTGTCTTTCAAAATTCCTTTCATGATATCCATATCTTTCAAGAAACTTCTTTCACCATTCTCCTGTAATTCCCTGACTTCATTCATCACATGTTCATGGAAATGGATCAATTCATTTTTGAACTCTTCTTCTAAGTCATTATGATGTTTTTTGATGAGTTTTTTGAATACTTTTCTTTTGATTGAAATTTTCATTCTTATAGTCTTATAGTGCACACATTCATATGCCACAGAGTGCTTCTCCACCTCCATTATGAGACTGTCACATATGACTATGAATGTTAGAGTTTTAAATTTCTCTTGAGGGGTGAATGTATGCTCAGATACAGAGGTTTCATCAGCTTCCTTTTTTCACTTCAGTTTTCGCTTCTGTTCAGCCCAATAATGTGCCTCATTTTCTGATTCATTCTGGATCTTCAGTATCATCTCCATTGCCTGCTCCTCAGAGTGACTTAAGTCATTGCAAACAGCCTGAAGAAACTCGGTTTATGACCTCATATGTTCTACAATGCTCAGTTTGCAGCAGTAGATGAATGCGTTCCGAAACATCAGTCCAGAATACACAAAGTAAGACTGATTCCAGTTCACACAATCTAGCAGAAATATTTCTAGCTTCTGCTCAAGTGTCACTATTCTGATCAGCATCACCATGTAAAATCTTCAAATGTCAGTTAATTTGTATGAATAAAAAACAATTTCAATGTTTTTTTTTGCTAAAATAAAATACCTTTGGTTTTATAATTGTGTTTTATTGCCTTACTAGCAGAAATGTCCAGTGTTGCCTGGCCGGAGGAGATAAATATCATCAAGTTTTCAAAATGATATATTCTTTGAATGGTTACAATAAAGAATGATTTGAATGAAAAATGTGAAAAATCTGAGCAAAAATATCACAATTACATTGTCATCATCGGGTGGCTTCTTTATATACTACATTAGAAGTTTTTCCATCCGCAGCATAGATATACAAATAACTCGCAGTACTGACTTGGGAACAGGCAACGTATAATTGGCCATGTGAAAAACAGTCATCATGTAAATAGATGCCGACCACCTTCAACATCTATTCTTGTGACTTATTAATGGTCATGGAAAAACACGGTTTCACAGGGAACTCTTAAATTCAAATGGGTAGTCTGGGGTATCAGAGTTAGTTAGTTAGTTAGTAATTTATGGCTATAAGTAAAACAGAAATGCCTAAAAAGTTGACTGTTTTTGCATGACCTTGCCAATTTATTTGTTGAGGCTGAGTTCGTTAGATTACAATCATAGAATCATAAGGTATAGCTAATATAAACTAATGTCATTCCACTTAGGTGGAGAACTTTTCAGCTTCTCCTTGTATAAAGGGTGTGAACAAATAGAACTGGTGCCTATGTATCTCTGGTTTAGAAATATTTCTTTCCAAACCTGGATTTCTTTTCTAAACTTCATATTTTTGGGTTGTGTATACGAGGTGTGGCAATTAAGTAGTGAGACCGATTTTTTTCAAAATTTATTTTCAAAGTCAATCATTTTGACACTTGTCACCCTCAAAGTAGTTGCCTTCTGCAGCTATACACCAACTCATTCGTTGTTTCCACTGTTCGAAACATTTCTGGAAGTCATTTTCCGTAAGCATCTTCAGAACTGATGCCAAATTCTTTTGGATGCCTTCCACGGACTAAAAATGAATGTCTTTCATCTGTGTTTTAAATTTTGGAAATAAAAAGAAGTCGCATGGGATGAGATCCAGCAAATACGGAGGGTGTTGAAGCACGGGAATCCCTTTTTTCGCCAATAACTGCTGTGCGGAAATTGCGGTGTGGACAGGTGCATTGTCTTGATGCAGCATCCAATTGTTTGGCCACAAATCTGATCTTTTCTTTCAAATCCTCTCATGTAACCGCTCCAAATGTTCTAAATAGAATGTCTAATTAATGGTACAGCCTTGAAGAACAAATTCACAGAGTATGATGCCTTTAATGTAAAAAAGAACGATCATCATTGACTTCACTTTCGACTTGGACATTCAAGCTTTTTTGGCCTCAGAGAAGAAGTGGTCTTCCACTGCATCAACTGATGCTTGGTTTCTGGATTGTATTGGAATGCCCAAGATTCATCACCAGTTATTGCACTGTTCAAAAAGTCTGGTTATTGTTCAATTTTCTCCAAAATATCCATACAAACATCTTTTCTTCGAAGTTTCTGTTCAGTGAGATTTTTCGGAATCATTTTTGCGCACACTTTCTTCATCCCCAATTCTTCAGCCAAAATTTGCCGAACCATTTCTTTATTAATGTTCACCTTATCTGATATCATTTGAATAGTTAAACGTTTATCACTTCTGACTAACTCCAGAATTCTGTCAACGTTTTTGGGTTTTTTCATTGTCGAGGGACGTCCAGGATGCATGAAATCAGCAGTGTCTTCCCGTTCTTCTAAAAACTGTTTATGCCAATCAAACACACAAGATCGAGACACTGCTGACTCTCCATACATCTGCCTTAACAAATTGTACGTATCTGTAGCTGTGTTGTTTAATTTCACCAAAAATTTTATGGTTATCCTTTGCTCAACAAATTTATCACACATTTTTCGGCATGCGCCTAAACGGCAACTTTGAATGCGAGAGTGGTGCAACAGATAGTAATGGTTGGAGCATTGTTCAATAGAGCAGGAATGACTTATCCAGCCTACGCATGCACGCATGGCTCAAGAAAATGTTGCATCAGTTATGCGAGCAGTCTCACTACCTTATTGTCACAACTTGTATTTTTAATACTTATTGAGGTTGGTGTGGTTAATTTTATGTAAAAATACTTTGACTGCATTTTGTGGCATGTTATGAAAAAAATACTGTCATCATAACATTTCAGAACAGTTTGTAATTGTGATGAAACCAAGGTACATATTCTCATATATATATTCAATGTTTTACTGTTTAAATAATACTGTTTTCTATGCTTTATCATGGATCAGTAACTCAGATTTACGCTTTTAACAGTAATGTCAATAAGTACATAAATTCTTAATTCTGTGGGCTAAAATGTTTATGCCCCCATTCTTACAGATTGTTGACAGATTTTGAGGATACATCTAGAAATAATAATGAAGCATGAATGCATTAAGATTTATTTTATCATTCTATAAATTTTCAGGCTCTGGATGATTCACTGGGATGTCTGCAGTCATGCATGAATTATTACAGTAGTCAGTGTGCGAGTTATAAGGTAGTATAGCTTTTATTGTATATGTGGCTTTACATAAAAAACATATGATATTAAACGCCATAAAATTTATCTTTTTTTCTCTGCTGTAAGGGAGCGATAGAAAAGATTCTACTCCGTGTACTTCGTTCTGAAGATGAAGCTGTGGTACATGAAGCCTCAAACTGCTTTAGGCTATTGCCACTCTTGTATGGTTCAGGAAGAACTACGAGAACTTCCCTCTTTAACGCTGGTAACGACAACTGCTGTGCAACATTTAACCAATTGTTGTTAAAAGTTGTAGGATCCCTCCACCTCTTACTCACTAAACTTTTTGGAGATGTGAATGAGTTCAAGGTATGACAAAAATGTTTTTATTTTTCTCAATGAGCATGTGAATATTTTTCCGAGAGGAAGAAAAAATTCTATTTAGAACATCATTTGACTAAATAGTCAGGGTGCTAGTTCAGTTAAACTCCTTTTTGTTGATCAATTAAAGCGATCTAAAGATCCTATGCAGACAGGCATAAGCTGTCATGTTGGGAATAATTTTGAAACGAGAAAAAAGTCTGCTATGACCGGGAATTGAACCCGGGTCTTCCACTTGCTGGGCAGATATTCTACCACTGAATTATCATATGTTATAATTTGTACTTATAACTTATAAAAATTCTAATTTTTTTAGTAGTAATTCTTCTTGCATTAAAACTCCTTATATAACATTTATATTTTTTCCTGCCTAATGTTCCTTGAAAATTGTCAACAAAACTCATTACTGTCAGGATAAATTTTAGGTCATTGTTATGATTGTTCCTGTCTTATATTATTCTTAAATTCTAATCATTACTTTTCTCATTTCAAATAGAAACCTCCAGAAACAATAGATGTTCTTGCTATTCCATTTGAGGTAGAAGAAAGTTCAGTGTTGAGTATGCAGAGCCTTTTGAGGATATACACCAATCTCTGCCAATATCTTTGCTCTATGCTGATGTAAGACTAATTTTGTTAATAATACAATAAAACCTTGATAATACAAAATCGGTTTATACAACCTCTATGAGAAGTGTATGTCAATCCACTTTGCTAACATTGGTATATAATGCTTGTTAACAACAACTTCATTGCTATGAACTCCATTATTACAAATCATGAAAATTTAAATCCTTTCTTGTTTTTTACTAATTAGGTTATATTTTAAGTGGTTTGAATAGTTACCATTTTAAGGTATAGTCTACTTTTAAATAAACTAGTGTTATCATTGAAAGAGTAAACTATTTGATCTTTTAATCTTAAGTAATTTTCTTTATGATCTCTCTTGCTTTATGGCTTCTTAAGATAATATGATGTGGCCACCACATGACTTGACTTTCTTACCTGTATTATTTCTAAAAATTCCAAATTGGTTAAATGATAATAAATATTCTAAGGAACTGCGAGAAAAATTTAAAGACTTTACAAAGAACAGAAATAAATCAAACCATACCCTTCTGATATTGGATATAGCCCCGAAGCTCCAACAATTAAGAAAATAAAAAGGAGCGTAAAATGTTTACAATAGGTGGTAGGTGGTTGGTTATGGCAGTTAAAAAATAAAGTTTTTAAAATGTTTCAAGCAAAGGTTGTAGAAAATTAAATTTACTACAACTTTTATTCCAGTACTTTTTTACATTAATCAAATGTTAAAGCAAATATAAAAAATCTGATGTGGCCACCACATGACTTTCTCCATATCTGTAATATTTCTAAAAATTCCAAATAGGTTACATAATAATAAATATTTTAAGAAACTGCGAGAAAATTTTAGACTACAAAGAACAGAAATAAAATCAACCCATAGTCTTCTGATATTGGATATAGCCACGAAGCTCCAACAATTAAGAAAAGAAATTGGAGTGTAACTAAGATGTAACTAAGCGTCAATTGTTAACAATAGTCATCGGTAGGTGGCGTGTTGGTGGCAGCTAAAATATAAGATATCTCTTAATGCATTATATGGAAAAATGTTTCAAACAAAGATTGTCGAAAATTTAATTTTCTACAACTTTTATACAGATACATTTTTACATTTATCAAATATTAAAGCAAATATTTCAAAATAATGGTTAAGTGGCAAGAGTAAACACCCACATCCGGTCGACCAATATTTACCAAAAACTAATCAACTCTTGTGACTTTTATAAAACTGTTAAATATAAAATTTAGTGTTGATTTGATTAATAGGTTTTGAGTTAGAGCAACCACAAAAAAACTCACACATACACACACAGACATCATCGAGAAAATGGTCAAAACGTATTCAGGGGACCTCGAAACGTATATTTCTGTTTATATCTAGAAATCGATTTTTTTCATGAATACAATACTTTCCCCTATACTACGTATATGGAGAAAGTAAAAAACGGATGTGACAAGAGTAAACACGCACTTGATTTTTACCAAAAACTAATCAGTTTTTGTCCCTTAAACAAAAATGTCAAATATAAAATTTCGTGCTGGTCTGATTAATAGTTTTCGAGTTAGAACACGCGCAAAATTCCGATCACAGACACAAAAACAGGCACACAAACAGACATACAAACAGACACACAAACACACCCACAGACATTATAGTCAAAACATGTTCAGGGGACTTTAAAATATGTATTTCCATAGAAATCTCGAATTTGAAACAATAATTTCTCTATACTTTGTATATGGAGAAAGTAAAAAATGCAGTAGCCAAGAACTTTAGTTCAGAAAAAAAATATCAGATTAGAATAGCGATGCAAGTAATAATTCTGTTAAGCAACTATAAATTTGATTTATTTAGAAATAATTATTCCTATTAGTTTGCATTCTAAATTTTTATTATAATCGTATTAGAACCTAACAAGGGTATTTTTATTCTTTTTAGAAACCCTCTCCCTGCTGTAAAGGCTATTCCAATTGAAGAGATTATGGGACTTATTTGTCGAGCATTAGCAATTACATGTGCTTCGCTCAAAGACAGGGTATCTTCAGGAATTCTTGCCTTGTCTGCTGGACTACCTCAATTACACTCAGCTTCTTTTTCCATTCTTAGGGCTCTGGTTGCTTGGTAAGTAGCAGGTATAAATCGTTCATACCATTTTTGCTGATGTAATAACTAATTAAAAACTCCTGTTGAAAGCTACAGTGGTTTAAATGTGGAAAGAATTCCTCCTTAAACGTAAATAACAATCTATTATATATAATTACTCAATGTCTGTGTCTTTTCCCCCTTTTATCTCTTGAACGGTTTGTTATAGAGAAATACTGTAAATGCCATTTTGTTTCTGCCATCTAGGAGACCCCAGGAAAACTATTTTTGTTTACAGAAGTGTTCCAGGTTCAACTCTAGGAGATGCTAATATTTTTCATAAGTTTACACGGAATTTTCAATTTCTCAAGGTGCAAGATTTTTTTCCTTCATTCATCTAAATACATAAATATGGACCAATTATTCTGTTTTTTCTTTATCTGACAGCTAAAACTACAAATTATCTTATTCTTGCTATATTACATGGAAGAATTTGTCAGAAATATGCATTTCTTTTCGAAATTCTATGACTTTTTCATACTCTTTCCAAATGTTGCCAGAGCTATTCGCATTGTTCCCTTCGATTCAATTAGCGTCTATTAAGCCTTCAAATAGATGAAAGAATTGTGTTATTCACTTCACTTTTTTTTTATGCATCGAAATTATTGTTGTAGCACTGTCAAACTTATTAGATTGGAACATTAATAATTACAGATAATTATTATTCATTAAACTCTGTGTGGAGTGTGGGAATTTTTAACGATTGACCAAAATTAAAGATAAAATCTTCAGAATATTACCTTTTTTGTAAGGGAGAACCAATTAAAATTGCACATATAAATTATAAAAACGAATATCACATTCAAATTGTGTTTCTAATTTTATAAGGAGAAAATTGGCTATTATTAATAAATGAAAAATAACACATTGTGACGTACAAAAAAATTTGTATTGGTAATAATTCATGAGTAAAAAATGAAATAAATGGTTGAATTAATTGTATATGAAAAAATTGCATCTATTTCAATAAATAGAAAATTTAACAGCATGAATAACATAAAACTTTAAAAATAATTGCTGTGTAACATTATTTTCCTCTCTAATAGGACTTTTAAACATGCAGATTTCTGACTGCGGGTACCACTAGTATTTATAAATTGACTAACCCCAAGGTGTGACACTCGTATCGGATTGAGACTTTGCAGAATGAAAGTATATGTAAAATAACGGACTCCTATTTCTACCTAGGTGCCAACTCGACGTCGTTTACGAGAAAATGCCCTTTGAAAGTCGCGGTCCAAGAGTCAACGTAATAAGAATGTTAAAAGTCCTTTCCTAATTATCTAAGAGCGTTGGTCTAGGGGAAACGAGCTGGGTTTGAATTATTTTTGCCAGGGTTCGATTCCCGAAGGGACTAAAATTTTTTTCTGATTTTTTAAATTTTCTTTTTGCAATTTCCAGCATATCATCGATAAAACTTGCAAACATTTTTTAAAAATTTATTCCATGCATTATAACTACTATTTTCTTCATCGTAATGCAGTTTTTATTGCCCCAAAAACTGAAGATCACTCGCAAAACATGAACAAATACAAACAATTCCAATCGCCACTCCAAAATGTGCCCTCTAACAATAAATCGCTCGGCAATATTCTGAGGTTGACTGTGGTAGAGAGACAAGAACGTCTGCTAATAAGGCCACGAAAAACTGTGTCTAGTCATCTTATAATGTTGTTATTAAAGTTACGGTGTTGTTGTTAAAGGGATTCGTTATCAGTTGCAGGTGTCAATTAATGTCATTATAATTATAATTGAAATTGTCACAATTCTGTTGGGTTATTTCGATGCATTGTTCTTTATTCCTCCTTTCAAATCTCGTCATGTATTGTTCATTATGATAAATCGGTTGCTGGTGTAAATTATTGCCATTATAATTATAATTGGCACTATGTCACAATATTGTTGGGTTATTTCGGTGCATTGTTCTGCATTCCTCCTTTCAAATCTCGTCATGTATTGATCATGATGGTAAAGCGAATGGGTAGTGATCCGTAAAATTATGTTCGTGAAGAATTACGATGAAGAAAATAGTAGTTATAATGCATGGAATACATTTTTTAAAAATGTTGTGCAAGTTTTATCGACGATATGCTGGAAATTGCGAAAAAAAAATTAGAAAAATCAGAAAAAAAATTGGTCCCTTCGGGAATCGAACCCAGGCAAAAATATTTCTAATCCAGCTCGTTTCCCCTAGACCAACGCTCCTATATAAATAGGAAAGGACTTTTAACATTCTTATTACGTTGACTCTCGGATCGCGATTTTCAAAGGGCATTTTCTCGTAAATGACGTCGAGTTGGCACTTAGGTAGAAATAGGAGTCCGTTATTTTACATATACTTTCATTCTGCAAAGTCTCAATCCGATGCGAGTGTCACACCTTGGGGGCTTCCCGTGTAAGAAGAAGGAAAATAATAATAAATAATAAAAACCTACACATTGGAGAAAAAAGAAAAAAATGATAATAATAACAAGGTGATCCAAATGGAACTTATGATGCTTACTTTCCACAGTATTTATTTAATACATATTTATATTGGCTTTAATAGCTTTAAAATCGCCGTGGATGAGTTGTTCTTTGTGTTCTCAAATTTCATAATTTAGCATTATAAAATATTACAAATACATTTGAATGGAAAACTAAATTGATTATGCGTATTTGTGTGGCAAAAATTGCACATGTGTGTAATAAACTACCCTACCTTTTTGAACTTCATGTGCTTGCGGTTTGTGAATTTGCGCTTCATGACAAAGTTTTTTCTGACCATTACTTCTGTTTCATGCCTATTATCTGCATTTCGCGCCATGTGTTTGCGATGGCAACAAGCGTGAACCCCTCTACTTTTTTGTTTCAAAGTCCAGTTTAGAATTTGGCACCCTAGAAAAGGACTTATTATATTACTAATGTATTGCCTGTCATATGATGGGTGTCAGTTACTATATGGTTGAAAAACCCATTATAAGACTGGTAATCCTACTGAAACCATACATCTTAAGTACTTGTAACTCATTATTGCGGATAATCCAAAAATTAGTTTATTTTTCTAGTGTAATTGCCTGTTGAAATGCAACTTAGAAATGAATAATAACAGCTGTAATTATTGAATAGGAGCCGGTATAAAATTTGCCAAAATAGAGATTCAGGTGAATTTCTTTCTCATTCTTGTTTTCTCTAATAATGAGCCCCTGGTCAAAAATGAAGTAATAATAATAAATAAATAATAATATTCCCTCCCTCTCGCTGTCCGCTGTCTCCCTCCCTTTCCTTCCCTCTCTCTGTCTCTTTTTTCCCACTTCCCCCTCTCTCATTCCCTCCTGTCCCAATCCATAGCTCTCCCTCTTTTTCTCTGTCTCCCTCTTTTTCTCCGTCTCCCTCTTTTTCTCCGTCTCCCTCTTTATCTCTTTCCTCCCATCCTTTTCTAATTCTATACCTCCCTTACTCTCTATGTACCCTCCATTCTATATCCCTTCCTTCCTATCTCCCTCCCCAAATCCCCTTCTCGCTTACTCTACATCTATATCGTCGTTTAGATAAGCAGAAGAATCCAAACTAAATCCCACTCCTGTTAGGATTATGTAATTTCACAAAAAATCCTATGATAATTTAAGGCAATCTATGCACTTGTAATGAGGGTTGAGACAAAATTGATTCTCGAAGTTGAACAATGACGTGGTTGGCAAGGCAACGTCCCGTACCCTTAGCTAGGAATCTGCATCTTTCAGTAGTGACAGTGACTTGCTACGCACTCCAATATTCACTCTCTCAGACACATTACTAAATCTTAAAGGTGGAAAGAAGTATAATGTGTACCTATGTTTATGGGATATTATTTTGTACCAGGGACCTGGATTTCACATGGTTGTTTAGAAGTTTTGTGTGCAATATTAAAGGAACGGAAAAAGTATTTCATGGATTTACAGAAAATATTGTGCCAGGGACCTAGTATCTCTCATAATTATGTAGAAGGTATGTGTATATTTTGACTGTGATAGGGAGCTACTAGATGGCAGCACTCACACACAGTCTAAATAACAAAAAGTGCCCTAATATATATTTTGATAGCTAAGTTCTCATTGTCATGAATGAACTGTTCAGGTACTGCGTTTTTTATTTGTAGTGTCTATAAGTGTCAATTAGAACAAGAAAGTTGGAGCAGAAAGAGGGGAGTTTAGCCACCAACATGTATAGTTTGCTGCTGTGGTGTGTCAAATTTAATAGTGTTAGGTTATTGATGCTAATTGGATGATTGGTTTCCTGTATGTGTAATGTTATGATTGAATTGTTTATTCTGTTGTTACCGCTATCCTACAAAAATTGAATAGCCAATTGAAAAAATCAACATTTGTTCTGTACTTTGTCCATGCAACACATTCAATATCATACACATACATTCAAAACTCTATATGCATCAGTTTGACTCTATGAACATTGAAATTATTGCAACTTTTTGTGATAGCAGGTGTTTATTGAAGGTTGTTAAACTAAAGCTAAGTGTTCTAACCAGTTCATTTCACTCCATACATCATGTTGAAAAAGGAAAAGTAATCTGTAAGTTCACTTTTTCAGGATTATGTGATTTCTGGCTTTCCATCATACAGTTTGGTTTCCAGTTGTCAGTCTTTGTAGTTTGAGTCATCTCAGTTTGATTCCAGCCTAGTATATGTAGCTTTTACAGTACTGTAAATGTTTACTTTCATGTTTTAATCATCTCCTGGTATAAATCATTTTTAGTGCCTTTTTTTAAAATAGCATATATATTTGATTTATCTGTTCGTCTGTCTGTTTGGAGAGACCATGTTTTCAGGATAGGGTGGTCTATACTAGGGCTACACATGGTACAAATTTGGTGGACCTAGTATGAGCTGCAGAGGAGTAACCGATGTCTTTTACCAGCCCCTTAGTTTAAATTCTACCACCTTCCCCATAAGAAAAGCATGATATCGGTGCAGAGCATTATAAATTTCGATTTTTAAATTATTTATAATTAAGATAGGAGCTCAGGACATAAACAGTTCTGTAGCTGAAAGGCTGAGGTTTATATTTAAAAAAACAGAAGTGAAATACATGTGGAATGAGAGCGAACAATTGTTTCTAATCCAAAAAAGGGAAAATTTTCTGATTTTTAAGAATGGGAAATAAAAATGCCATAGCAATGAGTTCACTGCTTTTAAATGGGAAACATTGTTACATAGCATTGATAAAATGCTTTTAAAGTGAATCCATAGACTATATTACGAGGCCATCAATCTCAACCAAAGGTGTAATCTTATGATGATGTCATAGTCCCAAAAGAAGAAAAAGTAGTTCTGGAAAGAACTAATCTGCCTACTATCCTTTCGACACAATTTTAATATATAAATAGCACCTTCAAAATTAAAAAAATTTTCGTGTTAGTAGTAGCGGTAATTTTATTTTTAGGTGCATCGACGGTTAAGGTCATTTTGCACCATTGAATATTCTATTCAGAAAAATCCTTAGACAGTCACAACATCCATGTCCTAGGTGGGAATCAAGCCTGCGACCTTTTGGTTAGTGGGCAGGCATTCTACCAATCATGCTAACCTGGCCGGCACAACTTTCCATTGTTATGCACCATGAAATATGAAGGGCACAGTAGAAAAGTATTTGCAAGATCCTCATCTGTAAGAACAGGATGCATCATGCATAAGTGGATGATGACAATGAAATAGGATAACCTATGTTAAATAGAATTAACTCCTAGACCGTAAAATTCAAAATTAGAGACACACGATGAAAAAGGGGGGGGAGGAAAGGTAGGAAAATGGAAAAGACAATAAAAATTATAAACTTACAGGTTTAGGGGTTGTTACTCCACGCCAGGGACCTGATGTCACACACACATTCACTCACTCAATTGCGCAAGCACTAATCCTAAAGGTGGAAAAGGAAATGGGACCGGGTTTGCGAGAAATTACTCTGCGCCAGGGACCCAAAAAATCACACCGTTTGGGTCGTCGTTTTGTTTACAAATTTGATATGGTTATTGACAACAGTATGTAGTATTCATATTTTTTGCCGCGATTCCGTTAGCTATGAATCGACCTAAGGGTTGATTGTTACTTCGATGAAACATGGCTGGAATGTGCACCTGGCTATGCTCTAGCCAAGTTCGGCAATAATCATCAGCATAGTAACAAATTAAAAAATTACTTTCAAAATGCTGAAACACAAGTTTTTGAGAGAAATTCAAACAAATATGATCGAAAATCAAAATTGTGTATTATGAATAAGAATCTTCACTTTTTTCCCCTTAGAACAGTACAAATCCCACTCGGATATCATAATTCTAAAATATTTTAAAATGCAAAAGATAAACTCTCTCCATGACGGATTTTAGATTAACCATGTAAATCAAATGGGGAAAGAACTCACCTGGAATCGAACTCGGGACCTGTAAATTCGGAATACAAACTATGGCCTGGAGGTAGTCTCCAAGAGCACCAACCTTACACGTAGTTTCATGTAAATCGGTCCATTGATGAAGAAGATGTTAATGGGACACACACACATGGACAGTGAGGTGATCTCACAAAACTTACTTTCCATTTTTTGGAAAGTAGGTTAAAAATATCGCCTTATATAATTTGCTCAGCATTTCTTTCCTCACTTGTTATTATAACTGTTCCATCATTTACTGCCCCTGCCAGAATAATTCCCAGATTAGATTTCGTAATATCCATACAGACATTGCATGGGTTTTAGTTTTCCCTGATATTAATTAACTCATCCCTTAAATTGCACGGTTTTGTTTTACACGTTTTCTTTTTAGCACAGTTCTCATTTTAGGGAACTACCTTGAATTACATAACCGTCAATTTCATTATAGCAAAGGTTTTGAAACAGTCTCTGAGGATTAATCCACTACTGTTACTGTACAATTTTTTATGATGCAAAAAATTAACAAAGATCAGAAATTCAAACTCCTGTCTATTACAGGGACAGTTAAAATCTAATGACTTTGCGATATAGGTAAAAACAGACCTTTTTACAAACCTATCTAGCCGACGGTTAGTTACAGGCTGTTAACTTTTTTCTGAGACCGTCTCGGAGGCGGTCAAGTATACCAAAGGGTTAAAAAATAAAAAAGTTTGTTCAATTCAGAGATTGTAGAAAAGGATGAAAGGAAACTATGCTGAATACAATATGATTGAATTCTTGTATGTTGACCTCAAGATGGCACTGAAATACAACCACACGTATTCCTATACGAAAACCTGTCACTTTGCATGGTTAAGCTTTACATGATCTTTTCCAGGAGTATATGTACCATGCAAACTGAGGAAGTGGTGTATGAAATAATGAGTCCAGACAAAAAAATGCAGTTTTATCACGGGCAGATATCGGAATCTGTTAAATTATCTATTAACTTGAGATATTTTTTATTATAATTATTTTAAATAGTACGTACAATTAGCTTGAACAATATATAATTTGTCCAATTTTTTATTTATTTCTATTTTATTTAACTTTATAATCTCAAATTTATCATTTTTGGCAGTCTTCTATGGTGTTTTTTATGTAAAGTTCAAAAGCTAATAATTTTGTCATTCGTGTCAAATGATTTTTAGTGATATGGTCCATTTTTTGCAGCTCCAAGCTCAACCTTCTTCCATTTGGATCTCTGATTGTTAAATTAGTGATGCAATCTCTGAAATGGACTGGGAGCTCTAAAGATTGGCCTTTAGCTGTTCGGAAGCCATACAGGTGAGCAATGATTTTTCTATAAGCTGAGTGGTCCAAAGAAATTTTCTGCTGCTTAATATAAATTTCAGAAAAGTGGTGCTTGATCTTTATTAGATAAAATGTGGTTTGTATGTACGTCCATTAATTTTGTAGCAAAAACATTGTTACTCATCTGATTCATTATTTATTATTATCATTATTGCTACACTTTGTGGATGGATTTTTTAAATGTATATTTTTTTACAAATATAAATGTATGCAACTTTTTCTTGTGTGCATAGTTTATTACTTTCTCCATATACGCAGTATAGGGGAAAGTATTGTATTCATGAAAAAATCGACTTCGAGATTTCAACAGAAATACACGTTTTGAGGTCCCCTGAACATGTTTTCACGATTTTATCGATGATGTCTGTGTGTGTATGTGATAGCTTTTTTGTGGGTTCTCTAACTCAAAAACTATTAATCAGGTCAACGCGAAATTTTATACTTAAGATTTTTATAAAAGTCAGAAAAACTGATTAGTTTTTGGTAAAAATCGGTCATTCAGAAGTGGGTGTTTACTCTTGTCACTTATCCGTTATTTTAAAATATTTGCTTTAATATTTGATAAATGTAAAAATGTATCGGAATAAAAGTTATAGGAAATTTAATTTTCTACAACCTTTGTTTGAAACATTTTTACATATAATGCATTGTTTAAGAGATATTTTTTTAAGCAATTTAGCATGCGATTCCCAACAGTTTTAAACATTTTTCGGTTTAGCGTTGCAAAAAATCCGAACTTTTGGACGAATATTTCCAAAAACAGCAGCAGAGTAGGAGCAGCATCCCTAGAGGCAGATATATGAACTCTTTCTTTTTGAAACAGCACTTGCGTTAACGGATGCAATTCAGGAACAGCATACTTAGAGATGGAAATATGAAGTCTTTTGGGTGAAAACTTCAAAACCTCATACATAAATCACACTAGCAGAGCATAAACAGTGCTTCTAGATATGGAAATACAGTCGGTTCTCGACTTACGATGCTCCGGACTTATGACATTTACAAATTTAGATACACACTCCGGACTTAAGGCACCACTCCACACTCAGGTCATTGTCCTTTTAAATCCCTTCTACACGAGCTAATAGATTTTGGACAACGAAAGACATTCAGTGTGATTCTGAGCATAATAAAAACCAGAGGTAGAAGGGAAGGAAGTAGTATTGTAAAATGTATTTTAAGCATGTAGGGTAATTTATATTTTCACAGCTTAAGAGTTTAATCTCTGAGAAAACGGTGATTACGAAACTTATTTTTTTGAGTAGCATTTCTCAACTTACAAGTCATTTAGTACAACAAATAAATACACAAATGTTATTAAGTATAATTTTATAGATCAAATTGTTCTGCTACGGGTAATTGCCACATTTCTTTCAGAGATGCATGGATGAAAGCACATACAAAAAACAGACTAGAAGCTGTGAGGACATCTTATGTCTGGTGCAAATCACTTAGAAGGAAGTTAACTTGTTGAAAAAATCCTTTAATAGAAACCTCTAGTATGAGGCACATTAAAAAATGAGAAAGGCATTGATGATTGAATGTGTATAAAAGCTGGGCCAGTGGCATAGCTAGGTTCTCCTTCACCCATGGACAAGTCACAGAGATGCGACCCCCTCCCTTTGCTCCCTGTACAATTTTCCAGACACATTTTATAGAAACCCAAGCATACTATACTAGCATTTTAATTCGGCATATATTTTAATATTATTATTATTAAAAAGTGGGCTGGTTAAGTAAATGAATAAATAGATATACTCTTTATAAACTTAGCTCTTTTAACACTGATTTTATTGTTAGACTTACTTTAACAAATGAGAGTTTAAAAGTAAAATCAGTTTACCTATTTTTCCTTTTCCCTCAATTTGCACTTTCTTGCAATTTACACTTTTTCCCCAGGTCCCTAGAAGAGTGTAAATAAGGGGTTTTACTGTACTTATATTGACAGGAAATGTTTCAGTATGTGTTGTCATTTCAAGGAATTCTCATACCGTAAATACCATTTGTAATTCATAGTTTATCAATGATAGAGAAAAATTGGAAAACAAATTAATCGAGCATTATCTTTATATATAATTATTCAATGTCTGTCCATCTGTTCGTCCCCCTTTTTTCTCTTGAACAGTTTGTCATAGAGAAATACTGTAAACGCCATTTTGTTTCTGCCAGCTAGGAGAGACCCTGGGAAAACTATTTTTCTTTATGGAAGTGTCCCGGATTCGATGCCGGGAGATGATTATATTTTTCCACATGTTTACACAGGAATTTCGATTTTTCAAGGTGCAGGGTTTATTTCTTCTTTTATTCATTAAATATGTAAATTTCTCCATTTTTGCTTTATTCAACAGGTAAAACTATAAAATATCTTATTCTTGCCATATTTTGATTTTACATGGAATAATTTCTCAGAAACACGCATTTCTTTTAGAAATTTTATGACTTTTTCATACTCTTTCCGGGTATTGCCAAGGCGACCATCATTGTTGCCTCCAATTGAATTAGCATCTATTAAGCCTTTAAATAGACAAAAGAATTGCGTTATTCACTTTGTGCTTTTTATGAAGCATCAAAATTATTATTGTATCAATGTCAAAACTTAACGTTGCAAGGTTAATAATTGAAGATTATTATTATTCAGTAAACTGCATGTGGGATGTGGGCATTTTTAACGATGGTGACTTTAAACATGCAGATTTCTGACTGACTTCACAAAAGTTTTTGCGGGTACCTCTAGTAAGGTTTTAATACTAAAAGCAATTAAAGTTACCTTTCTTTCCACAATACACACAAGGCCTAAAAAAGATTTTCAAAGATTCTGATTTAAATATTGCTTTGTCATCCAAAAATCATATCTGTCAATTGCTTGGAAACCCTAAAGATCCGATTCCACTTCATGAACAATCTGGCATTTGTCAAATCAGTTGCGATAAGTGTGACAAGATTTACATTGGTCAGACCGAAAGAAAAATAGTTACCAGGTTTAAAGAACATATTTCGTTATTCAAAAATGGAAATTTTGAAAAATCATGTGTAGCAACGCACATCCTTCTCACACAACACTCAACTTCCTTAGATAACCTTAAATTACTTAAACCCATTTCTAGTAACTACCTTTTAGATGTGGCCGAAAGTTGAGCCATTTTCAAAAACAAAGATGTTACACTCAAGACACGGGACCTATAGTAGACCCTACTTTGCTTTCCCTTTCTTGCAACGGTCATTCCAACGGACTTTCGAATTCCCCCATTATGACAATGTAACTATTTCTTCTCCCCTCCCCTACTTTTCTTTCCCCCCTCTACTGTCTCGAGTGTATATATACTCTTCACTTTCTGCATTTCGTCATCTTTACGATCGGCCTACTGAGGACGGAATCATTCATTCCGAAATATGTATTTAGGCATTCTTTTTTTAAATAAGTACAATTTATTTTTTATTTTATTTTTGTTTGCGTGTAAACAAGAGTCCCTGGCGTGGAGTAGTTCTCCTAAACCGGTGTTTTGTGTACTTCATTTTTAATTTTTATGGTTATTAGGAGGTTTCTCCTTTTTCAATTATAGTAAAAGCAATGTCAAAATCTCTTAATGACATTATATTTTGCTTGTATTTTTTTAAATAAACGAATTTAATAAATGTTACTGTTTATAGCCAAATATATATGGATCAACTCTCCATTGTTGAAAGATCGAGTGGAAAAGAAAATAACCCATTTGTTCACTTGTCTATGTTCAAGCTGAGTTCGGTAATAATCATCTCCATGGCAACAATCTGATAAAATGTGACTTAAAATGCAAAAATGCTGTTTTAGTAGGAATTCAAGAAACTATCATACAATCAATTATCAAAATTCGGTAATAAGAATTACAATCTACATTTTTTTCCATTAGAACAGTACAAACTTTGCTCCAATGTCACTATTTTAAGATATTTCAACCTCTTGTTGCGAAGCTCTTGTCAGTGGCATGCCTCCCGATTTGGAAAAAATAACATTAAAATATTATGAAAGTGATTTTAAAAATAGTAATACTAAATAATGAAATAACAAGATTGGAAAGGTGTACTCCATGTCGGAGTACACCGAGTTTCCAAATGCGTTCTTTGAGATTTCACAATGTTCTCAATATTTTTCGCTCAGATGGGTATTTAACGACAAACTAGCGAGGTATGTTGTAAAATACATTTAAGTCCTTATGTAAAGTTGTTATTATTGTCCGATTTTAACCATAATTGGAATCGGTTGACCCGTTTGATCAAAATTCCACAATACCAAATTTAATCAAATTACGTCAGGCGGTTCCCGAGTTGAAACAAAGGAACATTGTAAACTACATGTAGGTCTTCATGTAAAGTGGTCGTAATTTTTGACCGATTTTAACCAAAATTGGAGTCGGACGACAAATTTTAGCAAAACTCCCCAATACCAAATTTCATCAAAATACGTTTAGCGGTTCTTGAGTTTTAACATGCGGACGGATGGACGAAAACGACCTCCCCTATATGTGTTCACTTCGTGCACTTCTTGCAAAGGACGCATAATAATATGTATGTATCTATGTAATTCTTTATGTAGCTGGCAGAAATGTTAGATAGCACCAGGACCAGATCAAAAAACTTCCCAAGGGGCTGGCGATTTTCCCCAAGGGGGGCGATCCTAATATTTTTTAATAATTACATGTAAAGTAACTCGTATAAAATTTAATTATGATATAATTTTGAAAGTGAACATAAGTTCAATGCCAAATACTTAAATATAAAGTTATGCTGCCAAGAAAAATCAAGATGTGGAGTACGTTTTAAGATGAATCCAGAGAGGGGGGGGGGGTCGCTCTCCCTTGGATCTACCACTGGGTGGCACGTGACACATTTTCAAAATAATATGTGGCACATTACAGAAAAAGGTTGCCCACCTCTGTTTTCAAGCATTAAAGAAAAAACATGCACGATGGATTTGAGATTTCCTATGTACAGTAAAATGTCGGCGTAATGAACGCTGGAGTAAAACATATTCAGTAAAATGAAATTATTTTCCATCCTCTGCCAGTTTACTATGTAACGTTATATAAAAATGTTTCATTTTAGCGAATATCATTGTAATGAAAATATGTTTAGCGCAAAAATTCATCCCTGTATGAAATCATGCAATCATTATGACGAAGTTTTTAAAAAGAAATTCCTTAAACAATACGATGTACATTTTTTGATCTTTACTGGGTTTGGTTTTTAGTATCTGACAGTGCTGCAGTGATTTAAACTCGGTGAAATCTAAGTCCAGGCAAGTGTATTGGACGATTACTAAAATGACCAGATTTCACATCAGCCAAACCGGGACAAAATCCGTTTGGCCTTGGAGTGGAGGCCATTTACGGTGACTGGCTACAGTGCAGCTGCTAATTCTGATAAATTAAGACGCTGCACATTGTCTTATGGAGTTCCACATGAATTTACAGACAATGGAAATAAGGTTTATGTGTAATCAGTTAAGGAAAATCCTACATTAAGGGGTCTAAAAATAAAGAAAAATATTGTTAGCATTATGTATCTAAATTAACTAGTGAACTTTTCTTCCAGTGATTTTACTTAAGCAATTTCTTTTCGTAGAGGAGACCCATTAAGTGCACATAACCAAAGAAATTTAAAGAACAATGTCTTATCTAAATTTCTACAATTTGCCTGTGAATTTCTAACTCTAAACATAATAAAATATTATATCATCCTTTTATACACAAACACACACACACAAACATGAGTTGTCGGTGCTTGCATACAGAAGCCTTCAAAAAATCACCATACACCAAGATATAAACTCATAAATAAACCAACATGACAGCATTTGAACTACACAGAGCCCATTTATATAAAATAATAGTTTTCATTTTCTGTGAAATTAAGGCATCTATCCGGAATTTCTAAATTCTCTGGCAATCGGCTCGCGTCCAAGTTTTCCAATTTCAAGTTTTATGGCTCAGATCGTCCTTTTTAAGCAATAATTATAATCATCATTAAGATAATAGCTTATATGTTACACTAAAATTTATGTAAAAATTAGAATATTTTGTGTGTTAGGATTATGGTTTAGTACGTACCTGGATAAAAAAAATTAATTTAAAATTATCACATCATCATATGTTTACGTCGTTGGCTGAAATCAAATGGATTATAATGCAGTATAAGCATTACATTCCAGTGGTGGAACTAGACCAGGGCAGTGCCCCAGGGCTCGGGCCCTGGGAGGGGCTTGGTCTGCTACCCACTTGATAGTTTATAATAGTAGCTAATGAAATAGCTTTGAGGATCATTACACATATCATTTAAACATATCTAATGCAGGGTGGGCGACGTGTCAACTGGAAACAGAGTATGCCCATACTGTACTTTCAGATATCGTCGGTAACGATATTTTTCAAGTTTTCACGGGCAGTGTCATAGCACTGATACGGTCAGTATTGTTGCCGTCAGAACGGTAATGTGTGTGGGATCTGCGAATGGGAATATGGTCACTGTTCAGATACGGAACGGCTGATACGCGGACGTGTAAATACTCATGTCGGCATTGGTACCACACAGACCCTTATTTGCCTTCAATGGTTTATCTAATTCAATCATATGTAGCAACGAAGCAACATTATTTCAAGGTTAAACTTTAATTTTAAAGAGAGCTTTTATACCAAGGTGACTCATGACGGTGATTTGATTTTGATACGACAGCAACTTAAGTCACTAGAAAGTCATCATTCATTCCAAAGCGATCCAATTTTGATATGATGCAGTATTTAACTCGCGCCAGTTTGAAAGATGTGTCGATGATTCGCTAGAAATTGGCCTGTTGCTAACCAAAGATCAAGTTCAGGTAAACAAAAACATTTTCCGAAATACGTTAACAAGTATTGCCAAAATGTAATTCTTTCACTTTAACGTTCTTTAAATGTATGTTCAATCATAAAACATACATAAACATGTATCGTTTGAACTCTGAGTTGCCACGTCACATCGCCAGCATGTTGCCGTGTCATATCACCAGCATGTTGCCATGAACTTGGTATGAAGGGTTACATTTAAAAGCATGCGTCATCGGAAAACAACTAAAGTTGCCCTCGTGTCAAAATTACCATATTTACCATGTGCACCCCTATTTTGGGACCAGTTCGGAGGGAAAAAATAAATTCGTTCTGGAATAAGTAGACATCTGGGATTAAAAAATATTTTGCCTATTCACCGAATCCCCTTCTATGATACAAATCTGTGTATATACTTCGTAAAATTCTTCCTCTTTTGCGAGTATAAACATAAACGCAAGTATGTGGCAGTGAATTTATCAATGACATGCAATTTATACTAACGGATCCCGTTATTATCGTCCGATTGTAGCCAAAATTGGAATCAGAGGAGCCGGTGGTGTAGTGGTTAGTGTTGGCCTGCCAGCTAAAGCGACACGCAGTTCGAATCCTGGAAGATTTTTCTGAGAATGCACAGCTCCCTATTTGTGCATGTTGGAACTAAGGAGACTAGGATGAACCAATAAGAAAAAGAGAAATGAGGAGCACGCTCAAATCAATACTTTGTCCTTCGGAAGGGACATTAAGCCATTGTCCCCCTTGGTAATCTTCGTTAAGAGCAGGCTAAAAGCCAGCACCAGGTTTCTGTCCTCCCTTCATATCAAGCTATTCATTGCACTACCTCTTAGATAACCATTGTGCGCATATGACAAGAGGTAAATCAGCTGGACTCAAAATCACAAATTGGAACCGATCAACAAATTTCAGTAAAACTTCCCAAAACCAAATTTCATCAAAATACGTCCAGCGATTCCCGAGTTGAAATGGTACATTGTAAACTACATGTGGGTCTTCATGTAAAGTGGTTGTTATTATCATCCGATTGTAACTAAAATTGGAATCGATCAACAAATTTTGGTAAAACTCCCCAATACCAAATTTTATCAAGTTACGTCTAGCGATTGCAGAGTTCAAACAGGGTACATTGAAAAATACATGTGGGTCTTCATGTAAAGTGGTTGTTATTATCGTCCGATTGTAACCAAACTGCATTCTAACTGACTGGTGATCTGTGTCATCTGCTTTGTGGTGGATGAGGCTGATTAATATTTTTATGATTATTATTATTTTTGTTTCATTTGTTGTTATTATTTATGTATCTTTGATTGCTTTATGTTGTTTAATTCATTGTTACGAATTGTTTTATCTTATGTTCCATTTGTTGTAAAAACATTTAAATAATCAGGACATTTATCATCAATATATCCTAAAGCGGGACAATATTGCATCCTCCAAAGTTTTTGGGGTGCCGCAGGACATGCTGCTCAATAGTGGGACTGTCCCGCCGAAATCGGGAAGTCTGGTCTCTTGAACAATTACCCGACTAGCAACCAATAGGCAGGTTCTTCACAGCTCTATTGGACCGTTCATAAAAAAATTAGGATCCTTTTTAATAAGTAAACACTAATTCATGGTTTCTTTATAATTATTTTGTTATATGGAACCATCATTCTGACATTTTTGCTAAAGTGCAATGAAATCTTCTGTTAAGATGGATTTGGGTTGGGTTATTGTAGTTGCATGTTCACTTTATATCAATATATTACTTGTACTATTTCTAAATTTTTACGAGTTCTTTTTCTTACTATGATTACAGTGACAACTGCATTTTTGCATTTTAAATCGCATTTTATTGGATTGTTGCCATGGAGACGATTATTACTGAACTCTGCTTGAGCATAGATGAGTGAACAAATATGTTATTTTCTTTTTCACTCGAATACCTTTCAGCAATGGACAGTTGATCCATACATATTAGGGTAAACCTGTAACATTTATTAAATTCGTTTATTTTAAAAAATACATGCAAAATATAATGTCAGAAACAGATTTTGACATTGCTTTTAGTATTTTGAACCTGATAATGCTCTATTAATTTCTTTTCCATTTTTTCTCTATCATTGATGAACTATGAATTACAAATGGTATGAGAATTCCTTGGAATGACTAACACATACTGAAACATTTCCTGTCAATACAAGTAATCAGTTCGGGACGTCAACGTTGGGAAACCAGCCAGCATTAGTCCTGGTTTGGACTTCTTGTTTTAGATTTGGCTTGAAGTGTTGTAATTTTCTATTCTCAAAAACTGATGCAGCTAATTTCAAAAGTATTGTCATTAAGTGAAACAATAATTTAGCTCTCCTGAGGCTATTTTACATGTCGCTAAATAGTTTTTATTATTGCTTGAAATAAACTTTGTTTCTTTTCAGTTCTGTTCGTTGCTCAGCATATAGCTGTTTATCACTTTGGTTGAGCATTTCTGCTTCTGCCAGCTGTGCAGAGGAAGTAGCCGATGAGCTCATTGGCATGGCTCTTGTTGATGTTGTTCCCGTAAAAGAGCAACTGAAACTGACGGTAGTAATGATTTTTCATCTAATAAATAGTATATGTATTATCATTTATAGTGTAATAAAGGGGTGTGCAACCTTTTTATATGGGGGTTGCATTCATAATTGCAGATGCTTTGGCAGGCCAGGTTTGAAATTGTGAGTGCTTTTGTGGACTGGAATAAAGTTTACAATCAAACTTATTCAGATTATCAAGTATTGATTTTTTTTTAGGAAATCTGGTCTACCGCATGCCATGCCACCCGCCTTTCTGGTGAATTGCAGGGTATTAGGTGTATTAATATAAAAATGAAACTCAAGTTTTTACTACATTTTTGGCATCTAAACTTCATCAGAAAGATTTTATGGGCATAATTTTAATGAAATATTGTAAAATTACCTGTACTAAATATTGTGGCTTTTTCATCAAAGCTTCACGAGCTGCATAAAATGGTCTCATGGGCTGGATGCAGCCTGCAGGACATAGGTTGCATGTTCCTGCTGTAGTACAGTTGAAAATAGCATCTTGGAGCTGATCTACCAATGTCTTCCTCATATTTTAAATTTGCAGTTGATCAGAATTGTTAACAGATGACCTTATTCCAATGGAAGTTTATATCCTGTGGGCATAGGTGTTAATATGAAAATATTTTTGTCAAAATCACTTAAGTGCCTATCAACCATTGCCATGAACAGGAAATATATTTGGAACGTGCAATAGGTGTTAATATGAAAATATTTTTGTCTAAATCACTTAAGTGCCTATCAACCATTGCCATGAACAGGAAATATATTTGGAACGTGCAATGATACCTTGTTTTAATACCAAAATACATAGAATTATAGGTGTGTTTTCACTTCCTGTGTATTCTGAGTGAGTTTTTCTAAACCAATTCAGTTTGGAAGGCCTTTTCTGTTTTTTTTTAAATACCAACTTAATTTTACCAACTACTGCATCATTCCTTTGTGTTAATAGTATGCCAGACTTTTATCTGCACTAAAAAGTCTAACAGCTGTACCGTCATTCTGACTCATTTGCAGTTTTGACGATTTCTTGCATTAATATTCATAACCGACAGGCTTACACTGCATCATATTTGCAATCTATTGCCACAAATTCTCTTGTAGACCCAAATTGATCTTGATAGTGACTATATGGGCTGTGCCTATACTGCTATAAAAGGGATAATTCAGGATACACTTACAGGACATGCCTTTGACTAGTTTTCTGACATGGTCGATTAAATATACATACCATAGCAGGAAAAAGCAATCAATGTATCAGGTGAAGATTTACAGCATCAAGGTACAAAGAAATCTGAAATTTAATGAATAAAATTTGGTAAAAGTCACTCATTCAAACTGAAACCTCATTTTTCTTTATAAATAAATCTCTTGTTAAGTCTGATACTGAACAGATTTTTAAGTTACAGGAATAGATAAAGTCCTTTTCATCAGTTCATTTTATGCTCATCTATCCCATTTTGTCTTATCCAAGAAATTTTTTCTTCTTATGGCCATCCCTATGTTTTAAAATCTCCAATATCCCTTTTCTCTTCTTGTTTCTTGGCATCCTTCCTCATACCCAGTTGAAATTTTTGTATATTTTTTCAAATCCCATCGTATGTTTTGCTGAAAAATAAGTATATTTTTAGACAAAAGATTTTCATAAAATAGATATGATAAGAGTCGAAAATAAGTGTAATTGCCATCTGAAGAAAATGGAAGAATATGGTGGTTATTTTGTTTTCACTGGTTTGGCAAACATTGAGCATACAAATTAGCTAATTATTTACTGCCTCGCATAACACCCAAATTAGCACAGGACAGGGCATAAATGAGACCATTTTCTGGAGATCTGCCATCTTAGGCAAAAAGATTAAATGCTACTCCAGTTCCTGACATAAAGGTGCAGATTGACAGTGACATTGCTTTAATACCACCCCTAACCCTTTGAAACTCACCTCACATGACAGCTCTAGCACATGTATGTTGAGCCATAGAAATGGTATTGAAATAGTGTAAGGCATTGAAAATAGAATTTGTAACATTCTTCCATATTCTCATAGTCTCTCATCTGTCTTAACCTAGAGGAACATTACCAACAACCAAAAAATGAGTTGAAGTTTTGGCCTTGTATCACAAAAAGTTAATGGCTGTGAATCCTTTGTAGAAAATTTGGTTATAAGGAATATAATATTCTTTTTCCCAGAAGAAATCAAGTGTTTGGAATGCTACCTTCACTCCATAATATTATACAATAGAAAAAGAATTATAAAAAAATTATATTTCTTGATTACAGTGCTTCTATAGTGCGAGTGGATACTATGGACAAATCAGGAAATGTTTCATAACAAAAAATAGATGAGGATGTGCTTCAGATATAAATATTGATTAAAAAGCAATAAAAAGCATAATAGGAAACTGTTCATTTATGAGTTGGAGTAAAGCTCTTGTGTAATGAAGCTGAAATGCAAAAGTGCACAATATATTAGCCATAAAGTTTCTTAAATTGAATAAAAAGTGTGCTCCTACATCTTTTGCTTAGTTTTTGAATAAAAATGCAAAACTTCTTGGTAAAATAAAACTTTTTCAAAATGAAAAATAACTTAATCAAAGTCATATATTTAAAATGCTGTTCATGTAACATTTCTCACTGCCTCCCTCCCTCCCTCCCTTTATTCCTCATTCTTGTCCTCTCCCTCCCATTTTTCCTCACTCTTGCCCTCTCCCTCCCTTTTATCCTCTCCCCTCAATTTTATATTTTTTATCTTAAGGTGGTACAAGATTCCAATGGTACCGAATGAAGTATAAATATTCTGGTAATATCAGGATGAACCTTTAATGCTGTTTTTTCTCCTTAGTCTACTGATTTAAGTAACCGACCACATGGCAAGCATCGCAAACGGAAGAAATTGGAAGTTGTTGATGCTTCACCTGCTAACAAATCGGTTACTTCGAATCCTTTTGCATCTGATATGAAATGTGCCCTGGGGAATGGTTCTGCCAATGCAGACATTTGTTGTGCTGCTCTGGAAATGCTGGCTTCTCTTCTTCATTCTGTCGGACCATTTCTGAAGCCAAATCAACACAAGGTGTGAAAATGAAGTCATAAAATTTCATTTGGGCATTTTTTGTTTACTCATTCATAATTTATGTATTGAACAAACTAATTACCTGAATCTGCTGAAAAAACACAGGCTAATTTATAGTATTAACCTTTAACCTATAAAACAAAAAGTAAAACTCTTAATCTGTTCAAATCTTTTTAAAATTAGCCATTAAAAATAAACTATAAAAAAGATATAATTTCGTAGAGTTGCATAACTATAACACCAAAGCAAAAATTGATACTTTCTTACAAAAAAATGGTTCACTGACGTGACATTAGGTTTTCCTTTTTATGCAAAACATGCCTTTTTGTTCTAAAAAAGGTTTTGAAATAGTGAGTTTGCAGTATCACTCTGTTGCATGGTTAATAAGAATTAGTTTAGTATAAGAAATAGCCTATAAGAAGTGATCAAATTTTGAACCAGAAAAATGACTTTTTAATCTTTTCACAGATCATTCAAGATGCAACCATTTCACTCTTGGTCGACATTCAACGCAGTAGCTCTGCTACACTAAATTACAAGCAAGCAGCTGGAAAGGAACGTTTATCTGGAGTGATTGTCCCATACCAATGTGATGCTCATTGTCGCTTGTCTCTGCTTAAACTGCTACTAGCTCTTGTTCTTGAGCCACACAGTCATAAGTGGCCTCCACCCATTGGACTAGCAGCACGCATTTTTGAATCTGGCCAAACAGATCCTAATGTTGAGGTAGGTCAAAGCTATATTTTTGGAAATTCAAAGTTTAAAAACATCTTAACTACTGAAACTATATCATAAATCATGCAAAATATGTAGCATTAGTAATTGAAATTAAATCAAAGAAGTATTTATTTGCTCAAGAGATACTTTAAGAAAGTAGAGGTTAGAATATGTCAATACAATATAAAGTCATTTTACGATGATTTGTTAACATTACAACATTTTTTTCTAAAATAAACTTCTATGCAGTTCTTTGAAACTTTTATGAACATATTAATTAGCTTTTATATGCAAACTATATGGCTATCTCATTTTCTCGTCATTTTTATTCAGAATATTTATTTTTCATGTAATACCTCTGCATATAATTTTATTGGAATGCCTTCAATAATCTTATACAGGATTGACATAATTTTTCTGGTTTTTAATTACATTTATTTAATAAAACCTTGAAAAATTACAGAAATGTTATTTTTGTTTTTCAATTGTTGATTAAGATTGTTTATTGTAATGTTGGAATACTGGTGTTAGTGAAAGGAAAGGGATTTTTTGAAAGTTTTAACTTGTAATTTTTAAATTCTGTCATAGGTTGCTGCATTCTGCATGCAAGCTACACGCATCGTCGAGAGACTCCTTCATCCATGTGCCACTACCCTCAATTTTCCAGTATCTTTGTCAGATATGATGGAAGTAAAACAATCAGGCAGTAATTCGGAATCATGCTGGGCTGAAACAATGGAAACTGAGGAGATTTCAATCCAGACAGATATAGTGGAATTTAATGGTATTGTGAATAAGGAAGATCCCGTTCCAAAGAAGAAGAAAACTTACGAGTCTTCAGAGTTTCTGGAGGATGAATCATCAAAAGATGAGTATTCAATGCAACGAGGTTCTTCTGCATCCGATGTGATCGTTCTCAGTGACAGCGAGCAATCGCCTTCATTAAAACTTTCCATGTGCCTGTCAAATGAAGAAGACAAAAACTCCAGATCTAGCATAGTCAGTCCCAATGAACTTTTGTTGGTTCGTCGCATTGAAAAGTTGGATGGAAATCAGTTGATTGAAAAGAAGAAGCTCGATGGGATGCCAATTACCACTTTAAAAAGCATAGGTGTGCAGGTCAATAATGAATCCTTAAACAATACTGAGGAATCTCCTTTCATAGTATCTGGTAATGAATCACCTAACCCTCCAGTCCTTGTTCTTAAGCTTCCTATTCAGAGCTGTGGTTCCTCGCCAATGAAAGATTTTTCGCAGCAGTTTACTAAGGATGATAGCAATGATTCTGTTAAACCAATGGAAGTGAGTATTGTCAAAGAATGTGGTGATTCAAAAGTGGAAAATTTTGAAGAGAATTCTTGTTCAGAAATCACCCCAAACTTTGTCACCCCTAGTTCTAAGGGTGACAATGAGGATTGCAAGGAAGTATTAGTAGTGGAACAAGAAACATTGGATATTGATTTTTCCAATCATTTGAATCACCATTCTGCCGAAGAGTCTGGTGATGCACAGTCAAAATGTAACGCAAAAGATGACAAAGGAGTTGATGCGCCTGCTGAGCTTGAAATCGTAGAATTGGATGATAAGAATGCTGAAACAAACATACCAGTGACAAAGAAAATGAAAGTGGTGGAGCTGGATGTAGATAATTTAAGTGAAGGGGAGGAAATGGTCAGTTGTTTTGTCGATGTCTCTTCCGATACTGAGTAATCATTCTGAATGGCATTGGAAAAGAATATCGTTGTTTAAAACTCATGATATTAAAGTTGATTGTTGAATTTGTGTATGGTCTATTTTTGTGAATCGCTTTCATAATAAAACTACCAAATCATTTTGCATTTCACTTCAAGTATAAGTTGGTACTTGGAAACCTTATTTAAAATATTTTGCCTCCCTCCTATTATCATTCAGTTGAGGATAATGTAACAAAATATTTGAGACATTTATTTCCATTCCAAAGAAAAGTTTTTATGTTTATTGTCTTATCGGATGTGACTTTGTTTTTATTGTAATTACTTGTCTGTCATAAGATAGCCAAATAAATTTTCTTGTATCTGTCAATTTCAACAATTCCTTTCCTTGTTTTCACTTATTATCAAATTTAAATTTAGTTAATGGATTTGTAGATTTTTTGTTTCTTTTATGTGTTTGCACTGATTGTTATGACACATTCTGCTTCATAGAGAATATGTAATGGCATTTTATTACAATTTTTACATTGATTTCAAAGTTTAAATAATTTTTTTTAAGACAATGTGATATATTTGGTAGAAGTATTCTATCTCTCCATAGGTCCATGGCTCATCCAACCCAATTTTTCCCGTGGCTATCTTTTAATCACTTCAAAATTGTTTCTCTTCCTACACTTTTGATTATTTCCTAGCCTCCTCCTTTGTATGACTTCCTTCAATAACCTGTTTTTTCATCGGATTTAATCATAGGAAGGTTGGCCCATCTGAAGTTAATGAGAAATCCAGGTGGGTCAATGGAGTCTCTTGGGCAGTTTTAGCCGAGTTGTTTTCAATTTTTTATTCAGTTTTTTAAGGCAATTTGCACTATCATTGTAAAACTGGGAATATTAAAAATTTATCATCATAAATAATAATTGTTATTCCTGAATACCTTCTTTGCTGTACCTATTTCTTTCTTAATCACTTGGGTACTTTTTCCTTATTGATTCAAAATACATATTATAAAATAATGGAAGCATCATTAACTGAGCACTGTGAAAAAGCACATTGTATTTATTGAGGTTTATTTAGAATTGTTGACTTAAAATTCTTTATAAACTTAATAATTCATTATAATTAATTAAACAATAATTACCATATTTTTTGGGCTGTAAAATGTTCTCCAATTTTTTCAGGGGAAAAAAATATATTTTGATTCACCCAAGCATTTAGGAAGGGTCTTGTCGTGCATCATTTCTAGCCATGATTAAGTCCATATCTGGCAACATTTAAATAAAATATTATAGCGTGACAACAGTTTAATATAACATTCAGACAATTTGTGAAAGCAAATAGGGATAATCTAAAACATAACTAATTGCTTTGAAACTTGTATAGCTAAATGAAATGTGACCTGCGTGTACCCGGCAGTCCTATTTTTTAGGCTGTCCGAGTGTGCCACACACAGCTTACTAATAGTACTTATTTAAATTTAAGTGCAAGGTGAAATTTTAATTCCTAATAAATAGAATGCACGCGCAATAACGATACATATGCTCAACTGGACCTATTCCTTCTGCAACTCTTTTTGCCTCCTACATAACCATTTTGATTGATATAGCAGTACATAACTTCTTCTATTCTATTTTCCATTTTTTCACTGCCTACTCTAGTTGTGGTCATTTAGGACCAAGCTTACAAAGATTACATTTCTATTTTCCTGTCACCTTCAGTTTTTCCTCTTTTTCTCCATTCATGCATCATTTTTCTGTGAGAAATGCACCATAATGATGTTCTATTGCTTGGTTTCTGTGTGTTTTTGTGTATTGAATCACCTGAAGCTTATAGGTAATAGTGTAGGCATATCTTTTTACTCTTGTAGCCATTGCGATCTCAATACACGCAATGGTATTTATCCTAAATATTTATAAAATTTTTACTGTGAGTGGGCTGTAATAAAGCGCAATAATGAAAATGCGTCATCGGAATTCACGTTGCCTAAGGTTTTACTGTATATACATATTAACAAATTTTTCACTATTAATTATTATTAATGTATATTTTAATGATTTTGCAACAAATGACTGCCAATTATTCCATATTGGGGATCAGTGGGTCCGTGAGTGCCACTACTAAATACATTAATAATTTTACTTTCGGTATATAAAATGCAGGCTGATTTTTATGAGCCATTTTTCTGGAAAAGGTGAGACAAACCTTAACTGCTCATGCTGGCACACTCCGTGTGCCAGTGCATTTTGAAATGCTGGGAATTTGTAAATTTAGCTTCATGTACATTATTTTATGTAACCTATCAGTATTACCTGAGTAGTTGAACAAGGTGTTTGCAACCTTTTTACTATTGTTCTTGAGGAGTAAAACACGCAAAGCTGTGTGAGTCGCTTCTACTGCGCTATATATGCATCGCAATTTGTCTGTAAACATTTGAATATTTCAATAACATTATTTTTTTAGCATTATTTCTTCTATTTTTACAACGTTTAGCCTGAATTGGCACTTATTTTAATATTTTATAGCAATAAATAAATAATTAACAATGAGAATTACAAATCATGAAATACGTTATAATACTGAATAAACAAAAAATTAGAATGAATTTATCATTATTATTATTTACAGCCGCGTTGTCCACATAATGCAATGGTGCACTCAGTGGACCGCGTGACCAGTTGTTAAATTTTTGACGAGCAGTTACGGGTTAATAACCTGAAAAATATGGTAATTAAAAATTATATACACTTACACAGGTTAGGTTTCTAATCCAATGACTATTGGCTTATGATATGTACCTACTACATTGCTAAAAAGGGAACTCCCGACACTCCAATTTCTCCAAAAAAAACAAGGGCCTGACACTTCCTGATTTTAAAAAAATATTTCTTCTGCAGTGTTATTTATGGCATTAAAGGCCGCACAAATGGTGAAAATTTTTAACTTTCTATCACTAACCATTTGCTCGGATTCTTAATTTGAAAATTTTGAAGGCATCTGCTGCTGCCCACTGATTTCTCCAAAAAATTTCTTTGGCAGCGTAATAAATGGCATCATAGATCACATTCACAATGCAAAATTCAATCTTGTTACTGTTTACTTGTTATTTGAATTTAATTGAGTGCACAGACAGACAGGGTGAAAACATTTGCTCATTTATGGAATAAAACTCGTTAAAAAATATGTAGTGTTCTAGCATTCCCTATTTACAGAGCCGGCTTGATGGCAGTGACAACAGTGTGACTGCACCAGGCCCCGTGCTATCTGAAAAATATTTGGTACACTTATGAAAGACCCATTTTAAAAACAATTTTGGAAAAAATTATTGTCATGGCAAGAGAAAAAGGTGCTTTATTTATTGAAGTATTTCATTTTTAACTCTAAAAACAAGTAGGTAACTCGAAAAGTTGACCTAAAATTTGGTTAGCAGAAATTAAAAATCTGATGTGGCCACCACATGACTTTCTCCATACTTGTAATATTTCTAAAAATTCCAAATAGGTTAAATGATAATATTTTAAGGAACTGCAAGAAAAGTTTAAAGACGCTACAAAGAATTGAAATAAACTCATGCCGTAGCCTCTGATATTTGATATAGCCACGAAGCTCCAACAATTAAGAAAATAAAAAGGAGTGTTATTAAGACGTCACTAAGCGTCAAGTGTTTACAATAGTCACCGGTAGGTAGTGTGGTGGTGGCAGCTGAGAAATCTAGTTTTTAAAATATATCTTAATGTTTTGAACAAACGTTGTAGGAAATTAATTTCCCACAAAATTTCTATCATATACACACAGACACCATCAAGAAAATTGTTAAAATGTATTCAGGGGACCTCAAAACATGTATTTCCATTTAAAACTTGAAATTGATTTTTTTCGTGAAAACAATACTTTCCCCTATACTACGTATGGAGAAAGTAAAAATATATAATGTGTACCAGGACCAGCTTGATGGCTGTGCGGCTGCATGTGGCCCCACCCTCTCTGATTAATATAATTTTGTGTGAAATACATTTAAAAAATCATAATTATATTGAACACTGTCATTGTGTGAGAAAATTTGCTTTCTTTATTTGAATTTACTATTAGAAATTTTTGAAGCATCAGAATTTTCACGGGGTCCTGCGATATTCCAAACTGGCTCTGCCCATCAATTTTATTTTTTTAACCTTCAATGTTGCAATTAGGCTAAAGCCATGTGGCGACAGCTGCTGTAATATTGAATCCACAAATACCTTGAGTTGTACATTAATTAAAATTCAAGAGTTACACATATTTATACAGTATATGCATGCAGTAATAATTAATTGACCAATAAACAAACAATATATAATTTAAAACTTATTCAATTTAATTATTAGTTATTGTTATGGAGTTAAGAGTTTCCTAGGTTCTGTAATTTTTTACCCTAAGAAAATTTCCATATTTCTGCTTTTTCCTTATTTTAATGCCAAATATCTTTGCCTTTTCATTTGAGCAGTTAATTAGGACTTCCCTGGGTTATACTTTAATACTTGACTATCTGCATATCTAACTTATATGCCTGAGCTACCCCCTTCTTTTACCTCTGTATTCTAACAATCCCATACCTATTGCTCCATTTCTTCTACATATATTAATAGTGCTGAAGAGAGTGGGTAGCCTGGCATTACTTCTCATCCTAGCATTGTTCAGTCTGGTTCTCACTTTGTGTAGCTCGATTCTTATAGAAAAATATTTATTATTACCTACCTCTCAAAAATGCTCCCCTTTCCCAATACTTCAATTGATGTGGCCTTTTAAAAAGAAAATTTCAAAAACTTCTATTTTCAATTTCTTTCTTATAGTCTTCATTTCTTAAATGCATCTCATCTTGTTCTATATCCTAACTAGGGCTTCCAAACTGGTTTTTACTGTACCCAGTTAACCGGTTATTTTTTGAAATTTCTTACTATATATTTGTTAACCGGTTGTGTCCGGTTACCTGAATTTTTTTAAGGGAAAATATGCTTGCAATAATCAGTTTTCAAAAATCCGAGTGAGAAGAATTTGTTGAAATAAATAGGTATTCTTAGAAGACCCCTCCAGTCCTATGTTGTTTCATAAAAGAAAAAAATAATGTAAAACACCAGGATTTGTGATGGATTTTTAGAGAAACAACAAAAAACTTTTTTAAGATCATTTATTTATTTTTTGGTACATCACGAGATTGTGGGTTAGTAGTGGGGTAGGAATACTCAAGGTTAAGGCGAGAACTTACCATACCTGCACAGAGTTCTCTGCATATCAACTTGTATCGCTGTCTCCAGCAGCCACTGCTCATCCAAGCTTTCAGTTGACTTTCGACTCGGAGAACCTTTTCAACGCAATTCCAAGTACAGCCAGTGAATGAGTTTTTTCTGTGGCCAGTAACTTTCCGACCAAAATTCATAGTTCTATGATCTTTGCTTTTTCAATGTCTAATCTTCTTATTACATCTTCCAGTTTTAAATTCGGGTATTTACCATATACATAACTCATCAATAAGTATATTCCTTTCATTTTTTTGCCCATGGCTGTTCAAATTTTAACATCTTTAAGCTATTAAGTGGCTATGGTATGGTTAACTTGTCACAGGCACTTTACAAGTGATTGCAATAAATTATTTCTTCGCAGAATGATTCTCCTCTCTAATTCTGATTTACGTTTTTTTCTTTCTCTATGCATTGCAAATGTAGTGGTTTAAAACACCCAACAGATTTTGTTTGAAAAAATATATGCTGTTGAATGTTTCCGATAATCTTATTAATAAATTTAGCCATTGGATTCCAGACGAGGTGAGCTTGATATTTTATAGCCTGTCAATTGGTTTTTTAGCATGCAGTACATGCTTAAGCATATCAATTGTTGTGCTTTTCTTGTGTAATAATAATTTATTACTTACTAACAGGGATGTAACTAGCATCCTAACTTTGGAGGGGGAGCAGCTTGTGCTGTAGGAGGTTCCAGGATGACTAAAAATATTTGGAGGGGCACACTAAAATTTAAAAAAATACAATAAAAATAATATGAAAAATGTGTTAACTATTTTTACTACACTTGTCACACAAATGGAAATTATTTATTAAGAATAAAAATATGAAATACTTGAGTTGAGCAAACCATTGGATTCAGATTCGACCGTAAAGGAAATGAAGGATGGAGGGAATTTAAAAGGGTTAAAAATTCAGAAATCTGGTCATCCGTACCACTCCAGACACACAAGTCATCCACATACCTACCCCAAAATTCCGAATAAGTTAATCAAGGATAGCCAGAATTGAAAAGGTTAACTTCTAAATTGTTTTGAATTTGAATGCCCAGCCGATTTGCCTCTGTCCTACGCACAGTGGGTATCTCAGAGGTAGTGCAATGAATAGCCGGGGACGGGAGGAGGGAAATCCGGTGCCGGAGCTGAATTTGCGCGGTCTCCTCAAACCTTCTAAATTGTTGAGGAAGATGTCGGCAAGGAGAGGGGACCCATCGCGAGACCATCCGTTTGTTTATAAAATTTATTGTCAAAAAGGAATGTTTTGCTCAGAATACGCTTCAAGTAAGTTAGAAAAGTCATTTATCAAAATTTGATTACCTGCTTTGGAAAGCATGTCTATAGCCAAATCTACGGCTTCTTTCACGGGAACAGAAGTAAAAAGATTACAAACATCAGAGACAAAATTTGAATTGTTGGGGAAATTTTTTTCCTTTTAAGGTGTGCGTCAACTCTGGAATTTTTAATGCCAAATTGGGGACTAAATTGAGAATAATCACGAAGAAATGTATTGAATTTGAATGCAAGTTTATGGGCAGGCACAGAGGTACTGGAGACAACAGGCCTAATAGGGCAATCCCTTTTGTAGAGTTTTGGTAAACAAAAAAGTCTAGGGGGAAGGGGGTTCATCACTAATAAGTTGTGTTTGTCTTTAGGAGTGACAAGAAGAGAAATTGAAGAAATGGTTTTAAGAATCACAGATTGATAAAACGAGGTAGGGTCTTTTTTCAAAACAGAAATGTTGTTGTTACGAATGAAATCATGACATTTCTCTAAATAAACGTCTCGGTCCATTACCACCACGCCATTTCCTTTGTCAGCCTTTTGGACAATCAAATTGTTATCTGTAATGAACTTTTTTACACTAGAAAGTAAGGCGGGAGAGTGATAGCAGGATAGTGGTCTAGGTTGAGAAACATTGAGGCAAGAGGAAATATTGCAAGCAAAAACGTGCTTAAAGAAGGAGATTCTTTTTGTAGGGCCAAATCACAATCTATGACTAAATTCTTCAACACCCATGCAGATAAAGGGAGGCTAGGGGCGAATTTCAAGCCTAAGTTAAACACGTCCAATACTGATGAGGGTTAAACACGTCCAATACTGATGAGGGTAAAACACAATTGGATAGATTAGTCACTCTAGGGTGGAACTTGTGATCACTGAGTTTGGAAGGACTAGAGGCACTACACTGCACTGGGGAAAGGGCCGCCAGTTTTTTCCTAAGAGTAGAGAGTTCGGCAAAACCAACCTCACTTACACGTTGTCTGACACTGTCAGCAAAAGTTGACCATTCCATTCATCCTAAATTCCTCCATTTTGAAAGTAAAGGTCGTAAATTGGATGCCCTCGAACAGCTAGAGATAATTATTTGTAAAGACTCGGCCCTCTTAAATGAATACCTTTTCCACAATCATTCTCCTCTATTTAACTTACCAAATATTTTGTATCTACATGGTTGCCTTGGCCCGTTTACCAAGATTTTGTAAGTTTGCTATTATGTTGCTTTCGCCTTCCTTTCCCACCCCTTCTTTTCCCAACCACTCATCCTATTACCTCCCATTCGTTTTCTTTGTAACCCTTACTGTCTCCCTCTCTCCCCCTCATTTTACCTTATATATATAGGATCTTCGGATCATATCATTCCATCAATTTTATATATATGGAACAATTTATATTTTTTTCTCTATTTGTGCGTTGCTATTAGGCGATGAGGATGAGAAACCGAGACGAGAAATATTGAGGAGATCGCACAAATCGACTCCATCCTTCGGAAGGGACGTTTAGCAGTTGGCCCCCCTGGTATATTTCGCAAGAGTAGGCTAATGCCGGCACCCTCCTCCCTTCTCTTATGAAATGCAGATGACTTAGGACCGAGTGCGGCTTCACAGCCTGCCATGGTTCCTAAAACTTGCCGATGGTCAAAACTAAGTAATGAATAAAACTTACTACTGACAGCTTAGTAGCAATGCTGGAAAGCTGGTGATGACTGGCTTCCACCAAACCCTGCATTATTTTTTTTCCAACCTGATAATGTTATGATCGTAGTGAAACCGGTCGTGTTACAATAAAAGTTGTGGAAACTATCAAGTTATCCTTTCAGTACATAACCATGTACTTATGGTTTATCTCTATATATGTGACGTACTAAATTGCAAAAATTTACAGGAGTGAATAACCAAACCTAAAACATACCATATCCTGCATTAAATGCTCTTTTCAAATATTTTCTCTTTATGAGAGTCCTCATTTCATCAGTGTCTAACCAACAGTAAAAATTATAACTTTAATATTGGGAAATTTTTAAAAAGAATTCATTGGTGAACACAATTTGACTTTTGCATATATAGATGTTCTAAAAGAGGTCTTATTATGGGATCCTACTGGACTGCATTTGCAAAATATACAACATTCAATTGAGTTTAAAAGCTTATCATGCCAAACACATTTCCTTCTCATTTAGTTTATTTCTCCATGCATTTACATCATGTTTTCTAGATACAACGTTATTCCCTCTTCACTACAAAAATTACCTTACGACTTGCCAAATGATTTAACCTGCATGTACAGAACTAAACTTTCATGCCAACATTGCACTACACTGAAGTTCTACCTTTGCATTACCAATAGCAATTGATCCAATTTGTATTTTACAGCTACGTACCAGTTTATTATGGAAAACTCTTTCAAGGGGCATTTTAAAATAAAATTTGTCAATGTCTCCAAAATTATGCCATCGCATTAATTTATGCAAACTGGCCCAAATCATTTTTACTATCTTAAATTTTAACCACTATAGATAAAAATTTTCCAATAACAGCAAAATGTTGACCTTAAGAGAGACAAAAACAACTTTTGATAAGCTTCAGATAAATCATAGTAACCAACAAATTAGAATGTATTTTGAAATCCAATTTTATTAAGATAATTTTTACAGTGACATTGGATAGTTTAATCGTCTCCTTTCTTAGCATCAGTTTTACCACCACGAATCCTACCAGTTCTTCTTGCAGCAATGAGACCAACCTGCAAAAGCAAGGTACAACATAAGAATCCCATTTGGAGAAAAAATTCAAGGACTTAAGATATCAGTGCATCAGAAAGAGCCTCTAAATGTTCATCAGACTCATTCAGTATTGTCAATAGAAATCATCATGTATGCATAATTAAATTTTAACAAATTTAAAAGGAATTCCATTTAGAGTTGTCTGATTATCACTAGTGGCATATTTGGTTTGAAAACATTTAAACTACAATTTACTAATGCTTGGTGTAAATAAAAAACCAAGGATAAAATGCTTAATACTAATTCCAATACATTGGAAAACAGATTTAGTTCAGTAGCATAAAAAAAAATTAAAATTGTAAATCGAGCACAAAACTTCGATACAGTAAATTAAATGCATCAATCTGGATATCAACTACAGAAGACCGTACATAATGTCACTATCAATATCCTTGCCACTGTGATGTCAGTAATCTCCACAGCCTTCAGAAAAAGTTAAAATACCAATTCCTTTTAAAACGTTAAAAAAAAACACGCAAAAACAACTCACCTTTCGGCCAGCGCTGGTTCCTCTTTTAACTGTAGAAGCCTTTCCTATATGCTGGTGATTACCACCACCGTGAGGATGCTCCACAGGGTTCATGGCCACACCTCGTACCTTGGGCCAGCAGTTACGCTTAGCCTTGTACTTGAAATACGCCCTGCCAGCCTTCAAAACGGGTTTGTCCATACGTCCACCACCAGCAACGACACCTGAAATTAGCGTCGAATGATTATGAATGATCTCAACGAAACGTAAAATACAAGAAATACACTCTCTTTAATATATCACTTACCAACCATAGCTCGATTTGCAGAAGGCATAACTTTCTTAGCCCCTGACGGAAGCTTAACTCGAGTCTTCTTCGTGTCGGGGTTGTGAGCAATGACTGTGGCATAGTTACCCGAAGCTCTTGCCAAACGGCCTCGATCTCCAGTCTTTTCCTCCAAATTACAGACAATAGTACCTTCCGGCATTGCTCCGACAGGCATTACATTTCCAATATGTAGCACAGCTAAGCGAAATAATTAATACAATAAGACATGAAACTATTAACAGCTAACGAACAACAAAAAATAGTAAAAAAAACCTTTCTTTCCGCAGTAGAGAAATTGTCCAGTGAACATTCCTTCGGGTGCAATGAATAGTTCTTTACGAGTTTTGAATCTATAAGGATCACGGAAATGAACAACTGCAAGGGGTGCTCCACGACCTGGATCATGTATTATTTCCTTTAACGAAAAAGCAAAATTTCACCTCAACCACCCTAGTATATCCATATAATTGGAAACTTATGACCTATATATGTCTAATTTCAAGCTTAAACTTTATTTACGGCGAACGTAACTTGGAGAAACTGGCTTACCTTAACAACTCCTTTGATATAGCCATGCCTTTCGGCGAAATCTAAAGCTCTTAGTTTAGGTGCGCCTTTCCTATGTTTTGAGTGTGATCTAAATACACTCCCAGCACCTTTCCTTTGAGCACGGATCACACGTCCCATTTTCTGGCTGATGGAATGAAAAACCAAAGTTTGACAAACTTTAAAATAGATTATCAACACGACTCAAACATTGTCAAGCACAAATCAGTCAAATTTAGACAATATCAAATTTCAATCAACCAAAACGTTTAGAAGTTTAATATTAACAATTTAGCTAAATCAAATACAAATATTAAGCATTGATGCCCATGAAATAGGCAGATATTTACGGATTCCTTATCGAACGTATCAAAAGAAATTATTACCCCCAACAGCCAACGTGGTTAGCGGGAATCGAAAGGCTCTCGATTTATCGTAAATCTCCTGAATAAACATCAATCGACTAACAATCGACATACCTCCATCAATCGATTTGAAAAGATTTGCCTATATAATATAAAAACAAAACAAATTGTATTTTATTGCTTTAAGGTTTAGAAAATATTTAATTTAACAGATATTTTAGTGATGAAACGATACGTATTAGAAAAACAGCACTCTTTGCAATAAGAGTTTGAAAAGTTTTCATTTCCGCTCATTTATTTTGTTCAATTAAGCTCATTTAACTTTAGCTTTTGAGCGACTGAAATCTGTTTTTAATTGATCGTAAAAGCTATATAATCAATGCTGATTTCGGCTTCCATAAGTTTACTATCCACATTCTCAGAATATATGAACGAGCTGAAATAAGTTTTAATAGGTAGTACCTTAGAACAGCCATTATCATTTTTATTTATTTTTCAAAGGATAATTTTTGATTTTAACTAAAAACTTACATCTCGGGTGACTTTTGAGCATAAATATTGTAATTTTAGTTCAATGAAGAGAGTCGACTAGTGTAGGTGTCTCTGATATACTGCGCGTGACGTCACCTAGTATCCTTTGTGTAAAATCGACAGGGTCGGTAGACGTTTATAGGGAGAGCTCTCTAAAAATCGTTTTGTTTAGTAGTAATATGAGTAATGTACCCAACCAAAATGGCACAGGTCTAGAGCAGCAGGTAAGCAAATTAACATTGTATTGTTAGTGATAACGAAGAGATATTTTAATTTTTTTGTTCTGCTTGATCTTTACACTATTGATTATTTCATGAAGTATTGTTTTTGAAGTTCGATTTTAATTAAGAACGTAAACATAAGTATAAATTGCAAATTTCTATAGATTAGCATGACTAAAACTGTTAGACGAGGTCAAATTCGGAAATAATTTCGTTGTCGAGTTTTCACATAATGGCGGATATCCGTCGACAGACATTATTCAGTGGTTGAACACGATCTTTGTGCTTTACCTACCACGGATAATAACATTCGGGAAACGAATGATGTGTTTATGTAACATTCAGAGGATAGGCTGCTGAAGTTTAAAGTATTAAGTTTAGCGAATTCGGTTTAGCTGTTGGCCTCCATTTTGTATTGATGTCGTGGACGTTACAGAATCACTAATTTATCGGATAAAAATGGACTTGGCTTTTTCAGTGATTGTGTATGTACTCGAGTTTCGGATTAAATATTTTCGAAATAATTTTTTAAGTATAACCAACGAAAGTGTTTTTATAGTAAAATTATGCATATTATGTAGTTCTAGGATATAACAAAATTATACGCATACTCGGTTATTCGGATTTACTTAGCGTATATGATTGAAGTGTTTATTTCCATTTGGAAAGAGGTTAAATTCCATCGCCTTCACTTTGGCAGAGCAATTTGTTGTTATTAATAGTAATGTATGTATTAAAACGTTCTTTATCAGGTGCGTAAGTTAAAATTTTACAAAACGTCATTCTTTACAGTTTGCTGGTCTGGACTTGCAGGGTGGCCACCAGAGAAGTGGTCGCTACATACCTCCTCATCTTCGTAATAAACCAGGAGGTGGTAAGTATTTGACATTCTCATAGAATATGCTATATAGAGTGAATAAACATTTTCCATTTCGTGTTCAATCAATTTTTTTTGTTCGGTCAAATTTTCAGTATTTTGTGTTCATTGTGCTTGCAAATAGCTCTTGTTATTATGTCTGCAGTGTTAGTGTTGCTGTTTTGGAACTAATTAGTACCATTCAAAAATAGAACTATATATGACATTTTTTATATTTTGCCAGCTTTCTTTTTAGGTTTTTACTTATTTATGTTAGCGTTTAACTTTTATTGGTAGGAGGAGAATAAAGAATTTTTACGTGTAGTTCCTAAAGAGCAGTATGCCATGTGAATTATTTTTATTTTTTATTCGTGCTCGTTCAAATGTGTTTTTGGCTGTTTTCAATTCTTGTGATTAAATTTTTGTTGCATACATATTTGGTATTGATGCGTCATGATGCTGCTAAATATGCGGAAATCATATGTATTAGTCTGAGAAAAAACGTAAACTTATGGATATTGACAGATTACTGAATAAGACTTTCTCACCAGCCGATAATATGATTTTCCATAGGAATTGTTCAGTTTATCAACTGTACAATGGATATTTATTTTGTAAGTAGGGCGTCTAAGACTTCATATCTCATGTATGCAGTGTTATAGCCCACATGCGTAAAATTTTGTCTGAAATTAAAATATTGCCATTATTAAAATATCACGGGCACTAAGGAAATGCATTGTTGAATACTAGCAAGGTCTGCAAAGGCAGGATTATAAATGCTGTTTTGTCTAGATGGAAGTAGAACCTAAAATTTAAGTACTCTCTGGACACAACAGAGAAAAAAGTTTAAATACTGTTTGATACCTGTTTAAATTCTTAATTGTAGTAAACAAAAAACTTTGTGTGTACATTCATTTGTACTAGTCACTTTCTGACTAGGTAAAAATTAAAGGATTTTTATTCCAAGATTACTGGACAATCTATTATATTGTTTGAGTAGTCATCAAATTGATTAATTATTAAAATCATGTTACATTAATTGTGATTCTGGTGAGATTTCTATTCAAATTATAATATTTCACATATGATAATGTATATATATATATATATATATATATATATATATATATATATATATATATATATATATATATATATATATATGTGATAGAAATGTCATATTTTCATTGGTGACATTTCAAGTCTTTTGAATGTTATTGACTCTCACTTTGATAATTATGATTCATTTGAACTATAATTCATGGTGTGTTAGTTTAATTATATTTAGAAATTTGGGGTTTCCCCTTTAAAATATTTTATTCAATACCTTAATAAATTAATATTAACAATGAATGAATTTGTTCAGACTGACTTGAATAACAGCTGTTCTGCTGTTATTGACGTACTATATTGTCATGATTTCATAATGTGTTGCACTGCAAAGACATAGCTGAAAATTTGTACTATTCAAGCAATCAAGTAATTTTCTTGAAATAGTTCATTTAATGGGATATTTTTATCTATTGTGTGCTATCCTAGGTGATAGGAAATGTTTTTTTATGGAATGCATTTTAAAAATTAAATATTTTCTTTCCTGAAATTGATAAAAATGTCTTGGTAGATCAAATGGCACAACTTGAATTCGTTTTCTTGATTTAACAATTTTTAAAAAGAAATTCTTTTAATAAATAACTAATCTGTAATAATGGATTAATTTTCCTTATTGTGGGTGACTTGCTGCAACTGTGTCTGTTGTTGTCATCACCATAGATTTGTGATATTCCTTTGATAAATTAGCATCAATCAGTTGTTTTTGTTATATATTGCTTAAAAACTAATTTATTTGTTATGGTATAGTATTCTTTTGCTTAATGAAAAAAAACATTTTTATACTTGATCCTAACTATGAATAGTACATGGGTAATTGATTCACCGTTAGATTCAAACTTATTTTTATCTATTTTAATTTGGTGGTAATGTACATTTTTCTGTCTTGAGAACAGAATATCGCTCTGAAGGCCAAGACTTTGGTGTGTATGATAATCGGGATCAAAACTACCGAAGCTATAATTACTCACGAGGTAATTAAGAATTCAGACTTTTTTTTAATAGCTGTAACCATAGAGTGATATAACATTTTTCTTTCTAATTCAGTATTTAAAAAATTTTCTTTGCCTACTATCCAATTTTGTAACCAATTTGTTATGCTGCTTCTTTTTTATTAATTTAAATTGTTTTTGTGCACAACTTCACCTCATTAACCAAGCCTGAATTTGTTTGGCTAACATATAGGTGGCTATAGTCGCTGTACTTTTTCCATAATAATTTAGTCCTTTTTTACTAATTATGGAGTGTTTTCGCTTATTTTTAATTAACTGGTCTTGCAATTTAATTTTTTAACAATGTGAACCTGCATTTCATTCTTTATACTTAATGGTGGTAGTTAACCCATTTTTCTATTTTTGCTAGCATGCAGTATCCCTCCTTTGTATTATTACTTAGCCATCATTGTGCATATATTTCTGTAATATATGAATTTTCAATATTCTAAATATAAACGTTTGTATGCATTCTTCCTCTGATATTTATAAATTTATATAATTTGACATGTTTGATGTTATGGCTGTGCATTATGAACTTTTAAATCGCCTATATACATTAAGAATATGCATCATGTTAATAAATCTTTTTTAGCATTCGGTCTTTGTGACCTGGGTCATTTATTTCCTGCCTCTCATTTATAGAATTAGAATGTGATTATTTTACCTTAAAACTGCTGATGTAATGTAATGTATGGGATGTAAAAAGTGCCTGCCTCTGCAATTGGCTGTCTTAGTTTCTGAAACGCAAAATGATTTAAATGCCAAAGAAATAAGGAAAGGAAAAAATTCCTGCATCTTAAAGATTAATCACTTACAAGTTGAATGCTACTTATCCATGATGTGAATTTATTTAAAATGATTGATGGTACTTTTTAAGATCTATCAAGATAATGGTTTAAAGCCATTTCTAGTGATCTAGTGAAGATCAAACAGTTGTCTGGGCAGGGACTTGATCCCAATGAAATATCAGTTCAGTTTTTGTTAGGACAATATTGTGATACTTAGCTTTTGTTCTGATTCAGTTCCTTTAGAACACAGGTCGCTAACCTTTTGATGCTGGGGAGCTACTTTTGACAATACGTAAAGGGCAGCAGGCACCAAAGAAAAATGCATTTATTAAGGGGTTTGCATGTATACATAAACAATGCAACTCTTTGCATGATATCCAATTTTTTGCAACCTGGAGTAACACACCAATAATTGAATTTAGTAACGTACATACATTTGGAAAAACTCGACATCCTAAGACTTAGAAGATGTCATATTAATAGACCTACACATTTTTATAATATATTTCACCAGGGCACCCTGGTGTGGGCATATGTTGGCGAGCTCTACCTAAAAATATATATGGGTTAGTTTATCAGTTCAGGATGGAAATCAAATTTAAGGTGCTATGGCACTCACTCAAATTAGTTGAAACTAAGATCTAATGGGGTTTTTTAGTTGATGCAGAATCTATGTGATGAGTACATTTTAGTTTAGTTTAGCCAATAATTTTGTGCAGACGATTTTGTACAAATTTCTAAAAAAGAACTCTCTAAAAACATTTGAATTGAAATATAAAATGAAGTGGTAAAGATAAAAGGATTCAGTGAGTGAGTGCTCTACCAAACTAAAATAAACTGCAAAATGCTATGTCAAACCGTTCTCGATTAATAAGAACAATTGGGACATTAGGCAGTATTCAGTAATTACTACAAAGAGTGAAAAATAATTTAAATTCCATATTAAGGTTATGTAAGCAATGAGACCCAAATTAATAGAAATGCAATTTTTAATTATTTACAGAAAGTAAATAATATAGATGTATGAACTATTAACTTACTGCAATGTAGATTATATGAAAGTTGTAATAACTATTGCAACATTAGATTTATTAGAAAAAATACAGGAAGTATTTTGCATAAAGATGCAAGTAAATTTATTTCACGTTTTTTTAAAAGAACTTGACTAATAAGTACCATTTTTCAGTAGACAACCAAACAACCTTCCATACAAGAAACAATGCCAATTGATTTTTGTCCAACATTTTGGAACATCTCATAACCAGGATGTCTTCTAATAAATAATATTTCATATTTATTTGTAAAGGACACTAAATTACATATTAAAAAATTTTCAACTGTAAACTTAGTAGCAGGGACATTAAGAGCAACAGTTGGTTATTTATAGAGTTCTGGTTCATTCCATTATGTGACTCCCATTGTTGCAGAATACACTTTCCTGTTAATTCTAGGAACATTTTGAAATGAATTTGACAAAGATCCTACCTGAAAATTTTAGTTGAATAGTTTTTTTTTACTGAATCAGGGTTGATGTTACAGTATTAGGTAAATAAATTAGTTTTGTTGGTAACATCCATGTACTTAAAAGTTGGCATTCCACAAGAATATAATTTTTTTTCTTTAAAAAAGAGATAGCAAATGTTGGACATCACTGAACTATTGGATAGGTTATGGCATTGGAATTTTTTTAAAGGTTTGAGATAAACATGCAGGCAATCACAATCCAAATTCAACTTTTTGATCCTGACCATAAAGTATTTGCCAAACATAAAATTATATATTTAAATCGAAGTAATATTTTGAATGGGTTAAATTGATTTTTGATTTGTTATTTTTCTGCCTTTCATTCAATTCCGTAATTTTTCAGTGTTGGATTCTGCTGAATTTTGTGACTGCTGTCACATTTCAAATTGAAATGTTTGATTTGTTGGAATCAGTTGCTACGTTGTATCTTACTATCAATGCTTCGCACTTAAAGTATTTGGGGAGAGTTGGATTGGCTAATTATGATGAATGAAGAGCAGGTTCACTCTGTCTTTTATTGAGGTTTATTTTGCATCATGCATGAATTCTAGCAAACTCACCTTTTTACTAATCTAATCAAGAGATTTCACTCGACACTATGTTGTCAGAATGGGTATTTATAGAGATACTTTTTTTCTGGTTCAATACTTTTATCAGATAATTTTCAGCAAGTTGACCTGTGAGGCTTGGAATACTATTCTTTTTCATAGTTTTTGCTATGTCATTTGCAAATCTTCTAATTAGAATTTCTCTTCCTGAAAACATTCTTTCTATTATTTAACTTGGCAAGAAAATAAATTGTCTCTAAGAATTTAAAATCCGGGATTGGCAATTCTTCATTGTCTCATGTAATAAATCATGATAATGGCATGAGGGTAGTACATTTTTGTTAGCTACCGTCATGCATTGTAAATCTTGGATAAAAGTATTGATTTTATAACTAACAGGTTAGTTTTATATTTCTTTTTGCCATAAAGTTGTGTAGTAGTTGTAGTTTTTGTAATTATCTTTCAGATTTAATGGCTAAATTTCACTAGGGTCGTTATTATTTTCAACTATTTCAAATTTATTTTCCTATGCCCATAAGTTGTTTGCTCCTTTTCTAAAGTTTTCTCATATGAGGCTTCCCATTCAGCTTAATTAAAAAGAAATAATAATGGGATGCTTTTTCAGTTGGGTCTTTAGTTTCTATGCACAACTTCGATGTTATGGGGTAGAGTAGCATACTATTTAATTTGTTTGTGAAGTTATTCTAATCAATATTAAATGAATAGAAACCCTTTAAGTAACAAACTAGAACTTCAACAAAAACTTAAGTAGAGGTGGGCAACTTGATAACTGCAAGAAAAATATGGGTGATCTCTGAAATTTAATAGTTGATTTATTTTTTTTTAATGGTTTTAAAATCTTAAACATTCAGTATTTTTGACAAATCCTGTGTTTTTAAATCACAAAATAATTTTTGACCAAAATAATAATATACAGGTATCCCTCGTTATATGCGATTTCACTTTACACGTTTTTGCCATAACGCTATTTAGAAAAATCAAAATAAAAACTGCATACAATGTAATTGCACGACTGGTGGAATTGGAGCAATTAGTAAAGTAATTTTATATGCGTACATTGTATAAGGCTGTCGATTGTGGGGAATGCATCCCTATTTTACCAATTATAATTATCAATTCACTTCACGCTGTGATTTCTCGGAACCAATTAATCACGTAATACGAGGGATACCTGTATACAGAAGCACTTTACTCATCTATTTGTTCTCTAAAAATTTTGCCTACCAGTTTTGTTGTGTTATATCCTATATTCAGTATAAGAAATTAGAAGTGTTTCAACCTTTAGAATGCTTTGTTATATTTAAGCAATAGTGACACACTTTTTGTGGCAGTATTTGTACATATGGCTAAGTAGGAGCTGCAATAAAGATATTCTTGTATTCTGCAGTTTGGCTCTTGGGTTTTAAATATTTATAATTAGCATCATAGTTCAATTATCCTTGCTTATCAAACTTAATATTATGTATTAATTGGGTGAAAATATTTAACAAATTGAGATAGGCAAAGATTCAGTTCTGTTAAATTTGTCGGTTTGATGCTAATGTAACTTTTTCATTTGCTTTATTTGGGTTTAATTGGGTTTTCTTTAGCATACATCTGTAATGAGTATTAATCCAAAAATCATTGCAGTGGAAAAATATTTGTCTCTAATTTAAGGGGAGATGGCATTCCACTCTGATCTTGAAGTTTATAATTTTTTACAAACTATGATAGCTGGAGTATTTTAATTTTGAACTTAATTTTCTAACAACATTTAGCAATATTTGATATTTTTAACTTTTTGTATGTCATATATATTTGAGCTAATTTTTAAAGTTATAATTTTTATAATAATTCAGAAAGATGACTAATATCTCTATTGTGGCTTTATTTTATGAATTGAGACTTTTTGTCTTTTTATTGGTATATAATGAAGGGAACCAAGGTCGTGGTGGCGACTATGGTAATAGCTATTCGCAGAAGAAAGGTTACGCTGATCCAAGTAGTGAGTGGCCCAATGTTGGAGAGTCACAAGCGCCAGCTTATGATCAGCGATCACCACCCCCTCTCAATGGGGTGGACAGCTGGGGAGGAGACCGTGATGGATATCGAAGGTATTTCTTTATTTATGAAGCACGTGATAATTCTTTTAAGAATCAGTATTTCTTTATCGAGACGTAGTAAGATTTCAATCGTTTTGATATACGATTTTGTTTTTGTCTTATTGGTTGCCTTATCTTAATTGAACAGTATCTACAGTGATGATGCTTATGTTATTATGTTCCAATTTTCTTTGTGTTAATAAAATTGGCTGTATAGTGACTATTGCCTCACCCTGTATATATAAGTAGAAGCAGGTATCTTCTTCTACTTTAATTCCTATTCCTTAATGCTCCTGAACGATTTATTCATCGTGAGATCAACATATATTCCATAAAATGCATTTTGTTCTTAATTTATATTCAAGTTTTACTGTTCAATTTTAAATATAATTGCAATGCACTACGTAATATGGTTAACAAAGAATACTTGGGTGTATTATTTATATATGACCTATTTTCATTTCCATTAATAGACTCGGGAACAAATCAAATCTTATAACATCATTTCTTATGGAAGTACGTTTCGAATAGCGTTGTTTCAGTTGGTGCTCGATTTTCCTGGCATCAATTAAGAGCATTAACCGGGAAGTGGGTGTATATTATTAGTGGCAATTTTTATTTTAAATTATGTTTTCTTTTTAGTTGTTTATTTTTATAATTTCATTATTTTGATAACAGTTATCACATTATTTGTACTATATAACCTTAGCTTTCCTTTTCTGTATTTATATTGTTGAAGCGAATCTGAACAAATTACAAGCATCCATCATAACAACAAGATTAAACAAACTATTGTCATTGTTCGTGGTGTAATAGAAGTCTTTATTTTAATGTGGATTTGTATTGATACGAGCATTACTACCTTTTTTTGGAGGGATATTTCTGCTAATAATTGTAAGTTTTTATTTATCATAAATATTATTGACAGTAAGTTTTTATTTATCGTAAAAACTTTTTATCTTTATTCATTTAAGATTATTCTGAAAACTGTTTTCCCTATAAAAAGGCCATTGAAAACCTCGTTGGTGATCAACAGTTTCACTCCTGCTGGTATCTAAAGCTCAATTACTTTGAACTAGCAGTATATTTTCATTGATTTTAAGCAATATGAATGGATGTCAGTATTTTCATTAATGAAACAACAGATACTATCCAACTTATTACTACTTATATACCAAACATTCCTACATTTGCCACTGAGTTCTCTACTTCTGTCTGCCATTCTCTCAACTGTAAAAAGATTAAAGGTTAAATATAGAGATCCCCCGCATCACTCAACAGCTGGTAGACACTTTGCAACTTTTTACGCCCATGCAGGCGGAAAGGTTATCATAATTATATTATAGAGTTTATTCATATTAAAGTATTAACTATATAAAAGTTGGTTATAAAAATTCATTCTTATATCTTCACTTGTTTTATGGTTAAAAACAAATCTTACACCAATTTGGCACATTTGAATTTATCCCTCGAAAATAATAAACCTAATTCTTTCAATCAGAAAACTTTTTCTCCCGAGTTTCTATCTCAGTTTTAACTTATATAAAAATGCAATTTTATAAAGCCCTGCATCAGTTTTTATGCTTTTCTTATGGGGATAAAAATGAAGCAATAGGGTCGAAAATAATCTTCTAAAAAAAATTTTATTTTCATTTTTTCCTGTTGGTTGCAACCTCTGATCTAGTATCCTGTCAAATTACAATTCTGTAGCTCTTCTAGAAGTATCTTAACATTTACATCCTCGATCCTATGTAAGAAGCAGCTATTTATAATAGATGAAAAAATAAGATTACCTTGTTTTTCAAATTCTGAGATAGGAAAGATCTCTTTATGTTTGGATAAACATGGTACATAAATAATAGGGGTTCACAGACATTTCGTCCAGTTTTAGCATTTTTCCCAATCCATTTGTTTTATTTTGGTGACCCTAGGACAGGTCGGCAGCCTTTAGCTCCTGAGAGCAACTATCCCTGTTAAAACGGCTAACACCTTCCTGACCAAATTTGGCTTTGTAAATTATTTTAATAGAAATTGCAGAAAAATATAAGTATGGATGTATTATTAGTAGAAATGTTTGATTTAAAGCAGTGATGCCCATACTTTTTGGCTCGAGGACCCCATAACCCATTTCTGCACTCATTGCAGGCCACTTCACCCCTCTTCATGTGCCACACCCAGTCGAAAATAGAGCGGAAGAATAAGGAAACTGAAGGGTTTAGTTTGGGAATCAACATTACCGGAATTCTTTAAAATATATTTATATATTAAGGGAATAGAGGGATAAAGTCAAATACTTATATTGTTTATTGTATATATTTGTAATTCTCATTTTGTTACACTGTTCTTTAATTGTAAAACTCATAGTAGGCCGGATGATGAGATTTGTGGGCTGTAGTTTGGGCACCACCGTTTTCATGAGATAATTGCACCAAGTAAAATAATGGCAAGGTTAGGGGGAGGGGGGACAATCTCTCACGAATCCGTCAATAACTGCAGCTCTTCTTATGATGTGTGTTATATATAATTTGATAAAATGGCTCCTTGTGAAAAAGGTTGCTGACCCTAGCATCAGATGTAAAGTGGGAGAGGAAACTTCTTAAAAAACAATTAACATCGTTAATTCATTCATTGAACGATACATTGTTAAATGAATCAATATTTCCCATAGGAACCCATGTTGTACAATATAATTGGTTCCAAAGCCTCAGGTTCAAAACCTCTTGAAATGCAAAAAGATGTTATATACTGTATTTTATCGAGCTATATGGTGCTACGTATTATATGAATGGTATCAGAATGTATATAAATAATATAACCAAACATTAACATGGATATGGCATAAAATAAATAGTATGATATAACTGCATTTTAAGGCGCACAAAATTGGAAAAGGCTATATTTCACAATAGTATCTTTACTGACAAGAAAAAGTAATTACATAATACCAATCCAGTGAAATGTATTTGTACTAACAATAGAGAACAGTGAGTTTTTACTAGAAAGTTTACTGAGAGCCACAAACACTTCTATGGATATAAGTTCCTCAGTTAACCCTCTTCCGGCCAACCAATTTTAGTAACTTAAACAGCCAAGGTGAGTCCGGCAGACTCAAATGGGATAATAGAAAAATCAACCAACTTATATTAGTTTATTTAGCAAAATAACTGATAAATTAGTTGAAGTTAGTGAAAATTGTGACAAAGGTAAACAATTATAATTTAAAAAATTAAGAACATTTTGCACAATGACACTTCATAATACTACGTTTCTTACACATATTTCTCTTACAAATGTCACAAATTTAATGTGGAATTTATGAATACTTGTATTAATTTATTTAGCAATTTAGCTGAATTATCTAAAGTTTGTGAAATTTTTAACAAAATTAAACAATTACAATAAAAAATAAAAAAAATAGGAACACTTGGCACATTGATGCTTCAAAATAATATGCTCCTTACATGTATTTTTCTTACGAATGTCACAAATCTGACGCATTCTTCCTTTTATTGATGGGCAAATATGGTATTTTTTGCGGATTTATCATTTTCGACAGTACCTAGTAAATTTAAGTCTATGGTATCATGATCAGATTCGTACTCCATCAGAGCTTGTACTACATCATCTGCTAATAAACTTCTACTAGCCATCTGAAAAAATACAAACTTTTCTAAATATATCATTTTTTCGAATTTGTTTAGTGAAAATGTTTACGATCCTTTGTACTCTTTGATTTCTTATGCCATTATAACTATATATATATATAAAATAAAAGTACTGATATTTGTTTATAATAATCAAAGATTATAAAGAATTCATAATATAACATGTTCTTGTGATACAAATATGTAATTGTAGCGAATACTGTTTACTTGTTGTACTTCTACTTTTATGCACAAAGATGCCACACTGTTTCACAGATGGCCGCCGAATTGAAACTAAGGTGATAAGACAGGTCAATGAGTTGACAAAATCACGTGCACCAACTATCACAGAAATGTTCTGACCTGCGCCACAGTATGAGTCCAACAGACTCATGTTGGCGGGCTACGTAACTAATTTGTTGCAAACATATCACAATCTTAATACTTGAAAAAGTAAACATAAACGATTTTGAGGGCTACTATTACAAATAAACAGTCACCAAAGCAAGAAATTAAAAAAACCGCACAGAAAAAAAGATATTTTAGAAAATATACGTCAACGAGTCGGATTTGGCCGGATTAGGGCTAACATTACTAGAAAAGAACTTCAATAAACAAGTTATTTCTTGCAGCAGTTACTGTATAATCAGTGAAAATCTACTGCAATAGAGGTAACTGAAACATTTATTTCATTGCTTTTATTGAACTGCATGTTTCATTAGGCCTAGAGAAGGATAGCCACTCCTTTGTTGAGCCACAGTTGATACAAAGGAAAATAAAATCAAAGCATTAAACTGAAGTTATCCCAACAGTACAGAATAATTTTAAGTTTATAAATAGGACACTCAGCAGATCTTCCTTTCTGCACAACTCTCAAAGCTTGTACGGTTTCTTTTGAAGAGGATTTTAATGACTGCTAGGGGACTTCCAGGAGACCAAAACTACCACCCTTGGAACCCATTGCTACAAAATATCACCATGAAAGTGATGCAAATTTAATAAAAATACATCAACCTAAAACACTTTCCCCACTCTAATTATACAATCTGCCACAACTGGAGAAGTGTAGAGCATAAGATGTATGAGAGTCATCTACACAGTATTTTTTACGTGTGTCATTTCAGCGCCAAGTCAGGATGATGTTATCTTGAATCATCGACCACATTCATTCGAATATGGGTAGTAATTTTTGAACAACGTTAGTGTGAATCAACGTTAATGAAAGCGACATTAAACTGAGGACATACTGTACATTAAAACTGTAGATGATTTACAACCTAAGGATATTGGGAGGACAGGTGGAAGAAGAGGGATGGGCCAGAAGAAATCCTCATCCAATATAGGCAATGTCCTTCACCTGAGAATTTCATGTCGATGACAAATATGGAAGCATCTTGACCATAGGAACAGGCTAATTAAATTTAAACTATTTTATTTCAGAATCTATTATTTTTAAAATCTCTTTTTAATATCTGTTCCAGCCTTATACCTAGTCATTAGACACCCAAAATGGCTATATATGGAAAGAATTTCTTCCAGCTCCCTCCCCTTTCTGCTCCTACTCTCCCTTTAACCTTAGAATGTTAATTCTCTGTATTTTTAATCTTGATGTAATTCCTAGTGTATAGATAACAATATTTATATATTTGTTGATCAGTTTCCTCTCTCCCACTTTCCCCTTGATCCTACCGTAACTAAAAAGAAAGAACCAAATGTAATAAGTAGGGATGTGCGAACATCAAATTTTCAACTCAAGTTGAGGTCGAGTCGAACATTGTTGAAAAACTCGAGTTTCGAGTTGTTTGAGCTTTATGTTTAAAGATATATTTAATGATTTTGTTAGATAGAATAAAAGGGCTTGAAAGGCTTTATTAAACTCAATATTAATTATTCTTAATTTTTATTGATTCATAACAAAGAATACAGAACCTAGAATTGAAAACTTAAGCCAGATGGATCAATAAGTTAAATTCTATTTCCAACCATATGAGGAAAGTTGCAGTTTTAGATTTTATTATTTATACTTTAAAAGCATTGTTTTTTATTACAAAATTTTTGTATTTTGTTAATAATCGAATAAATAAAAGAAGTGATAAATTTTACAGGTTAATACACATTTAATCCAAGAGATCTTAAACTAGAGGTTGAAGCGAGGGAAGAAGAAAACAAAATTTATACTCAGCCTTTTTTTACTATAAAGATTTTTTATAACATATTGATAAAACAGTTGTATTATTTTATTTGGGAATGCATTAATATATACAAGATGGAATAGTATACTCCATAAATGGAATACACAGAGATTTCGAAGGTGTTCTTTATTGGAAATACGTACAAAACGGCATCAAAAGATTCTTGAATTTTTATTCCCAAAATTAAAGTCATAATTATGTGGTCTCATTGACTCTTTTATGGCAAATGTTGTCTTCTATCTGAATAATTTTTTTAAATATACAACTTACAGATCATATAAGAGATAAGAAGAGAAAAATATGGCATTTAATTGTTGCTTGCCAATAGAACCGTCTTAGCAAATTAATGTAAAAACATGCGATATGTGAGAGAAAGGAGACTGGCAAAAAATTGAGAATTTATAACTAACTCCTAAACCGTACAAATCTACAGTAAATTGTAAATTCTCAAAATATTGTTTTGCTCAGGATTTTCTCGAATTATTATCGCTGAAACTATAACTCATTATTATGTGGTCTCGCAGACTTCTTTGTAGTAAATGAAGTGCTCTATCCTTTATATCTTTTTAATCTGTACCTTATAGATTATATAAGATCTAGGGAGAGAAATTTATGGATTTTTAATTGTTGTTTGCTGAGAGAACCATCTTAGCGATTGATGTAAACAAAATATGCGATATTTTGCAAAACATCGCACGCTTTTGTCGTTATGGTTGGAGATTTTATATCCACTTAAATTTATTCTTAATAAAAACTCATAATTTGCATTTTCGTAATGTACGTATGTTAATTTTATCTAGTAAGCCCAGCAGAATCGACAAAGCTGATCTCAGGCTCGGAAAATAATTACTCCGGCCCCTTCATAGAAAAAGGTTTTAAATCACCGATCTAAAGCAACCATTGATAAAGGATTAAATTTGAATACAACTTCAATAGTTGTAACTTAATAAATCTTGTAAAATAATTTTTTTGACGATCATGTAGGCAAATTTTTTCTTTAAATACCACTTTTTTTGATAGTTCGAAATTTTTGAACTTTTTATTTCAGCCAGAACCGAGTTGAGTTTTAAAATAAAACTCGACTCAGTTCGAAATTTCGAACAGTTCGCACATCTCTAGTAAAAAGTAAATGCCAAAAATTGCACCAACTGTGTTTAGACTAAAAACTTGGGGATCAAGTGTGCTTGGACGAATTATCTTTGGGTGAAATATGTTTGAACTAAATGTTACGGAACCATAATAGGTGTATTGATGCTAAATGAGTTTGTTGATTTTTTGTTTTCTTTTGCTGCTTTTAGGGATGGATGGGGTGGTGGAGGAGGAGGTGGAGGAGGAAGTCGGTCAGGAAGCCGGTGGAATGAGCCACCACCAAGGGTTGGAGGACGCTGGAGTGATAACTCACTCCCCCGCAATGACCGCTGGACTGAGCCGCCTCCCCGTAGTAACCGCTGGAAGGAGGGTGGAGGAGGAGGGGGAGGAGGAGCATTCAATGACTGGGTCACACCAACTGCAAGAGATGAGCGCCTGGAGCTGGAACTCTTTGGCCAAGGAAACACAGGAATCAACTTCAACAAGTATGAAGACATCCCTGTGGAGGCAACAGGAGATGAAGTTCCCCCTCATATCTCCAATGTAAGTTGAGCTGAATCCTAACAGCTGTGGAAAGTTCTTGTGAATCAGTCCCCAAACACTTGAACTTAATTTTTTATTCGACTGTAAATGAATGTTTTAAATAACTAACTCGACTGGAAAAGGATGTTTCTTACTATAAAATTTAATTCGCATTTCATCCATGTGGGTGAAGTTCAAAATTTAAAACTCTCGGAAATATTCATTGGTCATACGTCTGACTCTAATTTCCCGTTTTATTACAGTTTGAGGATATTAAGATGACGGAGATAATCCAGAATAATATTGCATTGGCTAGATATGATAAGCCCACTCCTGTACAGGTTGGTATTTATACATTTTCTATTCATTGCTTTTAGTTGAAAGGCTTTACAGTGAAGGAATCTTTATATTTGAAGGTGCTAAACTGGAATATCTTGCTTTTCAGAAATATGCAATACCCATTATAATGGGCCGCCGTGATCTCATGGCATGTGCTCAAACTGGTAGCGGGAAGACAGCAGCCTTCCTGGTGCCTATCTTGAACCAAATGTACGAAGGTGGCCCATCATCTGTAAATGGTAGTTCAAGGGTGAGTGCCTGGCCTTGGAAAAAGGTTTCTTGGAATTTGTGGTCATTCAAATGTTATTCTCTTTGGATTTAATGTTAACTTCCATTGAAGCAATTTTCAGATTATTTTCTTATTAATATTTTCTCATTTCTTTTATTTTGTTTTCGCTCTTCGTATTTTTTATTTTTATTTTTTGATTGAAATTCTCTTTCAGTTTAAACTTTAGTTTATTGAACTGTAACCACATGATAAGTAACTATAAACTGTCTTGATGGCCACAGAATGTTTCGTCCATTGTCCTCAATTGTGTTGTTTGTTAAAATAATAAATTTTAACATCGATTTGCAGCCCTACCAACGAAAGAAGCAGTATCCCCATGCTCTGATCTTGGCACCTACTCGAGAACTTGCCACGCAAATCTGGGAGGAGGCTCGCAAATTTGCATATCGTTCCAGACTGAGGCCATGTGTTGTGTAAGTATCTCGATTTTAATGTGATTTCTAGTGTCCTACATAAATTTTGCTATATTGTTTGAGGAGCTTATTTTGGCCATCTAGAACTTTTTTTTTTTCTCAATTTATCCAGGATAGCAGTTTATGCTTTAAATGTCATCTCGTGGTTTAATAATAAAATTTTTAATTGTAGGTATGGAGGATCCAATGTTATGGACCAAGTTCGTGAGTTGGAGCGTGGATGCAACTTGCTTGTTGCCACTCCTGGACGTCTGGTTGATATGCTTGACAGAGGAAAAATAGGCCTTGACCAGTGCAAGTGCGTTCATCTATACTGTTTTTTACTTCTAATACTTAATTTTTAAATGTACAGTGAAATTCCCATTTAATGGTTGCCTGGGGGACAAGTTTTCTTTACCTTAAATCGAGTAATACCTTAAATGGGGATATTCTAAAATTGAAAGATTAAACGGCAGTTTATTAATATCAAATTATTATTAATTGAAACACATTAAAAGTACAGATTAATTGAAAGGTAACCTTTCTGTCAAGTTACAGGTTTTTTATATGGAATAAACAAGTATGGAAAGGTGTACTCCATGTTAGAGTACACAGTTTCCGAATGTGTTCTTTGAGATTGACAAATTTTAGTAAAATTTCCCAATACCAAATTTCAACAGAATACATCCTGTGGTTCCCTAGTTGAAATGTACATTGTAAGCTACATGTAGTTCTTCATGTCAAGTGGTCATAATTATCGTTCGATTTTAACCTAAATTGGAATCCGTCAACAAATTTTAGTAAAACTTCCCAATACCAAATTTATCAAAATAAGTTCAGCGGTTTCATAGTTGAAAAAGAGGCACCTTGTTAAAAACATGTAGGCCTTTATGTAAAGTGGTCGTTATTGTTGTTCGATTTTAACCAAAATGGGATTCGGCTGACAAATTTTAGTAAAACTCCCCAATACCAAATTTCATTAAAATATCTCCAGAGGTTCCTGAGATGTAAAAATTTTAATTGATATTTTTTGAATGAACAAAAGAACATCGAAAATCGTAAAATTACATATACACGCTAATTTCCTTTTATTTAAATTTATCTTAAACCTTAAGTTTTGCGGGAAAAGTTATTTGACAAAAAATGTGCATTTAATTATTTTATTGAACTTTTGTTCACTCAGATGAGTATTTAACAAGATGGAAAATACGTTGTAAAATACATGTAGGTCTTCATGTAAAGCAGTCGTTATTATGGTCCGATTTTTACCAAAATTGGAATAGGTCAACAAATTTTAGCAAAACTCCCAAATACCAAACTTGATTGAAGTACCTCGAGCAATTCCCGAGTTTAAACATACGGATGGATGGAAATGACCTCCCCTATATGCATTCACTTCGTGCAAAGAACACAAAAAATGGAAATTCCAGTTGACAAATTTGAAAAAGAAGAATGAGCCAGTGGCACTTTCGAACCGAAGTGTAAAAAAAACCATGTTCACGTAATGACGTCACCGCAACTTTCGTAACAGATGACTTAAGGACTAGAGGTGGATTGAGAAAACACGGCACGACAAAATGTTAATTGAGTTCATTTAATGTAACAATGCCGGTATGTGTTGCGTCGTTGATGGATAGTGTGAGTTATTGCATTACAACTCCATTTAATAATATATTTTTGCTTCGCATAATGTAAACGCACCTTAAATCGAGGCGATGTCCATCTAGGAATGAGAATTTTGTCCCTTATATGCGGACATGTCACAAAATCAAAAAACACTAAATCGGGTAATATAATACATTATTTATATGGAGCTTTGGTCAGGGTCACAAAAAAACAACCTTAAATGGAGAAACCTTAAATTGGGATTCCACTGTATATGTTTCATTGGTGGATGAAACAACTGTATTGTTTCTTTGAAATGTTTTTGCTATTTTAAAGACTTTGATTGATGACTTGGATGAAATAGGAAATTTACCTATGGTACCTAGGGGCCTTAGCACAAGTTTCTTCTTGAAAACCGTGATGCATGTATGATTTTTATTATATGTCCGTATTATCTTTTATGGGATTGCTTCTTGTTAATGATGTACAAGAACAAGTATTTGGAATGTATTAGGTATATTGCTTTATTTATTCTTTTTTGGAGAGCTATTGTTGTTGTTTATCAAAGTTGCATAAGTCTATGGTATGGATTTGATATTAGTCTTTGCTGAAGGTCCGAAAGCAATATAATCTTGGCAGAAAAGTCAAATATTGATAGTTGTTTGATTTATGGGTCTGTTGATGTTCTTTCTGTAACATATTATATCTCGTCACAGGTTTTTAGTCTTGGATGAGGCAGATCGTATGTTGGATATGGGGTTTGAACCTCAAATTCGTCGAATTGTGCAAAAAGACACAATGCCAGTAACAGGAGAGCGCCAGACTCTTATGTTCTCTGCTACTTTTCCTAAAGAAATCCAGGTATGCAACTTCGATGCCATTTTATCCATTTAAGTATAATTTTACAAATACAAATAAATTCAGTTGACTCGCCATTCAAATGTTAAAGCATTTTTGGTCAGGCATGAGTTGTGTGTTATTTTAAAATAAGTTTTCTGAAAATTTTAATTCCATCATATATAAGCTGACAACTAATTAATTGTCTCCATTTATTTTTGCGTCAATTTTCTGTTGCAACACAGGAACCATTAAATCTCTCCATTTATATTAAGGTTTTGCTATGTTATAGGTAAAAATAGTTGTTTCAGCTTCTGGTGAAGCATCACACCACTGAACTTAATTCCAGGATGTGTTTCTTCAATTCCCTTTATAAATTGAGTTTATTTATGTAAAAAAGACAATTTAAGCATACTGATATTTTTGAAAATTTGGATTACCTTTTTTTTGTATTTAAAGCTCATTATCATCTTTGCTGGCAGTAAGGGAGGGATGATACACTGCAATTGATGAAAATTAACTATGCAGAAAGTTATCGCTGTTATGTCTAAGTAATACAGTTGTACTCAGTATAACCAATTGGCTACTTCCAGAAACTAGAGAAAATATTCCATGGTTATTCTTTCTAAAGGAGACTAAGAAATATCCTTTATTATATTTATTCCATATCACTAATTCAGTTTTTAAGGATTTGAATAGTTACCATTTTCATTTATTAACTCATAAATCTCTCTCTTTAATCTCATGCTAATGTAATGGTTTTTCTTGAAGCAGTATCTTCCTGGCTTTACTTGAGCATTGTTTAGACAGTTTAAATACTAGAAGACCAGCAGTTCTTATGCAACTCTGGTGCTGAGTTGTCATTAAAAATCTGTGCAAGAACTAATGGAGTTTATTTCATTTTAGATGCTGGCGCGTGAATTCCTGGATAATTATATCTTCTTGGCTGTGGGCCGTGTGGGCTCTACATCTGAGAACATTACTCAGAAAATAGTCTGGGTAGATGAAGAAGAGAAGCGTTCCTTTCTTCTTGATCTTCTTAGTGCCAGTAGAAGTGAGCAATGTGTGTTATAGCAAAGCTATTTTCTTACTTAACTTTTTTTATTTGAACGTTTTTATGACACTTCCTCTGAAAGCTTAAATCTTGTTATTCAGTTTTTTAGTCAGATTATCTTTCAAATGTTAGTGTTTACGTGTAGCTTGAATATCTCCAGTATTTGACAATGTAATACAACTATCAAATTACCTACAGTTCCAACCTTGACCAGTGTTTTATGAATTAGTTGAGGATTTGTTACTGGTTTAGAATATGCTGATCAGTATAAATTGTGCTTTAGGATAATCATCTATAGTCTGTTTCATTTATCTTTGTGACTGACATTTCGTACGTACTTGGGACTGCTCCTTGCTAGGAGGTGGGGAGACGTTTCCCCACCTCCTAGCAAGGAGACGTCTCCTCGCTGGAGAACTCAAATTCAGCGTTGCCATATCTACTAAACTGGAATACATTGCGGAGAGCTCAGAAGAAAGAGAAAACTGCCAGCAGTGAGCTACTGGGCTTGACTGTTTGGACAACAAATGGCATTAGCACGTGGCAACACAGCACTCAGAGACTCAATGTATGCACAATGGATCGTGTACTGGAGATCTCTCTTCTTCGCCCTTTCTCTCAGCCACTAAGATATATGAAACAGGGTATAGCTGAAAATGATTTAAATTGTGAAATAATTCCAAATCCATTGATAGCTTGTTGAAGGGAAATACATCAGTCTAAGTGTATAACATTTTTATAAAAATTATAGTTCTCATTCTAATTCTCATATATCAGATTGTCTTATGAAAACTGTTCATGGACTTATATTTTTGGCAGCTTTAAATTTATAATTATAGATTTTTAAGCTATTATTGTCTTTCTATAATATGTTTCATTCTTATGTAGCTGAAGATTCTCTGACTTTGGTTTTTGTGGAGACAAAGAAGGGAGCAGATTTATTAGATGAATATCTCCATAACCACAAATACCCTGTGACCTCAATTCACGGGGATCGCACACAGCGAGAGCGTGAAGATGCCCTTCGAAGTTTCCGCACTGGGCGTACACCAATATTGGTTGCCACTGCAGTAAGTATGGCCTACTTTAATTATGAAAACACAAAATTATTTGCTTTGTTACTATATTTTACTTTTGCGGCTGCATTTTTTAAACTTTAGTTATAAATGTTCTGCAAGAATAATATAGTTTCCATGCTGATTTATATTTGGCAAGCCTTTTCCAGTAGCATATTTCATGGCTTTGTTTACATTTACTTAATCATTTTTGTAATGCCTGTACATCATGTTTATAAGATACTTTAAAAAATTTGCACTGTTTTTCTAGGATGGATGTTATTTATCGTCATATCAGATTTTAGAATTGTATGTAAAAACATTGATCCTACATTAAAGCATTAGACTTAGCAAATAACATGCATCAATACCAATAAGATATTATGTATCATTTAGATTTATTGTTTTTGACTTTCCCATGCACAAGCCAGTTCTTATCCTTTAAAACTTGCTTTAAAGGTTTCAGTTTTGTTCAGAAATGCCTGCTCCAGATAATTTCACTCATTTTCATTTCTTTCATTAAAAATGATATTTTATATCTTCTAATTCTGTAGAATACTTAGTTAATCCTTAATTGGGTTAGTTTGTAAGTTTTAATGAAAATTCATTATGAAAAATACCAGCAAAAATATTCTTTATAAATATTGTCAGGTTCATTGAAAGTAAATTAATTTAACTGACATTTTTCTGTAGCTAAACTTTGTGTTAGTTATGCCATGTATGATCAGATGAATTTATATATACTGAATGTAATGTATTTCCTTGGACATCTCTAGAGAAAGTTCTACTTACAATTGCATTTTCAAAACTTGGAAAAAATGTTTACCATAATTTTAAATACAGTCAAACCATGATATAGCACCCCCTTATATAGTGCCACTCCCGCATACCACCCATAAATCATTGTGAACAGAACTTCCATCTTATGATTACATAGAGCGAGCATTCACCTTGATTTACCACCACCACTGCTTGAACGTCTATGTTAGTGATGCACAAATGGTAGCACTAAATCAGGGTTTGACTAGTGTTTTTTTGTTCTAATTTATTCCCATAATGGAGCATGGATCACTTTCGAATGAGTGATATTTTTACCTTTTGCAAAAGTGTTGTTACACTTAAAGTTTTGGAGTGTTTTTTATGTGGGGTTAACCTCTTTTCATCCACCTTCTTAGTGCATTAGTGGCTATGAAGGTCAGCATAAAAGAGGATAGTATATATTTACTCGAGCATTCAGTTTTTACAAACTTTTGAGGGTTTGTAGATAAAATACTGGAGTAACAATGCCAAACCAATTTTTTTGTATTTCATCTGTTCAAAAAGTCTGAATAGAAATTTCCTGCCAATTATAACTGTAATCATATTTTTCATAATATTTGGGTACTTGGGCAAATTTCCTTCATAACAGCCATGCTTGAAGTTGTTAATTTTGATATGGTCCACATTTTGGGATATAATTAGTAGGCATTGAAATTATTGGGAAAATTACTGTATTAGTCTGAATTTCTGAAGCCTCAGTTTTGGAAAAAAAGTTCGAACCCAATTACAGACCTCACTTTTTGCCTATTTTCCAGAATGGAAATAGGCTTATAGTTTTGTCGTTGTGCCTGTCTGTCCGTCCCCCCTATTAAATTCTTAACCAGTAGACCAATTTTCATGAAACTTGGTGGAAATCTCTTGCTACATGGGTTGAGCTCCCGAGGATAGTTTTTGTTGCGAAGATTTAAGTCCTGGGTTTGATTCCAGTAATTACCCTTCCCATTTGATTTACATAGGAAATCTGAAGTCCATCATGCAGGGTAATTTTCTCTTGCGCATTGAAATTTTTTAGAATTGTAATATTGGAGCGAGTTTTGTACTATTCTCTGAGGAAAGAAATGAAGATTCTAATTTTTATTGTAGAATTTTGCTTATAGATAGTATTTCTTAGAATTTCGCATAAATGCTGGGGATTTTGCAGTTTTTATCACTCATTATGAGTGTTGTCATAGCAACAACTATTGTTGGACTTGGATTCGCTATATTCTAATACGTACATGTATTATTTTTGCTGCACAAATACGCGTGATCAATTTAATATTCCGTTCGAATGTATTTGTAGTATTTTATAATGCTAAATTATGAAATATGGGAACACAAAGAGCTACAAATCCACGATGACTTTAAGGCCATTAAAACCAATATAAGTATTAAATAAATGATTAAATGGAAAGTAGGCATCATAAGTTCTGTTTGGATCATCTTGTAATATTCTAAAGAACGAGTTTTAATATGTACGAGCAATTTAGTTACAGCTATAAATGAAACAGTGACATCACGTTTTGCATGTTATAGTTGCAGGTATAATTTAAATGTATTAAGTGTTACTGGACTAAATTCGAAAATTTTTATTTTTGAATGTAATTTAACCGCTTCCCTGACGCCGACGAGTTATCTCGTCCTAATAGGTGGTTCCTTTTCTGACGCGGCCGAGTTAACTCGTCCTATCCTAAAATTTCTTCTTCTTTCCTGTTCAGACCGAGTTTACTCGTCACCTCCAAGCAGTTTACATTTTCATCGCTAGGTGGCACATTTGGATGGGATTTCTGATGTATCTAGCGGATGTTTTCAAAATTATTTTCTATGATTCAGAGACGGCAGCCACAACGTTTTCGTATTTTTTTGCATGCGTAAATCGTAATCTTTTCAAGAAATACTAAGTATTTAGTAAGTATCTTACTAGAAATGTATCTTTATGAAATTTAACTATTATTCAAGAATTATTTAGATATGTTTCGCTTCTCTACTTTTATTTCTAATCATTTCTCTAATAATATATTTTTCCGTCTTTTTTGCTCTTCGCGCGCTATTCCCGCGATCTTTATGCGCACTTCGCACCTTTCATAATTTGTCTTCAGTCAATCTGAAAATCTAGATTTTCAAATAGTATTGCAAATGTCATATAAAGCGTTGGTTTGTATTTTCTCAGTATAATTCGAATATTGTCCTTCTATTACTATATAAACCTTTGGTTATACGATATATTTCGTAAAAATAATCCTATTGATTTCTACTGTAGTAGATGAAGATGAAATTCATGTTATAAGCCTTTATTTTTCATTCAATTTTGTTTGCCGATCCATGGATGTTACCCGCGCTCTGGGTGAGGGACTCTCCCATGTTCTAAGAAACCGCATCTCAAGGGTCATTGACCCTGGGGCAAATATGAGTGAGAGAACGGTATCACAAATAAAAGAATAGAAACCATTTTCCAATATTTATTCTTGTGGATCACTACAACTAACTGCTTAGAACTCAACTCTGGAATGCGGTCTCCGTCCTATCTCCTTCTCACTCGGTCGCATCTGCCTGTGCTCCCTTTGCTTCCACGGCACAGCAAAGAGAAATTGACATGTGCTTGCGTGGGTTTCCCTTTTCATTTTCAGGGGAAGGAGAATGTCCCGCTAAGTTAGGTGACGCAGTTCGCAGTAGTCTCGGTGGCCCTAAGGATTTTCCTCCCCTTCTAGCGTTTGTGGAGTGAGGACACCGTCGCAGACCACCCTCGATCCCTTCACACAAACCCACGAGGGCAATATTTAGAGGTAGTGGGGGTGGGAATGCCTGTGGAGAGGGATAGAAAGACCCGCGGTACAAACGACGGGATGAAACGTCCATGACAAGGACAATGGAACGTTATCGTGGCGCCCCAACCCCATGTTTTTATCCCTTTCCCAGGTCAATACTCCTAGGGTTTCTCCCTGAGCGTATATCTCAAGTATGTTTACCGTTACGAATATTCACGCCAAATTTGGCGGCAATACAGAATTGCTTTCGAAACAGCTTCAAAGCTTACTTAGTTATTCGTTGTCCTCTCGAGCGAACACGTCTAGCATTCTCACATCTACGTTTTACTGATAGCATTTTCATACTATCATTAGAGATTTTATTGCTTCGTAGTCCTTATCTTCTTTTCGTTACTACTTTTGCTTTGGTGTAAATTATTTTACCCATTCCGTAATGGCAAGTGATAACGAAAGCGAAATTTCCGATGTGGAATTACAAGATGAAGACATTGAAGACTCCGGATCGGAATCCAGCTTCTCGGAGCATACAGTCTCCGATACCGAGGATGAAGGAGAACCTGCGCAAGGACAGTGGTGTGAAGTGAATAGTTCTTGCCCGCCTGCACCCCCTAGGTTCTACTTTGAAGGAGAATCGTCGCTGAATTTCGAAGTTGCTCCCGATGGAGGTGTATTGCAATTTTTTCAACTTTTTTTCGATGATGGCATGATAGGACATATTACCAGTGAGACGAATCGGTATGCTACACAGTGTCAACGTGATAAACCATCTGGGTCAAGACACCAATGGCGTGACACCAGTGCTCCAGAAATGCGTGTGTTTTTGGCGCTAATAATATTGCAAAGTATTGTTAGAAAGCCAGAACAAGAACATTATTGGTCCAGAAGGCGAATATTAGCGACACCATTTTTTGGAGAAACTATGTCCTATCGGAGGTTTGCTAATATTAGACAATATTTGCATTCTAGCAATAACGACGAGTACAGCCCAGAAAGTCATCCCAATCCAAAACTCAACAAAATTTGGCCCATTTACCGAATGCTGGAGGAAAAATTTAGTACGTTATATACTCCGGAAAGGGATATAACTGTAGATGAAAGTCTTCTTCTGTATAAAGGATGACTAGGTTGGCGCCAATTTATACCCCAAAAAAGGGCAAGATTTGGCATAAAATCTTTTCTTTTATGTGAATCTAGGAGTGGTTATGTTTGGTCGACCATTATATATACAGGCAAAGGCACTATTTTCGATAAAGATTTTGAGAATATGTCCATGTCCTCCCGAGTAGTGATGTCACTCATGAAACCTCTTTTTGATAAAGGGTATTGCGTCACAACAGACAATTTTTATACCTCCCCAGAATTGGCTGAGGCTCTTGTTTCTAGATCGTGCGATACCTATGGTACTGTACGCATAACGCGAAAAGGGATGCCAGAAAGACTAAAGAATAAAAAAATGAAGAAGGGTGAGGTAGCTGCGTATCAGAAGGGAAAAATCATGGTGCTTCGCTGGAAAGACAAAAAAGAGGTGACGCTGTTGTCTACAGTTCACAACAACGAAATGCAGAGGGTAGAAAAAAGGGGTAAAGTTGTGATGAAACCGAAGCTTGTTGTGGATTATAATGAGACAATGGGGGGTGTTGATAGGTTCGATCAGCATTTAGCTGATTATCCCATTCCCAGAAAACGGGGAAAGAAATATTACAAAAAACTATTTCTGCATTTTATGGAGCTGTGTGTGTGGAACTCTTTTGTTTTGTATAAAAAAACAGGGGGGAGAAGTGTACATTTAGACTATAGATTAGATCTAATAGAAAAATTGATTGAGGTGTACCACCCATGTGTTATCTCCCCGAAGGCAGGTAGACCACCTGCAGCACCACACCCCCGCCACCTCACTGAGAGGCATTTCCCGGACGTGATCCCAGCTACAGAGAAGAAGGGAAACCCGACGAGAAAGTGCGTTGTGTGTTCCAGAAAGAGGGACTCAAAGGGAAAAATAATACGCAAGGAAACACGATATATGTGCCCAGACTGTGATGTGCCTTTGTGTGTAGCCCCTTGTTTTAAAAATTACCATACAACACTAAATTTGTAAATAACTGTATATATTGATTTAGATTATAGAATAAATTAGTGTTACTTCTTAGAATTAGGAATAAGATTACGGAATTCTGTTTTATTTTTTATAATTACGTATACAATAAATTTTTCATTCCTAAGTAATAAAATCTTCCATTTCTGTGTTCGGTCTGAATGTTCATTTTTTTAGATATCCCTAAAACAAATTATTTCATTCCGTTATGAGAGGATCTTCGATCTTTTTAGGTAACAAAGAGTATTTATATAGACTTCATTTGCGATTTTTGCATTGAAAATGTGACAAAATTACTGATGATGTTTTTGCATCGTTCAAAGTATTAGACAAGTAGTATTCACTCCTCGCGGAGGAGTGAATACTACTTGGAGGCGTCACACTGCGAGGTAACCCGCAGTGTGACACCGTAAACGGGACATTAGAGGAAAGAAGACGAGGTATTATTGTTCTGATTGTGAGGTGCTGATATGCATAATTACTAGATTTTAGATAAAAAATACACGCAAATATATTTTTAAAAGAAAAAACTTACAGTTTATGTGAAATATGTATATTTTATTTCTTATATGATTATAATTTAAAAAATTTCATTCCTATTTCAATAATTAACCAAAAAAATTCTTAATTTAAAGGAATAGCTTAAAAATCGTCAAATAATTAAATTGCGAAATAACGTTTTAAAATAAGCATTAAATAAAAAATGACTATATATTCCTTTTTAACCACTTTAAGGCATTAAGAAAATGAAATAAAATATGACATTTTTTGAACGGAATTCTCAAAAAAATTCGTCAGGGAAGGGGTTAAATTCCATTCGTATCATTCAGATGCCGTTGACAATGGCTGTTTGAATCGTGCCTTTATAAAAAAGTAATTATCACCAGATTTATTTTACCTGTATTTTTGTTGCTTCTGATAGTTATGTCTCGGAATATCACATCAAGGAATACATTCTGTAGATAGTTGAAAAACCTTCAATACCTCGGTTTGATTTACGTAAGTAATACTTTTATAATGCAATTGCATTATATACAATCAACAGCTGTGAAAACTAGTCTGATCAGCTGACAGAATTGCCTAGGGCCCTATGGACTTTAAAGAGAAACTTATTAAAGATTACGCAACTTTCAGCAAATTAGCAAGCACGAAGAACATTGAGGAAACTTGGAAAGCTTTCTTATCAGTAATTAGAACAGGTATAAATACGTACATACCAAGTAATTTGTAAATTGAGGCGATGAATTACAGAATAGAAGGTGTACATCTATAATTAGCCGATTCCGTCAAATACTTAGGCGTCATTTTAACAAGTAACCTCTCGTGGGACACACACATACGAAATATATCCGGGAAAGCTAAGCAGAAACTAGGATTCATCAAACGGATAGTAGGTAAAAGCGAGGAAGAAGTCAGAGACATTAATTTTCTTTAGTTAGACTGCTGCTAGAGTATGCGTCGAGTATATGGGATCCGTACGAGAAAGGATTGATCACAGAGTTAGAGAAAGTGCAGCAAAAAGCTGCTAGATTCGTCAAAAATTGTTATGATAGAAATAAAGCGTTACTGGCTTGATACAGGACTTAGGATGGGAATCACTAGCTGAGCGCCGATTACGTGCTAGGTTAAAACTTCTTGAAAGATTTAGAACGTGTACTTTCTCCAGCGACGTCAAAGAAATAATAAGAACTACCACCTATATCGGTAGAATAAACCATCCTCGTAAAATAAGAGAGATAGCCTGTAGGACGGAGAGATACAAAGGCTCATTTTTCCCTAGAACGATAGCTGAGCAGAATAAAACTTGTGATCAAAAGTAACTTCACGTAGGAGCGTAAACCCAGACCTAATTTTGGAGTTTTCCCCTTGGTGTTAATGCACCCCCTGCTGCACACCCTTGCGGTGGCTTGCTGGGTAAACTGTAGATGTACTGCTTGACAGGTAATGAAGATAATTTCTTTCGTTGTAGTGACATTTTCTCTAAAATAATGGTAGGTGGTACCACTACATATAAATATTTGCATTTTCGTGGCTTAGGGAAGGGATGAAGTTGGCCAATCAATGCTTTCAAAGCAAAAACTTCTGCAATTCCCACTATTATGAAAATACGAACGTTAATGCAAGGATTCCGAAGAGTGAACAAAAAGAATTGAGTTACTGAAGCATATGTATCAATAAATTCTCCATAAAACAATCAAATCAAGTGAGGGCATTAATTGTTATGTATACTTACTGACGGCGCTGATAATTTCGTTTGCTAATTTTTTGGGTGTGAATATAGTCCCCCCCTTACTTTTCTTACTAATATTTTGGCCAACTATATTCAGGCTAATACGGTAACTCTACGATGACAAAACTTATAATATTTAGATTAAACATTTTTACTTTTATGAATGGGCTATCAGCTCAGCCTTCTTTCTTTCCATCAATACCTTAAAAATTTTACAAGTACAGTTACAGAGTACTACTAGAATATTAAATTCATTAATATAGCGTTTAATATTTATAGTTTCATGTGGTAGGATTTTCCTTTGTTCACAGGAAGTATTTTTTTAATTGTTTCTTTTCCACTGGTAGGTTGCAGCTCGTGGCTTGGACATCCCGCACGTGAAGCATGTCATAAACTTTGACCTGCCCTCTGACATTGAGGAATATGTGCATCGTATTGGGCGTACTGGAAGGATGGGAAACTTAGGTAAATTAGTTAATCTTGGAAAGCTTTGAAATATGCTGGTATACTTCGAAATTTAAGGCCAGATTTTATGTTACTAAATTTTGTGTCAGCTTTTAATGTAATAGTTATATCTTCAGGAGCTCCTGTGGTATTTAAATTGTTTACTTTTGAATATGGTCAATACAATGTTATATGGGTGAATACCTACATTTTTATATTCAACTTTCTTGGCTGAGAAATCCAAGTTGTAACCAGTGGCTAATTATGGCTAAGAAAGTTCTCTTTACATCCACCTTCTAAAACTAGACAGTGTTTTATTGAAGGTCAGCAGAAAAGAGTATATAAAATAACCATCTGTAATTGAGCAATGCAGAGCTTCCTACAGCTTCCATTTACTGCAATTCGATGGTACATTTTTTGTCCATTAAATAATTTCTTCATATATTTACATACAAACCAGTTTTGAAATATAATAATAAGGTGATTATACGAGCATAAAATTCAGAAATTAACTCATTGATATCTATCAGCTCTGACTTGATTTATTTCAGTCCTGTTCTTTTCTGTTAAGTTCTTATTATCTGATCTAATTAAAATACAAGCATGATTGCCCAATAATAGAAGCTGGATATTTCTTATGGAACCTATCCTACTAAATATTGCAGGTCTTGCCACATCATTCTTCAATGAGAAAAACCGAAACTTGGTCCAACCCCTTGTGGATCTGCTGACTGAAACGAAGCAAGAAGTGCCAATATGGCTGGAGAGCCTATCCAGAGATATGCAACATTCCGCAGGAAGGCCTCGTGGTGGCGGTGGTGGTAGTGGTCCCAAAAGGTTAGAGAAACACTGTTGTATTTCTTACCAGAGAAACTGAATTTCATGTGTAATAGATACCTTAATCTCTTTCCATCCACCTTCTAATACTAAACATGTATTTAGGAGGTCAGCAGAAAAGAGTACATCATACTTCATCTTTGATTGATCTTTTAGAAAGGATCACATTCCTTTTTATTGGACTTACCATGGTGATACAGGCACTAGTTTTCTTTTTCTTTCATTTTCTAGAAACATTAATTTTAATAAGTTCATAAATACAGGGTGTCTCAAAAAATGTACACCCATTTTAAAAACAAATATCTATTCACATATTCAAGATGGGACCAAAATTTAATGTGCCTCTTAAGTAGTACGGTATGCACTTACCATATGGTGTTAGTCCCAATAAAAAACTGCATTACCTTACTCATAATTCAGAGCATAATACAAAAAAAATGGCCGAGGTTCAATTGACGTTCGAAAAAGGCAAATTAATTTTGAAGTGGTACTGGAAATTCGAGATTGTGTGTGAAGTGCAGAGATGGCAGGGACGTGAATTTGCAACTGAGCCTCCAACGTAACTAATAATTTCAAGAATTTCTGTTAAATTTGAGACTGACGGTACTGTGCAAGTAATGATCTGGGAGACCTTGATCATCAACGAGTGTGGGAATTCTGCTATGGTATTAAAGCAATTCATACAATCGTAAAAAAAATCTGGAAGGTGATGTGCTCGTGAGACTGGAATCAGCAGGGGAAAGTGTGCGCCAGATTCTCAGTACTTCTAAGTGGAAATGTTATGTGCCAAGGCTGTTTCATACAATGATTGAAGACGATTCCTTTTGCTGAACTGAGTTTTATGAATGGTTTCAAAGTAAGGCGGGCGAGGACGCACAATTTGTGGACATGATTGTTTGGTCTGATGAGACAACATTCAAGCTCAATGGTACAGTGAACTGACATATCATTCATGTGGACAAGGTAGTGAATTTACCAGGACTTAACAGTCTGGTGTGGTCTGTCATCCTGGGGTATTATGGGACTATATTTCTTAGGAAGGACACTTATTGATGCTGAATAACTCAACATGCTTGAGGTATCCATTGTGCCCGCCATTCGACAGCTGTATGGAGATGAGGAAATTTACTACCAACAAGATGGGGTACCCCCACATTTCCATCGTGATGTCAGGGCCTATCTTGATGGCAATTTCCCAGACCGGTGGATTGGCCAAAGGGGAAGTGCTAAGTACCCTCCACATTTGCCTGATTCAACTCCACTTGACTTTTACTTGTAGGATTATCTGAAGGATTTAGTGTATAGTAAAAACCCAGCAACACTCAAAGAACTAAGGAATGAAATTGAACAGTCATGCGCAGCCATCCAAGCAGATACCTTGGTGAACGTTTGTCACTCAGTTGTTTGCCGCTGTCAACAGTGCTTAGAAGTTTACGGTGATAACTTGGAACAGCTGCGTTAGTTCACCATGTGCCACAAACTATTGCTTTTGCACACACCAAATATTGACCTTTTCTGAATTACATATTGGGTATTTTTTCTTTATTAAAATGTGTATTGTATACATCTTTTTGAGACACCCTGTAGTTGATAAAAATATTGCATGAAAAGAAATTACTTTTTTGTATTGACAAAGAGTGAGAGAAATCTCGTTGGATAGAGAATAAGTCAATTTATAGCTGTAATGTGTGAATTTAAATAAATGTGAAAGGCATAATTTAGCAATTCTTCATTTGCCTGAGGATCTTTTGTGTCTAATGTTTTTGTTCACACGAGTGATGAAACTGTATTAAGAACTTAAAAGATCCTTTGTTTTATAAAATTTTAATGTTATATTATATTGACTGGAAAATGTTGCTTGTCTTATTTAGGTTCAGCACAGGCTTTGGTGCCAGAGATTATCGTCAACAAAGCCGTGGTGGGATGCCAAGTGCAGCTAATCGCTCCGGTGGATATGGTGGCTATGGTGGACATGCTGGTCAGTTAGAATATACGTTATGGTTGTAGTGGTTTGGTGTTGTCTAAGTTGTATATTTGTTAGTAAATCATTGCTTCTTCATAAAATTAGCCAATTTTTTTAAATTTGGTCCCTTATCCAGTTAAACGTTACATAAGGTATTCTATGGTGTGAAGGAAGTATATTAAATTCCACAAAAATCTCAAATTATGTTATACATTGTGCATGATAATTTGCGATTGAAGTTGATTCAGTTATACCCTTTTATCTCAAATATGACTTCTTTCATTCCTTTTTTGCATTTTTAAAGTTTTATAATTGTCAGTTTTTAATGATTTCATTCTGCTGAAGATGTTTTGGCTAGTTTTATGATTTATCTTTGTAAAACTCATTTATTTACCTAAATAGATGTAATTTCATGGCCATTTTTGCTAATGTATTATTTAAGTTAATTTCTTGCAGCTTTTAACAAGTAATACCTACCTAGAATTGCTCAATATTTATTTTTTTATTGCTCTGTTTTTGTAGGTAAATTTACATCCCATAAGTAATGCACAATTTAAAATTGATTATTGTGATTTTTAAAGTCGGTATGAATATTTAGATTAACACGAGCTTTCAGCATTACTATATTTGTTTTATATTTTTTGGCATAATAAGTTTTTTGTTTTCATTACTGATTTTCAGGTGTCTGCTGTATGCATTACAGATAGACAATGTGTAAAGCTCTGATTATATCTCTACTTAACATAAAAACATAATGGTGATCATCATGTGTAATGCTATGACCCTACACCACATAACTTTCAATCACATTTTCAAATTACTGTATTTACCCAAAAGGAAGACGAGGTTTTTTCACAAAAATGCCATTAAAAATATTAGGTATCATCTTAGAATGGAGTATGAGGATTTAAGGTGAGAATACAAATACACCCCTATTTTAAACGCACCATGAAACACCCAGATGTCAATTATATGTCCGTTAAAATATTTATTATTGCATAAAGTAATACATCGTATTTAATTAATTACTACAATACTTTAAAAATTCAAGGTCAAATTTCTTTAAATTGCTCCCACAGACCAATGGTTCCACTTTGGCGATAGGGAAGTGTTTAGAGCTGGGTAGGTAATCACGTGACAAGTTGAAAAAAAATGACTACAGCTGGGCGGTTCTGTGAGTAATATGAAACACAAAGTCATGTAGGCACCAATTAAGGTGTCTAGTAATACAATGTAAACAAGACTGATACAATTGAAACATATCTACTACAATTTAAACAATGCTTTGCGTTTGGTATGCCAATGGCAGGTGTAAAGTGGACGTTAGTTTCAGAGTATAGAAAATTTATGAGAGCACTTGAGTAATACACGCTTTGCTGAGTTTTAAAGTGAAATAGTGACTCGTTATTATTTATAACTTTTAAATAAGATACCTCAAACAAATGGCAGATTGTGCAGAGAAAAGGAACTGCGGTAAGAGGGAATGTATTGAAAGGAATTAGAAGAAGTTACGACCGAAATTTTAAGTTAATGGTGGTGCGCTATGCTGAAGAAACAAATAATTATGCGGCAGGGAGGAAATACAATGTGACTGAAGCAAATGTGCAAAGGTGGAAGAAAGCAAAAAAGAAACTTGAAGGTGCTAACTCAACACGGAGTTCATTAAATTTCATGCGTTAGAAGAGAAAATTGCAAACTTTGCGTATTCGAAGAACGGACAGTAAACCGGTGATGCAGGATATCATTAAATTGAAAGCCCAAGAATTAGCATGATCGCAAAACATTCCACACCAAGAATTTAAGGCTAGTAATGGATGGTATGTGCGTATGATGCATCGTAATGGTTTTAGCCTGCGACGAAGAACTTCACTTTGCCAGTGTCTACCTTCTGACTTCACAGACAAACTAATAACTTTCCAGAGGCATGTAATTTGGTTGAGAAAAAGTCACAATTGCCTTCTGAGCCAAATGGGTAATGCAAATGAGACACCGATTTACTTCGACATGCCATCCAATTGCACAGTCGTGGAAAAAGGTGCAAAAAATGTCATCATAAAAACTTCCGGAAATGAAAAACTGCGCATTACTGTAATGCTGGCTGTATTAGCGGACAGAACAAAGTTGCCGCCATATGTTATTTTAAAACGCAAAACAGTGCCTAAGGAAGTACTACCAAATGGAATAATTGTTAAATGTCAAGGCCAAGGATGGATGTCAGCTGATTTAATGGACTGGCTAAGCATAGTGTGGAATAGATGACCTGGGGCACTTTTAAGGCAGAGAGCAACGCTCGTCTTAGATGCGTTCAAAGGCCACCTTACAGAGGAAGTTCAAAATACACTTCATGGTATGAATACTGACCTTGTAGTTATACCAGGAGGTAGGACATCACAAATTCAAGTGCTAGATGTTGTAGTGATGAAGCCATTTAAGGATTACATAAAGTCATTTTATTCAGAATGGCTTTTGGCAGGGGACCATGCATTAACTCCTACAGGGAAAATTAAAAGCCCAGTATACCTCTTCTCTGTAATTGGATCATTGCAGCATGGGAAAATATAGATCCCAATAGTATCTCAAGAGGGTTCAAGAAATGCTGCATATCAAATTCCATGTACGGTATGGAAGACGACTTGTTCGAATTTGAATAAGTTGTGATGAATGAACAGGACAGCAAGAATAAGGGAAGGAAACAGAGGAAAGGGAGATATAAGTGGTAATTTACTCCTCTTAATGTTAGCTTGTTATACATATATGTAAAAGTTTTTTGTAAGTGAACCTAATTTTTTAGGGGTCATCTTCCTTTCGGGTAAATATGTACTTAGAATCATCGTATGAATATGGGATTTGTATCAAACAACATCTCAAGGAGTGACAATTCAGTTTCCTACCCTCTGTTTTTAAATACACATCGAATCGGTCCACAGATTTGTTTTGCACATGAAAATTCCTTGTATTTTTCGAGTTAATCTTTCCTCATCAAGGGAAATCGCATTGTTGCTAATTTCAGTGCCACTTAACCCTTTCTGCTCATATGTCGTATGACATTCGACATTGTGTTCCTTCTGCTCTCCTTTACAACTGCTCATTGACATAGGTGTCAACTCATAGCAGGTAATTGTTTGAGCATCTGTGATATTCCTCACCAATACAAACTGTAAAATAAAGGTATTTACTTCAGTTATAATGTAAATATCCTTAGGAGTTCTTGCATAACACCAGGTGTTCTCCCAACCGTTCGAATTTCTATTTTAGCTCACAATTTAGTTTGAATGTCGGGTAAATGCACATGATGACCCAACACCCACTATTCCTATGTATTTCAGATTTTCTAAAGATATTTACTTTATAACCAAAATAGGTATCGGTATATCACACATTGTTTCCAATGTCTCCTTCCAATACCTTGTACCTCATCCATGTTTTCATCTAGTTGTCTGATAGAGCACACTTTTCTCTGTTCCTCGGAAATTTTGTTTGAAGCTACAGTATCTTCTCATTGCAAAATTGCTAATTATTTCTTGTGAAAATGACATTGAGCAGTAATAAGCATATGCAATGGAAGAAATTCTCAAGGCAATAACGGAATATACAGACAGCCAAGACTATGATACTATAGTGTATTTCAAATGACTTGGCGAGTCAGATTTTGGCTGTACTCTGAACCACTTATATCAGGGGTCGGCAACCTTTTGCAGTTGCAGTTGTGAATACTTCGGAGGGCCGCATTGGGAGTCAAGAAAGCCTCGGCAGGCCGGATGAGCGAATAAATTAGCTTTTTCTAGAGATTCTGCGATTTCATATGAACGAAATCAAGTCTACATAATTTACTAGTGTTAAAACTTCGTCCAAAAATGCTTTGAGACCATAATTTTACTCAAAAAATAGAAAATTGCCCATGAGAAATTTTCCTGATCACTTTTTCATTACAGCTTTGCGGGCCGCATAAAGCGTTCTTGAGGGCCGCACGTGGCTCGCAGGCCGTATGTTGCCGACCCCTGACTTATATGTCTCCCCTGCTAAAAGGTGGGGTAGTGCCTCCTAGCAGAAAGCTCAAGCTAGACGTTGCCAACTCTACACCAGAACACACGTAACATTTGGCAGGCATTTAAAGGGAATTTGTGAATGTGACAACAGCACACTCGGACACGATTTTACCACTAGGGAGAGTCAATGGAGAGTGAGCTTTCGAACACTTAGGTTCCTCCTCCTTTCCTATTGGTTCACTCATTGTCTTGCCCCCATCCACTTACTCTTCGCCCTAAATAAATTCGTTTGTCTGTCTGTTCACTTACTCTTTGACCTCTCCCTCACTTGCCAAGTCATTTGAAATTTGTGTTCAAGGCTCCCTTCGTCTCCATCACCCTGCACTGTCTCTCCCTACCATCAAATTTTTGAACTATTACTATTTTGCAATTAAATCGACATTGTTATAGTTGATATATAGAAATTATTAAAGAGAGCATTGAGGTAAGAAGTTGATCCTTAAAATTTCAACTTTACGGCAGAGATATGCTATAATAACTACTGTGATTAAAAGACAAGAAGAAAAAGTATACTCCATAAATGGAATAAACCAAGGGTTTCAAAGGCATTCTTTATGGGAAATGCATATAAAACAATATCGAAAGATTCTGTGGTTCTTGAATGTTTATCTCCGAAACTGTAAGTCGTAATTATATGGTAAATATTGTCCTCCATCCAAACAAATTTTTTAATCTATACCAACATATATAAGAGCCTGGGAGAGAAAAATATTGTTTTATAATTGTTGTTTGCTGATAGAATTGTTGTAGCGATCAATGTAAACAAAATGTGATATTATGCTTCAGATTTTCTCAAATTTTTATCCCCAAAACTATAAGTCGTAATGATGTGGTCTTGCAGAAATTTTTGTGGTAACTGTTGTCTTCTATCCGAATAAAGTTTTAATTTATACCTTACAGATCATATAAGAGCTAGGGAGAGAAAATTATGGTATTTAATTGTAGTTTGATGGATGCCATTTAACAAGATACAAGTATGTTTACTTAAGTGCTTATATAAATTGGAAGTTACAATTGATGGATGAAGTTCGAAATCATAAATGGGCAATAAAATTTTAATAAGGAGCACTAATACTTTAATTAAAATCTGCCTGGTAACTTCAGAGATTAAACATACGGACAGAGGCAACGTGCCCATAAGTCATTCCATTACTATTACTTCACTGATAAAGAATGCCTACTAAAGCTAGGAGAACCCAGGAAAACTATTTCATTTTCACCCGCCATCCAGAAACAAAATCATGGCCGTTTAAAAAATTATATTTTGGAAATGTTACGTCCGAGAAAAAAACTTTGTGGACCAAAATTATGCGTTTTGATTCCGAAAAATTATTTTCAGCTTAGCAGGGCTCATAGCGCTGAAGTCTGGAGTTGGTGGAGGGCGGGGTTGACACTTGTAGTTCATATGGGCAGTGCCCCTAGTTTTTTATGTGTTTAACACTAATATGACAAAAATAAAGTTTGATATACTCCTAGTTAAATTCATAACTGCAAAATGCTTAAGGTCCATTCTTTATTCTTACTTAAGAAAAATTTATTTATCACGAAAGCAATTATTATGTAAATTTATTATTAATGGTTGATGGTATTGTTTTTGAACAATGTTTTAAGTACTTTTGTCAGTGTGTGTAATTTATGCTGCAGTAGTTAATGAAAATTATTTAAATGTGACATACCTATGTATCTATCACATATTGAGAAACGTTCATTTTCTTTTCCAGGTGGATTTTATGGGGGTGGAAGCGGGTATGGTGGATCATACAACAATTCTCACAACCAAGGACCTGATTGGTGGGGCAGTTAGAGCAATTGGGTAAAGAGAACCACAACCTCTGCTGCACTTTTTGAGTGTTTTACTTTGATAGAAAAAGGGAAAGGATAGGAAACTTGCCAAAATTCCCCAATGTAACTGAGGTTGGTGGGAGAATCAACAAGGGAAGAAGTGTAATGGTGTTGGAGATGTATAGTTTTTGCTTTTGGTATTGTGACAGTTAAGCCAATTTGCATGAGGTGGCCGTGTACACCTGTTTGATGCCTTGGCTTTCTCTCTCTCTCTCTCTCGGATAGATTTGCTGTGAAATGATTAGTAAGAAAAACATATTTTAATTAAATCTTCCCTCGACATAATTGCAGCTAAAAAAAGAACCCATAAAAAAATGCTCCTGTCGTTTCGCATTGTTTTCCTACCAACCCTTGTCTGTTCTTCCTGTCTGAAAATTTATTGAAATAGAACTATGTGGCCCTGTTATGAATGCATTTCTTCTGTAAAAATAGCAAGCACAGCCTTGTATTACTCTTCCTTAAATTTAAGTAGCAGTAATGGTGTTTTCTGGTTATTGCCTATTTCTCATTTGATTCTAATTTACAAAGTTTTAATCCATTATAAAAAATCTGGACATATATAAAGTTAAATCATGTTTGCTTTTTATCGTATTAAATTAGTGAGGGTTTGAATTTTCTTAATTGCGCAGCTTCATGAAGCTGTTCTTCTTATGGCATATTTTAGTTTTGCAGCAGCTCATTTCCTTAAAAAATTGAATTAACCGGTGGTGTTTTAAAAATAGATCCGTTGGTCTAAGCTATCGTGTTTTGCGTAGCTGTCCATCAAATTTTGAAATTGATAAAATTGCTTAAATTCATAAATATAGGTGTACACTGACAGAGCATATGATGCTGGGCACAAAGTTACGGGATAAAAGCAATTGAATGCTAGAGGTTCGATCTTTAATTGCTCTCCTCCTACAGTTATGAGATTCGTAAGTGCAATAAAAATTTATTTACTGTTCGAGTAGAATCTCTAAATGACCTGATGCAATTCTTTGCATTTGTACACTAACGTGTAAGCCACTTAATGAAAAAATCTTTGCAGAACATGTATTTTCTTATCTATAATGACGCCTCGAAAGGCAAGGATGCTGCTCTGTGTACATCAGCAGAGAAGGGTGATGTCTTTCATTGTCATTACTATGGTCATTATGTGGCTTTTTCGTTCTGAAAATGTCACTTTGGTAATCATGTGAACCATCTTAACAGTTCTTAAAGGACCATTTACAGCCTCATTCGAGTTTAAGTAGACTAATAAGGTATGGAATTGGTACATTAGGAATCATCTGTTTAATTCAAGCTTAATTGTGTATTGCAAATATCGATGAGCTGCTTGTTTAAGAGTTCCAGGAATGACCATGTGGTCATAAAGAACCTTGAGGGAAAATGGAGCTGTTGCATCTGTTACTTGGTGTTCTATATTCCTGAGTACTAATTTACACCTCTGTAAGGTGTGTACACTAGTGTTTAGCCCAGTTTTTTTACCTCTTATATTTTGTTTTAATTTCCCCTCTGTATTTCATGTCCCTGACTGTCTTTGTGAAAATGTTCATACATGGTAAATCAGGCATACGTGCTGTTAAAAGTGGTTAATGCTTGGAAGATTCATTTATCAGGCAATGCCATTTATGTTAAATTGTGAGCATGTCTCATCCTCTTTAATGGGGACAGTTGATTTGTGAGGTTTTTAAAGAGGGACTTTGGACCTCAGCAATGCTGACGCTGTAGACAAGTTACTTGGAGCTGCAAGCGGCATGAAAGTGTTTCTACAAACTTTGGTCAATGATTGCCATGATTGGAGCCGGAAAAATCATTCCAGTTCATTTGTATGAGTATATTGAAGTACAAAGCATTGCAGGTGTTTTTTTATGAATATATATGTATAGAGGTGTGGAAAACTTGCATCAGTTGTGGAAGTAAGGTATGATAAAGCATACAACTGGTGTTGCTCCTAAATAAAAAATGGCGAGTCGTGTAATATAGAGTGAAATCAGTTCGTTAGTTTTTTAACTCCTGCTGGTCAGGTCGTCAGTATTTGCATCATCCTGCAATCTCATGGAACGTAGCCTGTTGCTCATTATAGTGCATATGAGGTTTATTTATTCTCCTGGGTACAAGTCCCCCTAATTTTTTTTTCCACGTTTGAAATGATTTTGTAGTTTAAAGAAAAATGCTTTGAGGCTTTGCCAAGCCTTGATTCCTCTTGTTCTGAAAAGCACATACCTGGGGGCATGATTTGAAAACGTGTATGGAAAGTTTTCACACTAGAGATGTGGTGTAGTTTTATTGTGTAAACAGTCGGGGACATAACATAGAAACGAAAAATGATAATTATTATAATATATCTATTTAACCTCAAAATCCCTAGAGTCATATTTGCATAAAGTGTAGTTTTGATTCCTACAGTGTATCCTTTTGTGCACACTTTTGCCGTCCCTGTTGGCCATGGCAGTATCGCCCCCCACTAGACCCTACGAAATATTGGTTTACGGGTGCCCGGAGAGTATAGGGTAATTGTGGAAGTTTCACAGTTTCTCGTGCAAGCTCTCCATTGGTTTAAAGGGGATGACTAGGTCAAAGACATTCCCATATCACCCTTGCACCACTCAACTTTAATGGATGTGCCCTCTTGAAAAGCCTTTGGGCAGAACAATGATGAAGAGTGGGGAATCCTGGAGTGTGATTCTCCATTTTGTACTGTGGTGGTTGTGGGGTCGTGGGTTGCCATAATGAATACTGCCATCATGTGTGTTAAGTTCTTTTTTAATGTTCCTTCTCTGATGAAGGAGAGGAGGAATTTTCTGTGTATCAGTATTTTTTGAGCCTCTGTAATTAAAATGATGGAACAGGTGTGAATGTGTCCACTACAATCAGTGTATTTATGTGAGCGTGTGATTTTGTGTAGTGTTCGAGTTCTGTGTCCTGAGCGACTAGGTCACTCCATGATAGAAGGATGTTTAGAAGAATATGTCTGCTCTGGCAGAAAAGTGAAGTTGGAAATCACATGAAACTTGATACCTGGGTCATTGTTTACATAAACTTACGGTATTTAAACCTGCATGATGTGGCTCAAAGAATGCTGAATTTTTTTATTGAAACATGTTGCAGTTATATAAATATATATGAAGTGTATTTGCAGTTTTACTGGGAGCTCTCTCTATTCATCTGAGTACCGTGCTCTTATGTCGAGTTTGAATACGATGTTGAGCCTCAAATTCTTTTACAAAAATAATACGGTGATTATTCGATATCACCATCTTTACATCCAGGTGTTAATTGGGAGAAAGCTGCAAATCAAGAGGATCTTTTCTCACGCCTTCGTTTTTTGCTGTTGCAAGCTATTGTGTGTCTGTGTGCATGCATGTGGTTCTGGATCTGTGATATCAAATGGTTGAGGGCTAAAATATTATTATTTTGTACAATAGATCTGGCTTAACAACCTTTACAGCTTAGCTCTTTCCATATTTAATTTTATCATGAACTTCCTTTAATAATTGAAGGCTAGCTTGTGTAAACAAGTTTTGTTTTCATATCAATCTTTGTATTATTCCAGACCTTTGCGTTTTTAAAGTATATATATATATTATTGACAGATGCATCGTGATTTTAAGATTAATAACATTGGTGTCCCTCAAGTTCTTAGCAATTGTTTGATGCATGCAATGTTTTGGAGGTTATTTTTTTTATTTGATCTAAGAAGGCAAACTTAAAGGCCCCTCAAACTGTACCTGAAAAGTTTTATTGGCAGTTAGTTATGCAACAGTTTTTCAAGAAATCTTTATATTTGCCTCTCAGTGGTGAGTCTGCTTTCTGATTGGATTTATTCTTTTGCTCTGCCTCTTACAGAGGAACACGCACATTCTCCAATGGATATAATAACAGGGTCTAGTGTTTAGTCAGGTTTTATTATCATTCCAGGCTTCCAAATTCACTGGATTTCTTAATCCTCTTACCTTCCGAGAAATATATGAATGTATTGGCGCTAAAGTTCCCGGATTTGAAAAAAATCCCCTTATATATAATAAGGTTTCGAAGGGCTTGCAACCTGGTTGTACTACGTGGTCTGATAACCATGACAACAGTAAAGGATATTTTTAATGGGAAGATTCTGTCGCAGGTGGCAATTTAGGGGCATTATTGATTATGGTTTTATTTGCTTTTCTTTTTGGACCTTTACTATGAAGTACAATGGTCGGCTATTATTTTTGTAACCCTTTTCTGTGATCTTTCTTTTCTGTTGCATGAATAGGTGGGTTATCAGTTTTAAGCTTTTCCTGTGATATACAGAAGTAGTGCAAGTGTGTACTGTTGGATTTAAATTCTTTTAAAAAAAAGAGGCATCGAGTCTGAATGGAAGTGATTATGGAGTGCTTGTGTACAATGTATGGCTGGGAGATTTTTGTAAATTGCCTATTGAAAAATAGTCGATTTAATTTCTACTTGATCTTTTGAGTTGCCTGTTATTGAAACAAGGAACAATCTGATTAATTTTTCTTTTTACTCTTCTCAGATGCTTGAATTTTTCCCTATGGGCAAAAATCTCGTCTAATTTATTTTCCGGCTGCAAAAAATCATGCCAAAGACTCATCTGTCATCTCTAGAATCCCTTTTCTGCTTTAACTTCGTGAAACAATGGTTAATATATTTTGTTTGGGAATGTACTCTATTCCTGATTGGCTGTGCATATTGTGATACCATAATGACAGTGCACTGGCAGTACTGGTCCAACTCAAAAGCATCAATTTATTTTATTCTCAGGAGAAATCATTTTTTTGGCTTAGTATGTACCAAAGAGTCATAAGGTCTTCCAGCTAAGTGGGTGTTTCAAATTCTTTTTCAATTTATTGAAAAGAAGTTTGAACAATTCAAACAGACTAGAGATTGTGGGGTAACAATTGGAATTCCATAATAAGCTGCTTATATAATGAAACTGCTTTTTGGTACTTTAAAATACGACATTAAGGAGTATTTGTTTATACATTCTTTGTAGATTCTGAAATAGAAATTAGATATGATTTTATGCAGCGGTTGTTGCTTAATTTCAAAAGTTTTCTGAATGTTGCGTTGCACTTCAATTCATTGCATTCATTTAAATTGCCTTAAATGAATACAAGAAAAATTGACTCGGTATTCTGGTCGTATTGCAAACTAAAACGGTAACAGATGATTGAAATATAGAGAGCTTTAACTGCAAATCAGTGGCTTATTTGCATGATGTGTGGACTTAGGGATGGCAAAAATACTCCTATTATAATGATGAATCTTGCATTTAAAATTTCCTTGTTTCTTTGTAGAGTTGTAAGTCCTTAAAAAGCCAGGAAATAAAAACATTAAAGAAAATCTTATCTTTCTTAACACTTAAAAGTCCATTTCCCTCCAGCATTCTAAGTGCATCCTAACTATTGCTCTCATTCTCTCTTAGGCCTGTCATACACTGGGGCATGCTGTTTTTTTATATTACACATTTAAATTGGAGTCAACATAGTGGAGTTGAGGTGTGTAGGTTGGATGAGCTATGAATTCAGATTACTCAAGCTCTGCCGGCTAAGTCAAGCTGTTTTTCTAACAAGCTAGCTTCCTCCTATCATATTCCAAGTGTTTCTTATATGCAATTGCCACTTCTCAGTCAGTATCATGCCTTCAGAATGTTTGCTGTATTTCCTAATTGTATGCTGTAGCAGCCGACTCGATCTAATTGGGCTCTATTCAAGTTTTCTACTGTTGTGTAAAAGCCTTCTTCCTCAAATTCAGTGTTAGTTGAAATTGTGAATATATATCTAAATCGAATATTTTTTAAAATGGAAAGCACTTGTTACAAGAAATGGCTACTTCACTTGAAAGTTTGGATGAAACTGGTTAGCACAGCGAGCTTAGGTGTCTGGCGGGGATAAAGAAAAACAGCATGCTTTGGTTTGTGACAGGTCTTATGGTATAAAGATTGTCTTTTCAGGGTACCAGTGATTATTCCTATTTCAAGAAAAAATTTTAAAACTTGTGGCAATTGGTATCCTTGTATTTCATGTAAACATTCATTCTTAAGAGGAAATTGAAATCACCGAAGAATGTGAAAATCATGGAAAGGCAGTATGGTATTAACATTTGATTTGACATAGCTTGATATTATGGCAACTTTTTACTTGGAATGGTAAATATGTTGGTTTTGAAAAAACGAATATCCAAGTTTGCCTTCAGAATTCAATAGCTTAAATAAATAATTTCTAAATTTTTTAAAGAATTTATTTGCTAGTAGTGCATTCCTCCACAAGAACTTGGAACAAGTTAATGGTAAAAGAGTAATTTTCTATTGCAACAAATTTGTGTATTTGCCTATATGAACATTTGCTAATATTAGTTTAAATATAACTATGAATTTGTGGAAGTATATTGTCAGTTTCCTTGCGTGTATGGTGCCATTGCTCAGATGTGACTAACTGCATTATGGATAGGGGAAGCTGTTGAGTAGAAGTGGTTGATTCTTCATGGCATATACTCGGACAAACATGATGTCCTTGGAAACTTAACCAGGTATGCCAAGGTCACAAGTGTGATTGCATGGCTCCTTCCTTCACACAGCATTTGGAAGTTGGCTCTTCTGGATAGCTGCCAATAATTATCCAGTGATAAGTATTTTTTAATTGGCACTAGAATTATTTCATCATGTAGTTGGAAGTAACTATCAGCCTAGCAAACTAAAATTTCCTCACGCTGCAATTAAGGAGGACTTGTAGCTCTATCGTTGATACTAGTTCATTTCAAAGTAGGAAAATTGTAGGTAAAATATTCTATCATTGTCATTGCTAGGGAATGACATACGATTTAACTGGAGGTCATTGTTGCAAGCGGTATTTTGGTATGTGGCAGTTTTCTGGATAAAGTGATTACTTGATATAAATGCCTTTTACATAGGAGGAAAACAATGCCATAAGTTTTAGCATTTTTTGGGATACTTAGTACTTTTAATTTCCCTGGCGAAGTTGATCTTTATTAGGGAATCGAACGCAATTTGTCATACTGTGTGGTAGGTTTGACAAGCGAATGTCTAAATTCTTGGTTTGAGAAACTGCTTTCAAAAAACTGAATTAGGCATGTATTTGACTGTCAAGGGATAATGTTCGAGATATTTTTCGTACAATAAATATGCCTTTTACGGGCTTTCAGAATTAGTTAGAGTTAGGCATTAGAGATTTAGGACCCCTTCCCCCTTTTTTTAACTAAAATAATTTTTTATTCAAATTTATAATTCATTTTTATTCTTTATAAATAAACTACAGTTTCATTAAATTTTGACTTAGTGTAAAATATTACGTAAAATAAAAATATGCGCCTTTAGGCACTGCTTTAAGATAAATCTGTTATTGTTCCTGACCCATGAATTGCGTCTGTAGGGTGAACTTGGTAAGGCATCCAATTTGGCAATAGGAGTAGCGAAGAAATTATCTCGTAGTTTTCGCGTGAATTTGGTAGCATGGTACTACTATACTATAGTAGTAACATGGATAGTAGTTGGTCGCTTTCAAGTGGTTAACGGTGAATACTAGTTTCCTCGCGTCCTACTTAAACTTGATGTGAAAACTAATATCAGTTGTTAGTAAAATGACATCTTCATGTAAGAATTAATATGGGAATTGCCATGCAAACAAAATTTTGAATTGATACGTAAAATATGCTTCAGAAATCAACGTTTTGCTGCAAAAGAACAGTACAGAATTAACTTAATCATACATTATCGAACTTTAATGCTATTTGAAAAAATGCGAGAATTTTCTCGATATTCGGATATTAATTTCCAAATCCGAAGTATTCGGGTCAAACCCAGACAAATGGCAACTCAATGAGATGTATACGCGTAGGGTTGGTCTTCGGGAATCTACGAAATGATACATCAGAATCTGATGTGGTCACCACATGACTTTCTCCATACCTATAATATTTCTAAAAAATCCAAATAGGTTAAATGATAATAAATATTTTAAGGAACTGCGAGAAAAATTTAGACTAAAAAGAACTGAAATAAACTCAAAACCGTACCCTTCTGATATTGTCAATAGCCCCGAAGCTCCAACAATTAAGAAAAAAGGAGCGTTACTATGACGTAACTAAGCGTAAAATGTTTACAATAGGTAGTATGGTGGTGGAAGCTAAAAAATTACTTTTTAAAATATCTCTTCAACAACGTATTCTATGACAAAATGTTTAGAACAAGCATTGTATAAAATTAAATTTTCTACAACTTTTATTCCTATACTGTTTTACATTCATCAAATATTTCAAAAAATCTGATGTGGCCACCACGACTTTCTCCATATCTGTTATATTTATAAAAATTCCAAATAATTAGGTTACCTAATAATAAATATTTTAAGAAAGTGCGAGAAAATTTTAGACTTTACAAATAATAGAAATAAAGTCAAACCATAGCCTTCTGATATTGGATATAGCCACAAAGCTCCAACAATTAAGAAAAGAAAAAGGAGCGTTACTAAGACAACTAAGCATCAATTGTTAACAAGAGCCATCAGTAGGTGGCGTGGTGGTGGCAGCTAAAAACATAAGATTACTCTTAAACAATGTATTGTATGGAAAGATGTTTCAAACCAAGGTTATAGAAAATTAAATTTCCTACAACTTTTATACCGATACATTATTACATTTATCAAATATTAAAGCAAATATTTCAAAATAACGGATAAGTGACAAGATTAAACACCCACTTCCGGTTGACCGATTTTTACTAAAACTAATCAGTTCTTCTGACATTTATAAAAATGTTAAATATAAAATTTCGCGTTGACCTGATTAATAGTTTTTGAGTTCGAACACCCACAAAAAGCTATCACATACACTCAGACATCATCGAGAAAATGGTCAAAACGTGTATTTTCGTTGAAATCTCGAAGTCGATTTTTTCATGATTACAATACTTGCCCCTATACTACCTATATGAAGTACAAACGAATGTGACGAGTAAACACCCACTTCCTGTTGACCGATTTTTACCAAAAACTAATCATTTCTTTTCCCTTAACAAGAATGTCAAATATAAAATTTTGCGTTGATCCGTTTAATGGTTTTTGAATTATAGCACCCACAAAATTGCGATCACAGACAGACATACATAGAAACATCGTCGAGAAAATACTCGAAACATTCAGGGAACCTAAAAACGTATTTCCGCGCAAATCTCGCATTAGATTTTTTTTCATGAAAACAATACTTTCTATATACATCATATGGAGAAATTAAAAATGACTGCGTGGAGATCGTCTCTATAAACATTAATGTAATCCTCCATAGGATAAGCAAACGACATTTCCAAACTACTATGGTTACTATTTTATGTGGTTATTCGCATTCTGTTACATTTTAATTATACAATTTCACTTCGAATTTGTCTGGCTATAGCAATATTTACAAAACAATGGTTTTCCTGAAATATATATAATTTTAATCGTAGGCAGTTATGTTATGATCTTTCAGCTAGCTTACTCAAATTCCAAAAAATAACTATTTAGGCACGCGCAGATCAATGATGTACTTCAAATTTACTGTTGGGCAGGGAAATTAAGAGCAGCAGTTCGACGAGGTCGAACAAGCTCCAAAATACAAAAGCGTATCAAAGAAGAATAAGGGTCCTACAGCCAGGCCCACCGAGAGGGTGGATGTACCGGGACCCAGAAGAGAAAATGAAATTTAAATATATTAATAAAGTAATTGATCAAGTTATAGAAAATATAAGTGAAAAACAAATTTTATACAGTTAATCATTTATTGCCGTCTTGTCAACACCCATAATATTTAAAGTTAATGCAGCATGTAGTTAGTATGTAAAAATATTAATTATTACAGTGACGCATTATTTGAATTTCAAATAACCTATTAGTACCTCCCACCTCATATTTTGATGCGTAATTTTGATGAAATTCTTTATTCGTTAGCTAATGTTTTTCCTGTCACGTGGCCCTCCAGAAAGGCTGCTGTGGGGCCATATGCCAACCTTGACTCGGTGCCCGTGCCAGCACTCCGCTCAGCCTACAGCAGAAGTCCCTCAACCTGATGTGAGATTTGATGGTGTAGACCAGTGATATTCTAAAAAATATGTTTTAAGACATTTATACCCCATGGTATATAATGAGTTACTCTTTCCCTGTAATTTATTCAAACTATGTAACCGATACGTCATAATTGTATTAATTATTGTAGAATTTCACTCTTTCACCCATCCTCCCGCGTTGACTTTTCCTAACCGTATTTATCCATCGATTGTTTTTCCACCTCCCCTTCACCGTTTCTGCCCTCTGTATTGAAATACCATACGCTGACTTTATAACGAATAAAGTGGAGTTTCTGCTAACATTTCTTCGTGTTGGTTTACTTATCCAAAGAAACCGATGAAAAAGAAGATTACTGCTAGGCAGATGAGGAGTAGGTAGAAGTTGGTAATGCCGGTTGTCGAGTGGGAAAATACCGCGGGAAAACATGAACCTTCTGATTTAATAGAATTGCGTACCCCTTGGAAAGACCTCGCTTATCCCTGGTTGAATACCGCTGGTTTAGACCAGTGGCCACCAAACCGCATGCGACCCCAGGGTGATTCTGTACGACCCTCAGCCGTTTTGGCAAAATTGTTTTACTTGAATTGGTGGGTACCTTTAACCGTAATGAGAAAATATGGCGTCTTATATCTGTATCATTTTATTTAAAAATCATTCACATTTTTATTAATAGGAAGGAGCCGAATTTACTCTTTCATTTGTAAAAATTCAATTTATTCGACAGCGGACGGACTACACCACCTTCGCATATGTGACTCATAGGAATTAGCTTCGCCATTTCCACTTTTTAACTTTGATTCCCCAAGTTAACTCCCCGTCTGTTACTCTCTCTTGAGAAATTTTAGGTTAACGTCCATAAAATTTATTATCATGTTCCTTTTCATGTTAATCACCTTTATTTGTTTTCATTAGTTTGATGTTTTCAAGTTTATCAATGTTTCATTTTATTATATTGGACCTCAGTTCTCTTTCTCCATGATAATAAATGAGCGAAAAATTATAATTAATGTGTTTCACTTATTGTTCCAAATATGGGGCCCTAGCCGCGTATTTGACAGTTCAATGTCTCCCACTTGCTCTAAAACAGGTCCACAACTGAAATATAAATCATTAATTTATTTTTCGTATTAATAAATAACTCACGAAAATCTACAAATATTGATGTATTGTACATTGAAGAGATTCGGAGGTTGTCCTGTTATTTAAAAAAAAAATAGTTTCAACGCCATTTTGATAAATCACTGATTGATAAAATACATTCTAATATTTTTTCAAACAAGTGGCAATATAAAAATTATTTTTTATAAACAATGTTTATGTAGATAATACTTGTGTGCATTTTCCATATGCAATGCATGTAATTTCGCTAAATAAGCAATAAGGGGGTTTCCCTTGACAACGAAAGTTTTTCACATCAAAAAACCTCAAATTTTCAGGATCAAAAAAAATTTGTGCATCAAATCGACGCATACTTTAATATAATAGGAAAATTAATTTTTGTTCTTTTGAGCGCTATTCGGTTTAAGTCACAAGGTTGTACGATTCCTTCAAGTAATTTTAAAATGCAAATTAAAAATACGTTGAACCCATTCCCATTTTATCAGGGTCGGTCGTAAGGGGGTGTGCGAAGGAAAATTTGGCCGACCCTTCTTCTAGCTTTAACCAAATGCAGATATTTCTCGACTTACGCGTGTTCGGTTTATGTGTTATCACGCGATCTTTATCTAAGGACCATTATTTAGCTTTAAAGCACAAATTTAAGGGCGTTTATAAGTGAAATACATATAGTAGCGACTCGAGGGCCACCCCTCAAAAGCCTCAGCCCGAGTGCGGTCGCACACGCCTAGGACCGGCCTTGCATGTTATGCAAATGAAGGGACGAAACGGTCCTGGAATCGAACTCGGACGGTTATATTACTTGGAGAATACCCGGAAGCCTCTTTAGGCGTCGGTTTCATTAAATATGAAATAATGGATAAAATAGATTCAATCGTTTTTCTAATATTATTTGACCTTTTCGAGTTGAATATGCAGTTCTGTCTATTTCATATTATATATACCCATCGTGTCAGGAAATGTTTCAAACCCTTCGCGTGTAGAAGAAAAAAACGCTTATGAATCGAAAAGCTTGCTTTATTTTTACTTGCTCCATATACGAAATATAGAGAACGTATATTTTCTGGAAAAATCGAATTCGAGATTTCAACGGAAATAAGTTTGTAGGTCCCCTAAACACGTTTTGAATATTTTCTCGACGATGTCTGTGGGTGTGTCTGTTTGTGACCGGAATTTTGTGGGTGCTCTAACTAAAAAACTGTTAATCAGGTCAACGTGAAATTTTATATTTGGCATTTTTATTTTCTCCATATACGTAGTATAGGGGAAAGTATTGTATCCATAAAAAAAATCGACTTCGAGATTTCAACGAAAATACTCGTTTTGAGGTCCCCTGAACACGTTTTGACCATTTTCTCGATGATGTCTGTGTATATGTGATAGCTTTTTGTGGGTGTTCGAACTCAAAAACTATTAATCAGGTCAACGCGAAATTTTATATTTAACATTTTTATAAAAGTCAGAAGAACTGATTAGTTTTAGTAAAAATCGGTCAACCGGAAGTGGGTGTTTAATCTTGTCACTTATCCGTTATTTTGAAATATTTGCTTTAATATTTGATAAATGTAATAATGTATCGGTATAAAAGTTATAGAAAGATTAATTTTTTACAACCTTTGTTTGAAACATTTTTCCATACAATACATTGTTTAAGAGTAATCTTATGTTTTTAGCTGCCACCACCACGCCACCTACTGATGGCTCTTGTTAACAATTGATGCCTAGTTATGTCTTAGTAACGCTCCTTTTTCTTTTCTTAATTGTTGGAGCTTTGTGGCTATATCCAATATCAGAAGTCTATGGTTTGACTTTATTTCTATTATTTGTAAAGTCTAAAATTTTCTCGCACTTTCTTAAAATATTTATTATTGGGTAACCTAATTATTTGGAATTTTTATAAATATAACAGATATGGAGAAAGTCATGTGGTGGCCACATCAGATTTTTCGTAAAGGGACAAGAACTGATTAGTTTTTGGTAGAAATCGGTCAACCAGTAGTGAGTGTTTAACTCTTGTCACATCGTTTTTACTTTCTCCATATACGAAGTATAGACCAAGTATTGTTTTCATGAACAAAGCGAATTTGAGATTTCAATGGAAATACATGTTTTAAGGTCCTCTGAGCAGGTTTTGACTATTTGATCGATGCTATTTGTGCGTATGTGTGGCTGTCTTTGTGTCTGTGACCAGAATTTTGTGGTTGTTCTAATTCAAAAACCATTAATCTGATCAATGCAAAATTTTTTTATTTGACATTCTTGTTTATGGCAGAAGAACTGATTAGTTTTTGGTAAAAATCGGTCAACAGGAAGTTGGTGTTTACTCTTGTCAAATTGTTTTTTTTTTAATATTTGCTTTAATATTTGATGAATGTAAAACAGTATAGTAATAAAAGTTGTAGGAAATTTTATACAATGCTTGTTCTAAACATTTTGTCATATAATACGTTGTTGAAGAGATGTTTTAAAAAATTATTTTTTAGCTGCCACTGCCATACCACCTATTGGCGACTATTGTAAACATTTTATGCTTAGTTATGCCATAACAATGCTCCTTTTTACTTTCTTAATTGTTGGAGCTTCGAGGCTATATCCAATATCAGAAAGCTATGGTTTGAGTTTATTTCTGTTCCTTGTAAAGTCTAAATTTTTCTCTCAGTTCCTTAAAATATTTATTATCATTTAACCTATTTGGAAATTTTAGAAATATTACAGGTATGGAGAAAGTCATGTGGTGGCCACATCAGTTTTTTAATATTTGCTTTAATATTTAATGAATGTAAAAGACTATAAGAATAAAAGTTGTAGGAAATTTTTCTAAAACTTTTGTTCACAACATTTTACCATATAATGCATTATTTAAGAGATATTTAAAAAATAATTTTTTAGCTGCCACCACCTACCGGCGACTATTGTAAACCATTTACGCTTAGCTAGGTCTTATGTTAGTAATGCTCCTTTTTATTTTCATAAGTAGTAAGTATAAAAGCCCATCAATATGATGGGTATGCATGGATTAAGTATTAAATTTGAGACACTTTCCATTCTTACTCTTCCATCCTCCTCCCTCCCATTCTCCCTTCCTCTCCCCCTCTCTCCTTCTCTGGAAAAATAGACTTCCTAGTCTCAATCTTGCCCTAATAAAGACCATAATTATCTATCTCTCCCTCCTTCTCTGTCTCCCTCCTTCTCCCTTTATCTCTCTCTTCCTCATTTCCTCTCTCTCTCTTCCTCACTATCTCTCTCTCTCTCCTTCTCTGAAAAAATAGACTTCCTGGTCTCAATCTCGCCCTAATAAGGAACGTATCTATATCTCTCCCTCCTTTGTCTCCCTCCCTCTTGCTCCCTCCCTGTCTCTCCCTCTCTCTCCTGCCTCTCTCTTTCTGTCTCTCTCCTGTCTCTCTCTTCCTGTCTCTCTCCTTTATTCTTTCTCTCACTCCCTCTCTCTCATGTATTAAAACATTCAAAGCACACTCCCCTTATGCGTATAGTATAAGGGTTGAGATGACAAGGCAGTCTCTAGCTATAACAATGACATGACACTTTCCCTAATCAGTGGATTGGTCGTGGCAGTACCATTCACTGGCCACCAAGTTCTCCAGACCTAACTCTGTTAGATTTCTGTTTATGGGGTTGGATGAAGAGTGAAGTGTACACAAGAAAAGTGGATGCACGAGACGAACTGCTTGATCACATAATGGGTGCTATTGCCCAAGTAAAGGAACGTCAAGATGAACTCAGATGAGCAACATGCCATGATCTCACACGAGTTGAAAAGTGCATTAATGTTAATTAATTTTCGAAAATTTATTATAAACTGTAACAAATTTTTCACTTGAACAATAAATATTAGCAACAGTATGTAATATCTCTTTCTTATCAATAATTTTGCAACTCTACATTCAAATAGCTCTATCTTGGAAACTGTTTGGAATAGGACACTTGTCCATACGAACTTTTTCTTAGAATGACTGATACTATCACCTCCCAGAATATTGACATTTCCTCCTGTGACACCCTGTATAGTGTTGTCTGTCTCTTCGATGCCCCCAGCAGCCTGCCAACTTGGCCCTCAACTTGCTAAGTGTCCGCTGGGCTTCCTTCAACACCTAGTTGCCACCCTCATCACTACCTTTCCTTTTCCTTAAGTTTATATATATATATGAAAAACGTAAATCATTTGATGATTATGAAAATCAGACCAAGGAAATGTCGCACATAAAAAAATACAAGGATACTTATAAATGCTTGCAAAAATGCAGCAAGAGGGTGGTGGAAAAGCTGATGAAGAAACATCTCGAGGCAGCAGGAATTTCAAAATTAATACGGTTTTGTCCATGATCTGAACAAATGTGCCAAGCAGTGGCGGCTCGTGTATAGGCACTGCGGAACTGCAGCACCCCCTATTTCCACTTGATATTATCGATAACATTTAATATAATGAGTCCTTTTTTCTTTAATTCTTTCTTTATTTTTGTAGTACAATATATATTCCTTAAGCTTAATGTCAGTACTTCAGTAGCCATCCCCCAGTTTATGAAAAAGATACAAAAATCTTTGTATGGAACTGAGCGCTTCACAATGCCAGCGACGTGGTGTTTGACTGTTGTGTGCATGCGCACATAGGAGGGGGGGGGTGGGGAGGAAGGCGGGACTGCCAGGTAGAGAGAGCACTGTTGCTCTCGCAGTGCCGGCTCTGGCATGATGGTGGAAGGAAGTTTTTTTTTACTCAGCGTGTGTTGTGCTTAAAAACCGTGTACCATATTCTTAAATGTGATAAAGTGTAGAAGAGTGTAGAATTAGATTATTATTCTGCTTCCAGCTATTCTATTTGATTCATTTTTTTTCGGTTCTTTTATTTAACAGAAAACTTTAACCATGGCCTTGCATCCCCAAGAAATAAGTTCTGTGACTGTAAGTGAACTTCAACAGCTTAAGTTTTCACAGCTATCTCTCCATGAGAAAGTTACAGTTAAGAAAAGAGGTCGTTCAACACCTGATATTCTAATATCTCAGCCAGGCAAAAGCAACAACAAGAAATATATTCGTAGCTTTAATTCTGAATGGTACCAACGGAAAAGTTGGCTTTGCGGCTGTGAAGTAAAAAATGCACTGTTTTGCTTCCCGTGTTTGCTGTTTGGAGGTGATGTACCGTGGACAAAAGATGGTTTTAGAAATATAAACAAAATGAAAGAAAAAACTGAAAAGCATGAGAAGTCAAAGAAGCACGTTGATAATGTTGTTTCACTGTCACTTTTAGGAACCGTAAGTATTAAGGAGAAACTTAGTGAGGCATACAGACTTTCAATCAATGAGCATAATATAAAAGTTAAAAAGAACCGTGAAATTTTGTCCAAAATAATAGACTGCATTTACTTTTGTGGAAACTTTGAAACTCCCTTATGTGGACATGATGAAAAAGACGATTCAGTAAATCCAGGGGTATTTAGAGGATTAGTAAATTTTGCATCTAAATTAGATTCAGATTTGAAGAATCACTTAGAAACCAGTGCAGTCTTCAAAGGTGTTTCTAAGACCATTCAGAATGAGATACTTGACTGCCTGCTACAAATATACCATGAGGAGATAAGGACGGAAATTAGAAAAGCTTCCTTTGTAGCTGTCATGGCTGATGACACAACAGATGTTTCGGAACACACTCAAATGGTCCTTGTTCTATGGTACGTATTGAATGAAGAAATATTTGAGCGTTTTTGGGGATTCTTTATTCCAGAAAATCAAACTACAGATGGCATATCAAAACGTATTTTAGAACAATTGGACATAATCCTTCAAGGAAATGGACAAAAACTGATAGCTCAGACATTTGATGGTGCAAATGTCATGAAAGGCAAAAAAGCAGGAGTTCAAGCAAAAATAAAAGCAGTTTATAGTAATGCACATTTCATTCACTGTTATGCACATCAACTTAATTTAATAATGAGAAATGCAGCAAGTATTACACGAAACGCAAGAATATTTTTCTCTAACATTCTGGCTATTCCAACATTCTTCTCAAGATCACCACAACGTGTGTCCATTCTCAAGAAACATATGGACGTCAGCATTCCACGTCCATCCTCTACAAGGTGGAATTTCAACATACGGACCATAAACAGAGTTCATGAAAATTTGCAACCTTTAAAAAACTGCCTTACTGAAATTCAGTCAACCTCAAATGCAGATCAAACCATTGCAGAAGCAACAGGAATTTTAAAATACCTGAATGATGATAATTTCAAGTTTTGGTTAGAGCTTTTTCATCAGATTATGCCTCATGTTGAAATAATTTACAACCAAATGCAATCTCGAGAAATTAGTGTGTTTAAAGTTAATGAATATATAACAAATTTCAAAACTGCTATTTTAGAATTGAGAAACTCAAAGTACTGTGAGAATCCTTCAAAGACACTCATGGCAGAAGCTAAGAAAGTGTGTGACTATATATGTGTTGATATAATGGACAGATATTCTTCCACTAAACACTTAGTAGCTGCTTAATTGTTCAACAAGAAATGCTTCACTAGATTTAAGAATGAACATCCCACAAAAGAGATAATACTGACCACTGAAGCTTATCCCATGATTGACAAAGAAAAGCTTGAAACTGAACTAAAAGTATTCTATTGTAGGACTGATATTCATGAATATTGCAAATTAATTGAGCTGCTGAAATTTATCTTGGAAAATAATCTAGATGATGTTTTTAGTGAAATTACGAAACTGATAAAAATCCTCTTGACAATTCCCATGACTACATCAGAGGCAGAGCGCTGCTTTTCAACATTGAAAAGAATAAAAACTTTTTTAAGAAGCACTATGAATTCGGAATGACTGAATGCGCTTGCAGTACTTTCAATGGAGAAAAATTTCCTCAATTGTCATCCGGAGATCAAGGAAAAAATTATTGAACTTTTTGCGCAAATTAAAACAAGAAGAATGGATTTCATTTTTAAATGAATAGATCAAGCTTGAACTGTAACAATTTAAGTTAAAGTAAGTAAAAAATGTTTGTTTTTTTTGTTAAGATTTTATCAAGTTCCTGAATAAATTTTCTTTTTATACATGTTTTTTTCCTTTTACACAATTTTAAAACAAAGGCTAAAAATTTTCTGGAGCAGCACCCCCACTAATTTTAGCTATGAGCCGCCACTGGTGCCAAGTCATATGAAGAGGTTTTTGAAAAGTTTGGTTTTCTAGAACGACTTCACCATATGGACCAAACCGAAATTACAATCTAAGTCTAATGAGTATAGCAAGTGATCTTTTACAGCAAATTGACTTGGATGAAATCATTCATGACTTTGCTACATCAAAATGCAGGAAAAAAACAATCTAAGGTAAAACTATGTTGCGAATACTGAGGCAGAAGGCACCCACTGATATTAACATTTTTGTAATCCAAAACTGATCACGGTTTCCAATAAAAAATTTTTAATCTTACACACTAGACTTAATTCATCGTGTATTCCATTCAGATTTATAGGGGCCACATATCTGAAAGCACCGGGGACCTCAGGATGTCTTAAAACTGCCCTGCCCTCAAGTTGCTCTTGTGCTCCATTTTCATTTTCCCCATGATTAGGATATCATCCAGGTAAACTGCGATGCCTTGTATCCCAGCTAACACCATTTCCATGTACTTTTGAAAAATTCCTGAAGCTGTGCGAACACCATACTGCAGTCGCTTCACTTTATATAGCAGCTTTATGGTGTTGATCGTCTGCAGTTTTGCTGTCTCCTTGTCCACTGGAAGTTGCTGATATGCTTGTGTCAGGTCCGGCTGGCTGTAGATGCACCCACCTGTCACCGTCATTAATAAATCTGCTACCTTTGGCAGCAGATAGGCATACTTTTTGATGACCTGATAAACCGTCAAGCGGTAGTCGCTTCATAACTGCAAAGAACTCTTGAGCACTGGCACCACTGGAGTCATCCAGTCAGAAAATTGTACCGACTCTATGACCCCTTGTTTCTTCAACCACTCCAGCTCCTTCCTCACCCTTTAATGTAAGGCCAAGGGCACTGGTCTTTCCTTTAAGAATTTTGGGGTGGTGGCCTCCATGGCTATGAACACTAGTGGACCTACACACTTTCTCAACTCCCCACCAAAAACTTCACTGAACTCCTCAGGAATTGTTTCTTCCACTGTCACTGCATTTATGCCTTCCAGTCAGATGCCTAGTACATCAAACCAGTTCTGTATTGGTAAGCTGCCTCCCATTATCCTTTCTGCTACAAGTAATGGCAGGCTAGCTTGACATCTGCAATACATAACCATCACATTTGCTATCCCTCATATCCAGGGACAGCCGCTGGCATAGGGCCATGGAGCCATGGTCCTACCAAAATTCACAGAAAGAAAAAAGCACTATAAATAATTGTTTTTGTACTAATTGATTTCATTTTTGAGTCTTTAATAAGTTTGATTTGTTGTGAAGCAGCACAATACTCCGGTTGGTAAGAGAATTTATGGAAGGAGTGGGCGGCCAGTCTGGAGGGGAGTTCCTCCACTCCAACGGGGCCACTGCCTAGCTGGCTCGGTCACAAGACGTGGGACGCATGCGCACTGCATGCTTTTCTCCCCATCTCCTACCCTCTCCCACGCTTGAGAATATCTACCGTTGGGGCCAAGTTCAGTTTGGCTTGGCTGGCCTTCAAGCTAGCAGCTCAGTGTAGTATTGGTGAGAGTGAATGTTTCAATTCTCCACAATGAATATGATAAGTGATTTATTAAAACAGCCATTTTCATCGTTGTCTTACGATGATAAACTCAAAATAAAACGAATGGGAAGACCCCTCCCTAAATTGAATTTAGCTAAAAAGCAACAGTGCGCCAACAAAAAGGAAAAGTGTGGTAAATCTAATGCCGATGTTTATTTGAAGAACAATTGCCTGTGTGGGTGTGATGAAAAAATGCGTTTTTTTGTTTTCCTTGTGTTCTTTTCCAAGGAGATGTCAGCTGGTCGAGGAACGAAATTTCAGACTTTGCACACATTTGGGGAAAAATGAGGGCTCACGAAAAATCTAAACAACATATAAACAATGTTTTGAGTTTGTTGTTGCTGGGTAAAACAAATATTCAAAGTCAGTTTAACTCACTGTATCAACTAGCTATATCTAAACAACGAACAAGTAGATAAAAATAGGTACGTATTAAATTTGTTTATAAATTGTATACGTTTTTGTGGGGCATTAGAATTAGCATTGAGAGGGCTTGATGAATTGGATGAGTCATAAAATAAGGGAGTTTTTCGTGAGTTAATACAGTTTAGTTCTGAGTTAGATAAAGACTTATAAGTTCACCTTAGTCAATCAGCTGTGTTTAAAGGTACATATAAAACTATACAGAATGAGTTGCTGGAATGCATGTTAGAAGTATACCATGAAGAAGTTCAAAAAGAAATTCAAAAAGCAGATTATATAGCATTGATAGCCGATGAAGCTACTGACGTGTCATGTCAATTTCAGTTAGTCATTGTATTACGTTACATTGTAGGCGGAAAACTGGTAGAAAGGTTCTGGAATTTCATTAATCCTGATGGACATGATGCTTGTGCAATCACAGATTGTATTTTAAAACAAGTCGACCCCTAATTGGTGACAGACTGAATAAACTTATAGCACAAAGTTTTGATGGTGCTTCTGTTATGAGTGGATGTTTAAATGGCATTCAGAAACCGATAAAAGACAAGTATTCACTTGCTAATTTCAACTACTGTTATGCCCACCATAATCTGGAATCTGTTTATTTTTTTCTAATTCACCCCAAAGAACAAAAGTGTTGGATGATGTTGTACAGAGAAGATTGCTCCAGGTATCACAGACCAGATGGAATTTACATTCTCGTTTAGTCAGCACTGTTTATGAATATAGGAAAGAACTCATAACGGTTATGGAAATTATTGAAAACAGTGTTGACATAAAGTTGCAGTCTACTATAACAAAAGCAGGTGCATATAAACTTAGGCTGAAATAAAATAACTTTGTCTTTTGGTTAATGCTTTTTCACCAGATAATGCCTTGCATGGAGATAATTTTTAGCCAGGTTCAAAAACGAATCACCGATCCAGTTAAAGTACAGCAAGTGATGCAGCATTTCAAGAATAACACACAGACAGAAACCAAGTTGATGTGATTATCGAACAGGTTGAAGTCGAGTTAGAAATGAAGAGGAAGAAGTTCGACAAAAAAAGACTGCGGATCACTGACAGCGACTCTGCCTGCAGGAAGAGAGAAGGTAAAGAAGTTTGTGACACCATAATCACAAAAATAAAAGATAGATTTCAATTTACTGTACATCTCATGGCTACGAATCTATTTGTGGTCGAAGAATTTGATAATTACAGCAAAAAATTCCCTGATGCATATCTCAGTGAAATAATTGAAAAGTATCCTTTTTTGGAAAAAAAGAGGCTGAAGAGTGAACTTCAAGTTTTTTACGAAAGAGAGGAATTGAGAGCAGTTTCTGGAGCGGTGCCATTTCTGTTGCTAAGTTTGGGTGATGATTTGTGTGAAACATTTCAAGAAACAATAAAGCTTTTAAAAGTGTTGATCACAATACCAATGTCAAAATCAGAAACAGAACGGTGTTTTTCAATGATGAAAAGAATAAAGACTTTTCTTAGGAATAGTATGAAAGAAGAAAGATTAAGTGCTTTAGACATGCTATCATGCAAAAAAACTTTTGTAAATAACATAGCTTCAACAGAAAAGTTGTTGATTTATTTTCTAACAAGAAAGATCATTGAATGGACTTTGTTTACTGCTCATTTTAGCTGCAAGACACTTTTTTCATCTACTCACTACTGTACATTTTTCGGTAATTAAAAAATTAAATACTTTTTTGTATTATAATTTTAGGTTTTTTTAAACATACGTTGGCCCTTCCAGTTGAAACAACCACCGGCCGCCACTACTCATATCATGAGTTTTTGTTGTGACCATGTTCGCAGCACCTTGCTAGACTTTTGGAGTGATGGTGTCCTTCTCCTAAATAGCCCATTGAAAACAGTGCCACTCATTACCATGTATGCTGCTCATGAATCCACTTCCATTCTATGACTTGCACCATTCAATTGCACAGTCACTGCATATGGTCTCGCCACTGGAATTCTTATGTGGAATGCGGCAGCCTCTAGGGGATGGCAGTGAGCAGTAACCTTCAAAAGTTGAAGGAGGGTACAGACTTGAGCACAAACCCCGACATTTATTTCTTTTGATTTTTTTACCGGATTGGAACAAGCCGAAACTAAACTGAAGACCATTACTTTTTTGGTTCCTCTTTTTCTCGCACATCCCTGTTTTTCATTGCGTCTGGAGAAAGGTCATTCTCTAAATTAAAAATAATAAAAAATTATTTATTCCATGATGCAGGATAGGTTTTCATTTTTATCTGTTATTTCAATAGAACATGAGCATTGCAAGAATTTAGATATGGATGATGTCATAAAATGCTTTTCCAATCTTAAAGCTCGCAAAGTAAATTTCTATTAAAATAACGTTTTTGATAAACTGTAACCATGTAACCAAAAATCATGTAATTGTTTGTTGTATATGATAACATTTTAACTTTTTTGCTCAGCATTGTTAAAAGATATATTAAAATGTTATTAATTCATATGTTAGTAACTAATAAATATGTTAATATAATTGTTATGAGTTTGTATGTACTTTTTTCTCGAGCTGCAACATTTTTTAAAATAAGTTGGGGGCGGCAAATTCTACTTTGCACACAAGTGGCACATACCCATGGCACGGCCCTGGCCATGAGTGCATGTTGAATCAGTTCTTCTGCACAGCTCAAGTGGAGGTGGGTCTAGTAAAGCTCTTCTAAATCTGCAAATTTGCAGGGACCCGCTAGGCGTCATAATTCCTTCACGAATTCCACAATATTTTCCCTGGTTTGCTGCTTCCTCAAGTGGAAGTGGTAGTGGCTAATTACTCTCATTGGTGGTGGGTTGAGATGAGCAGTGATTTTATCCACCAGATCTTTATACATGAAATCCGCTGGGGAATTCAGCGAAATCAACATCGCAATGATGTCAAAAATGGCGAGACGACATATGCTCAGAACAACTGCTCACTTCTTCTCCAGTGTTTTTATGTTATTTGCCACCATATAAAATCATAGTCAGTCCACGTATTGTTCCCAGGATGCACCATTTCCCAGAACAAATAGCTCAATTTGTCCTACTGTGGCCATTCCTGCTATGTAATGATGATTACACTTCCCGACCATATGGAAAACACGCTGGTAGTTTTCCAAGGTAAAATAAAAATTTCTCTTCATAGGTGAAATGCAGTCGAGTTTTATCCTCATTGCCAATTGTTGTATCATAAGCGATAGGAATTGGGATAATGATACCGTCACAAGTTTGGATGACCGAAGATTTCTTTTCTATAATAATAATAATATATTTTATTAGTTCTGTAAGGTCAACATGGACATGGAATAAGTCAATACAAAACAGTACAACACAATAATCAATATACTGAGCATTTACAAGGTAAAATCAGACACACTATAGTAATTTTTGCTTAATAAAAAGCTTTTCAGTTGCCTCTTAAAAGACTTGGTAGAGGAAATTGACTTAATCCTGGAGGGTAGGTTGTTAAATATAATGGAAACAGAGTGGTGAGGTCCTTTTAGGCAAAGGGACAAATGATAGACATTTAAATGAATATTTAATTTATTGCGAGTATGATATGAGTGGAAGTTTGTGTTTGTCGGGAACAGGTGAGGATATTGTTTAACAAAAATACTACAATTAAAAATATAAATTGAAGGGAGAGTTAGTATACTAAGGAAATGAAATAATGGCTTGCCAGGGGTATGATACCTGCATCATTGCCTTAATGGCTTGCTTTTGTAAAAAAAGGCTTTTTTTTGAATAGCTAACATTGCCCCAGAATATAATAATGTTTCTGCTCCATACAAAGCTATACTCCATACATAGCATTTTATGAACTTCTTGCAGATATGTTCCCTTATATTCCCCATAAGTAGATGTTTCTTTCTTCTGAAAGCCGCTTTTGCTTTTCCTATTCTAGTCCTGATCTCGTCCGTACATTTTGCTTCTCTTGTTATAGTACTTCTAAGATATTTTTAGTCTGAAACTTGTTCTAAAGGCTTACCTCCAATACTTATGTTCAGATTCTCTTCTTTGTCCAATATTCGAATGACCTTGGATTTTTCTGTATTTATTTCCATACCATATTTTTTTACCTGTTATTACTAGTCTATTTATCATTTTCTGGAGTTCTTCTTCTTTTCTTGCTAGAAGTACTTGATCATCCACCTATTTTACTGTTCTTATAACCCTTCCTCCAATTTTGAAATCTCCTGTGCCTTCTAACACTTCTTGCATTACACTTTCTCTATGTATATTGAATAGGGTCAGCGATAGTCAGCAGCCCTGTCTTACTCCTCTACCGATATTTACTCCACAGGTGTCCGCATTCTCCAACTTGACCTTTACAACTTGATTCACATATAGATTCCTGATCAGTGTCCTGTCTTTCCAGTCTACACCTATATCCTTTAATATCCTCATCAACATTACCCAATTTACTCCATCAAAGGCCTTCTGCCAGTCTACGAAACATGGAGATATCTTGCCAGTACTCTATAGCCGTTTCTGATATGATTATAACTACCCCTATAGCATTTCTAGTTCCTTGTCCTTTTCTGAAACTGAATTGATCTTCCCCTAGCATTTCTTCTGCCTTTTTCTCCAGCCTTTTATTAAGAATCCTCGTGATGATCTTCGAAGTGTGTGACAGAAGGCTTATCGTTCTGTAGTCTTAACACTGCATTGCCTTTGGCTTCTTCTTTAGAGGGATCATTGTTACTTCTAGGAAATCCTGAGGCCACTCTCCTGTGTCGTAAATCTTATTAATTAATTTCGTGATCACTTTTAGTCCTTCTGATTCCATGACTTTAAGTACCTCAGCCGGTATTCCATCGCTGCCTGTGGCTTTCCCTTTCTTTAGTTCCACTATCGCTTTTTCTACTTCGCTCTCCATAATACTTGGTCCTAAGTTATATTCTTCCCATACCTGTGCTACATCCTTTGTTTCTGAGACTATCTTTCCATCCGTATTCATAATTCCTTTACTACAAATTCCATTAGACTTCTTATCTTCTAATTCCAGTGCTTTAGTGTACATCATATCGTACCGTCCTAACTTCTCCATTTGTTGTATTTCATCACATTTTTCTTTTATCCAATTTTCTTTAGCTTTATCTGTTACCCATCTTAACTCATATTGTTGGCTCTACCTTCTTCACTGTTAATGTTTTTCCATTTTTGACTCTCATCCATTTTCTCCAGCATTTCCTTAGTGATCCATGGTTTTCTGATTTTCTTTTCTTGTTTTCCAATCTCTTTATCCAAGATATTCTTGATACTGGTTTTAATTTCTTCCCATTCTATATCAACGGTCTTTGGTTTGTTTTCCAAATTTTTTAGGTGATCTTCCAACTTCATGCTGACTACATCCTGCCTTTCTTTCAGTTTTTCTAGGTCCCAAGTCTGTCTTTCTCTTCTTGTTTTTCTTATGTCTTATGTCAGCTATTAGAAGGCTGTGATCTGAATCAAGGTCTGCTCCTGGTAATGTCTTGGCGGTCCTTATGCTGTTCCTGAATCTTTGTTTTACTAGGATGTAATCTATTTGGCATCTCATTCTATCTCCTGGGCTTTTCCATGTGTATAACCTTCGTTTATGGTTTTTGAACCATGTATTATTCACTACTGATGCAGAATTCTACCAGTTATTTCCCTCCTCAGTTTATTATCCCAAGTCCATATTGCCCGGCAACATTTTCTTCCTGTCCTTCTCCGACTATGCTGTTCCAATCTCCCATTATTTTACAGTTTACCTTTCCTCTTCCATCTTCTTTGTAAATGTCATTAATTTGCTCATATATCTCCTCAATTTCTTCATCTTCATGAGCTGATGTTGGCATATAATGAGATGCATTACGGTAAAAATTAAAGCTAAAATGATACAATGAGCCACTTCCAAGAGGTTGATGAAAAAATTGCGAGTAGAATCATTTTATGAATTTATATGTAAAGTCTCTATGACAAAGTCATTATGTGACTGCTCAACACTATTAGTTGCTAGAGCTGAAAGTTTTAAGGACACCTGAACAAACCTCGGAGAGCGCCACAGCGAACCTTGACGGGCACCATGCTGGCAAGCTCTGGGCTAGAGGTTCTTGGGTACGACAAAGGCTAGTTAGGGTGGCTCTGATTTGATCTTACCTGGTCACAGAGTTTGCTAGCAAATTGCGATCTTCTGTTTTCCCGCCAAGGCTTCCTTCCGAATTACCCAGCACATTGTCACATGCGATATATTACTTCCTTTATTAACATTTACCCACCTAATCACTGCATACATGGTGTCTTAGGGAGTGTGAGGGGCACATAAACTGCCCGAGCGGTATACACCTTACATTGCCTGCACTAGAAACTGAAATTACAAGAAGCTGAAGGCTTGCCAATTATCAAAATTGGAATTTTTAATAATTTTTATTTAAATTTTTGCACATTATTTGATTGAAATTAGCATAATCAGAAGAAATTACTTCACCAAATCACTTTCATAACGATACATACGTAGCGATAACTAAAAAGACCAATATTCTTTGCGGAATGTTACTGGGTACAATTGCATCTGAACCATCAGGTGGCTTTTGATCAATTTTATTACTTTCTAAAGATTTTTTTCTAGCTATTAATTACAATATTTACAATTTTTGAATTTTTAATGCAAAAACAAGCTGAAAATTGGGATGAAAATATTGCCTTGAAAAGAGTAAAAATAGAAATTTGGCAACTCATTTCATCACTTATGTGATGTTTTTACATATATTGTGCCCTTTTGGGCTGGCATATTAGAGTTTTTAAGAATTAACTACAGCATTTTTATTTTGGTGCCCCCAAAATTCGGCGCCCCAAGCCTGTGCCTCAAGTGCTCGCCCCTAGAGCCGGCCCTGGCTATGATAGTTCAGTGGTAGAATATCTGCCCAGCAAGTGGAAGACCCAGGTTCGATTCCCAGTCATAGCAGAATGTTTTCTCATTTATTTATTACCAATTTTGGTCAAAATCTATAATCATTTTTCAGTATTCACTGTTAAAACAGAACGTTTGAAAAAAAATTGACTTTGTTTCTGTGGATTATAATCAACTTTTAAAACATTAAAGAACAAGGTGGTTGTCCCTTTTCCCTGTCATTGAAATAATTCTGAAAATTAAAATCTTTTCTTTTACTTAAAAAAAGTTAAAAATATTTTTTGAAAATCCATTAAATGAAGCCTACTTATTATTTTTACATTCATTAGTTCACGTGTTTCATTAAAATATAAAATGCATGGAGAGTGAGAAAAATTCAATAACTGAAATGATGAGTACATTAAATGTGAATCATTGATTAACAGAATAGGCAACATTTTTTCCCAGTCATAGGTAATCATAATCATTTATTCTGCCATTAGCCAGTACAAGACCAGAATAGGCATAGTCAGAGGTAGATTAAATTAATTAAAAAGATTGATAGTTACGAAAGAGACATATATACATAACATACAAATATATACATAACATGAGAAAGAAGGGCTACAAAATACGTTAGGTACTTTGAAAAGTATTGTCAATATCACCTTCAAAGTATTGATTTACTGAAAAAAAGGGCCTTTTTAGTAATCCACGAAAATACAATACATTTGAGCTTATTCACTGTTATGGATCTGGTGACTGCAGGCAGGACCGACTTCATGGGTGTGTGATCAGTGCGGTCGCACAGGGCCCCGCGCTTGGTAAGGACCTGCATCTCAAAATTGTTAAAAATCGTAATTCTCACGTAACAGCTAAAAACGGACGAAAGGGTGGCCTTGTGGCCTGGAGAATTTTCAAGAAATTACTGTTCTTTCAAATTCTTGTAATTGGAAGATTCACACCCTAGGAATGCTCGCCTTGTGAGACCCCATGTGGTCTGACCCCAACCAGGGAGTGTCGTTTTTCTGTTAACCTTTTTTTTTACGGTTCTCATCTGGAAACAAAAACTTGAGTTGGGTACGGAAGCACCATTCTGCGACCTGACCAACCCCAGTAACTCTTGTGAGTCAAGGGTCATTTTCAGCGTTAATTTATATTTCTCTTTTGTAAGTAGAGATCATTTTTACTTTCTCCATATACGTATTATAGGGGAAAGTATTGTATTCATGAAAAAAATTGACCGAGATTTCAATGGAAATATGTTTTGAGGTCCTATGAACACATTGTGACCATTTTCTTGAAGATGTGTGTGTTATAGTGTGTGATAGCTTTTTGTGGGTGCTCTAACTCAAAAACTATTAATCAGATCAACACGAAATTTTATATTTAACATTTTTATAAAAGTTAGAAGATCTGATTAGTTTTTGGTAAAAATCAGTCAACCGGAAGTGGGTGTTTACTCTTGTCACTTATCCGTTATTTTGAAATATTTGCTTTAATATTTGATAAATATAAGAATGTATTGGTATAAAAGTTGTAGGAAATTTAATTTTCTATAACCTTGGTTTGAAACATTTTTCCATACAATGCATTGTTTAAGAGTAATCTTATGTTTTTAGCTGCCACCACCACGCCACCTACTGACGACTCTTGTTAACAATTGATGCTTAGTTACGTCTTAGTAATGCTCCTTTTTCTTTTCTTAATTATTGGAGCTTTGTGGCTATATCCAATATCAGAAGGCTATGGTTTGAGTTTATTTCTGTTCTTTGTAAAGTAAAATTTTCTCGCAGTTTCTTAATAAATTATTATTATGTAACCTAATTGGAATTTTTAGAAAAATTCCAGGTATGGAGGAAGTCATTTGTTGGCCACATTAGATTTTTATTTTATAAAACCAGCTCTATCCAAATTCAGATTACCTTAACTGACCCCTTTCAGTCAGTTGATGTGAGAATTCTACTGATGCGGCCTATTCTAATTATTATCTTTTTTTTAAATTGTGTGGGATGGCAAGCAAAAAAAATAATTAGAATGATAGGCCACACATTCTTTTCTTGCACTCGGCCCCACAAAATATGAAGCCGGCCCTGGCTGCAGGTAATCTGTTGAAAAAACATAGAGAAGTAGTATTGTAGCTGACCAGGAAAGTGCCTAACCTAACATGAGGGATTTTAATTTTATTGCATGACCTTGTGTCATGTGAATGTATTTGTGCTCGGGTGGAAAAGGATTCTAGATTTTCTTTTATGTGTAGTAAGTTTACATAGGTATAGCAGCTGTACAAGGCTAGAATTTTATGGTTAGCAAACAGTGGTTTACAGTGTTCCTTTGAGGGAACACCAGAAATTATTCTTAATGCTTTTTTTGTTGCATACTGACTTTGCACTTACAAAATAAATCTAAAACTATGGAGCACTCAATTCTTAGATATAAAGTTTTTAAGTGGATGGAATTAAAAAGTATCCCACATTGGGTAAATATAACAAATTCTTTGGATTTCATATTAACCAAAAAATGTTGTAATTGAAGATTCTAAATGCTTGAATCAATTGAATAATTTGAAAGTCTTTTTGTAAAACAAGGTATCATGTAAAGAGTTTGAGGAAAAGTTGGCATATGAAAAATGATTTGATTTTTTCAATCAGTATATAATTCAGAGGAGAACTCTGAGTTCCTAAAGATTTACTAGCCTGTCTTTTTAATTCCAGCTCACAATGGGTATTGAGCATATTTTTAGTTTATTGAATGTCCAATGGATGGATGAAATTGTTTGGCAGTTGCATCAGTTAAAGGTCTTTTAATAACAAAATATAATTTTAAATATTTGTCATGCATTGAGTTCTTTGATAGAATAATTAATGATAAGGAATTGCTGAAGAGAGTGAGTAGCTCCGAAAAAATATGACGATAATTTTATTAAATATTTATTTGCTTTAAATGTTCCTTTTATTGTTGCTTTATTGAGAAATGGTTAATTTATATATGACATCTTGTACTTTGGCTGAAAATTCCTAATATGTATAACTTGTTTGCAAACCAAATTTTATTTGTCCTCTTTTTTCATCATTTTTTTTGAACCATTTGTTCTCTTTTCGCAAAGTCAAAATCTGGTCACCCTAATTCTAAGATCAAGTGTCATTTGTTGTTGGTGACTTATGCATGGAGTCAATGATGTCAGAATAGTATTTGGACATTTAAAATAAGTACAAGATTTTCTTCAATATATGTTTTGAGATCAATTCAAGGAATTCATTTGGTGTTTTTCCTCAATAGTTTCCTTATTAATGTGTTGTACCATAAGTTAACCATATTTGGCCATAAGTTACACCTGTCCAAAAAATTACCATTATGAACATCACAAAGTGTTTCATGAGCTAAATTTTTTCCCTGCTATGAACTGAAAAGGTAATCGATGGCACATTATGGAGTATTTTTCTCAAGTACATAGTCAATCTTCAACTGCAATTGAGAGTCCTTCAATGCATCAACAGTTATTTTTTAAATTAGACTTCCTTTTAACTCATACCACTGCTTCACACAATGCATGCATAGTGACTTTTGAGACTATGTATTACTTAAATGCTTCCAGTCACACAGTCCACAAGCTAAAGATACTAGACTCAACTTCTGATTAAACAATCTACAGCAAAAACAGTAAAAAGAATTATTACCTAATCCTTCTATATACAAGTCACTTTCTTTTTCCATTCCTGAGAATTTTGAAGAAGCTATATGATGTAAACCTGCCATTTCAAATTATTATATTATAATTCTCAATTCAACTGGAAATCAAACTTGAGTCTCCCATTTTCCGGGCAGGTGCTTTAATCAACTTAGCAACCAAACCAGTATAATTATCCGTTCTTGAATTGGGGTATTTATGTGGAGGAAGGGCTGAGTAGTAAATCTTACAATGTTGACCTTTTCTATTTCTGAAATATATGAAAGACACCACTTTTTACAAACAAAACATTTTAAAAAATGTATTAAAAGTTTCCATTAGGTGGTAGTTAAAACCCATATTAACTTCTTCACCCAATAAATTCTACTGATATGAAATTTTATTTCAAATCAAAAATTAAATTCATATAAACAACAAATACTTTTTATATTTGAGCCTATAATTGTTTTTGGGACAACCGCCATCCTTTTATTTTTGTCCATTTGAAAACAAATAAGTTGTTGACTTAATAAATATTCTAATATACTACAGTTCGTCTTTCGCTTATTAAAAATTAAAATTTTATAAACAATTTGGATTTTAACAGGATAATTTCAATCATTTGCTTTTAATTACTATATCATTTTGTTTTTGCATTGTTTACATAAAAACGAATGTTGTTGACATTTTTATTATTGTGATCATCGCAAAAAACAGTCCATGTATTTATTGTTCGAGGGAAAACCTCGATTACAATTTTTCGAGTAACAAAAACGTTACTGATATATTATCAATGTTATTATTATTACAAATACAAAGCTCTTCAAATATAACTAGTTCTAGGCCAATAACAGCACTCATTGATTCAATGGATGAAATTAATCTGAAGCACAACACAAGCATCCAAAGACAACGATCAACGAAAGGCAAGAAGATATTTTAGCAAGGAAGAGGATTTAAAAAAATACATGAATAAATGATTCCAAAGAAAAATAATAATTTATTGATCCAAAGTCAGCATTACATGCTGAATAGGACAAGTCGTTAAAAAGTATCAAAAGCACGAGAACTTAAATAACAGACAATATATTCCTTCTCATGGTATTGACGGAATTTTGTACTAGTATATATATCGCGGTAAGTTAATATAGAAGTTGTCTACAAAGTTTCTGTTTTTTTGACAAGAATTTCAAAACAAAAGAATGCTGAAAGTACGCGGGGTCGCGGGTGCGCATATCTGCGCTGTAAGATTATCGTTTCTCAGTTTGCTGTTATACGGCGTTGATTTTGACTGAGAACGAGGATAGCACCGTTAGCATTCCATAGCACTCTGCGGGCTGAAGTCATCGTTAACAGGTAACTAAATCTTTAGACATTTTTATTTAGAATTTACGTCCAATTAATGTATTAGGTTTGTTCAGAATCATCTTACTGTGAGCTATAATTAAGGCGTTTTTACTTTCTTAGAGTAGGATTTAGCCATGCCATCGAAAAATACATTTGATTCCTTGGTGACATGTACCCGTATTAGATGCGTACACCACATTAATGTTGCCTTAAGATCATGTTTGACATTCGTGCTTTTGTTTCTCAAGTTTTAATTACTTTTCCGATGCAGTGTTCTTAACTTTTTCGAAATCGAAAGATTTAATTGCAGAAAGATGTTGAAGTATACACAAATGTTAAATGGTGTTATAACCTTACCTTAGCATTGATTAGGGGACATGGTTATTTAGGATCGATCAAAGTCTATTTTCGTGTTGAAGCCTGTTTCAATTGACCACGTGTACTTGGAGGGTTGAGAAAGAGAGGTTGAGATAAGAATCTGGCTATCGAGTAGTCGAATGGATCTGTAAGCATGAGTTTGTGGAAGGAAAAGTTGGAATTCGGTCGCATTGCTTAATATGGTAAAATTCATATCATTGGCTCTTTCTCAGCAAACAGGCGTTTCGATCGAATGATACATTATCGCGTTATAGTGAGGCTGGCCAGAGATACCGGCTTTCCGAAATTTGCTCCGACTTTCTATTCTATCTCCCAGTGTTTCGAAATTCTTTCGGGACACCGTATTTTCTTTTAATTATTCCTACTATTTAAATTCCGTAAAAGTATTGTCTGGACAATATCTGTTAAATGAGACCAACACGTCCCCATTAATTTCATGATAAATCCTGTGCACGTATAGTTCGAATACGTCAAACAATTGCCAAATTTGGAACAAAATATAACCGAGCATCGTAAAAGTTTTTATGTAGCATATAAACGACAAAAAATGGCATATTTTCCCGGTTTTACTTCCTTCGAATCTGGTCCCCCTAGTTATTGACCTATTTAATCTCTTAAGACTTCTTGACTCAAGATCCATTTTATATTTAATCGTGACAATTTTGTTCCCCAAAACTAGAGGTGACAGTTTCTTTGTTGGATCATTTCATAAATTATACCATATTTTTCTGTACAAATTCATTAGAAGCAATGATGTATTTAGTTGCTCATTACTAGATATTTATATGTAGCCAATTAATACTAAGCAGATGGTTTTGAAATAAGCAACTTATGGGAAATAATTTCTCAATTTCTTTACATATCTTTGAATTGAATAATATCCGAGTTACAATTGAATTTCAATTTCCATATTCATGAAATGATTTGGCATGAGGGAAATTGGGACTTTATATGATGCACTCAAGAAATTGATAGTATTATTCAGCATTAAATTACAGGGTACAAGTTTTATGATATGATTCTCTTGTTTCAGATGCATGTATCCAGGAGATACTTATATGGTTATTATCAACTTGCAGTCTGCCCCACAGACACAAACTGATTGGCCATGTTCTTTTATGTGATACCAACAAATATTAATGGTAAGTATTATCAATGTGTGTTGGAAAGTAATTTGTTTGAACTCCACGCTACATTTGCCATTTATCAGATTGGCTGTTTGTAACTATCTAATGGAAATATAGTTTTTGTGCCACTTAAGGGGACTTGAGGGTAATTTATTAAACAGACTTCATGTCAGTTTAGCAAACTATGAATTTTGGCAGTGTAGGAACATTTTGGGATCAGCAAGCAGCTTGCGCAGGAAAGTGAGCGAAATCTCCACTGTTCTGCATGTCCTACCAAGAAAGTAACAGTAGTTTTATCATTTATCCTCTCTTAAAATTCTGAAAATTTTATAATTATTGTTAGCAACACTTCAATTCTTGGCCATTTATATGTGAAATACTGGGTGCTTGAGAACTTTTACTATTTTGCCTGCTGACTTATAAAGGCAACGTAAATCAACTAAATATTCTATGTAAATAGGAAAGAATTTTATAGAAGAAATGTTGTAATGATAATGCAACAAATTATTTATCAAAGCTGCTCCTTGGTGCTGTTTTTAATGACCCTGTAGTGCAATTGTGTGTCCTGAGATAGATCCCAATGCTGCAGGGTGGGCTCATAATACATCTGATGACAGGTCCCTACATCCAAGTTTAAATTCATTTTCTCAGCATTCAGGGCCGGCTCTATTTATACAGGCACCCCGATGCAAAATCATTTGAGATGCCCCTCCCCTCCCTTCAGTTTTCCTAATAAGGGAATACATTAATTTTTCAACTCAATGAAATTAAATGTATATGCTATAATTTATATTTGATTTTATAATCAAATTAGAGTAGATAAATAATTAATATACTTAGTAAAAAAGTTTAAAGAATGAAAACGATATCGTCTGCTTAGTCAATTCCCAAAATTCTATGACGACTTTCGATGCGCAACTGTTTGAATTCCGCTAACATAAGATACGTCTGATTCGAAGGTGTGAGCAACGGCGTTAACTGTAATTCATCTGATAATTAACAGCAATAATAATAAAACTTGGAAACCTCTTTCATAGAATCTATTAAAATTGCGTATAATGACTAAGAAGATGATCATGCCAAATTCGATGACCTGTCGATGAGTAACAGTTTGAATTCCAGTAAGATAAATAAATATACTTACATTTGATTGTAAGGTGTGAGCAACGTCGTTGACTATATTTATAATTAACAGTAATAATACCTAATAAAACGTTAATAAGTTGAAACAAAAATTGTCATCAATGTTGAATTCATAAATCGAGCAAAAGGAAATGAATTGAAAGCATGTATGCTTCAAGTTAACTTTTCTCAAAAGTTTCATCTCTAAAACGGGGATGCAGCTTATATGCAAAGAAACAAAATCGGAAAATCCAAAAATGAGATAATCGTTGAAATTCACTATGACTTTGCTAAGTGGCTGGGTGATTCAATGCGCAGTATGTGACATATAAAAACATAACATAATCACCGAAACAAATAAAAAGGAAATATCATTATTGATGGAATTACAGATGTCAGTTTTTGCAGGCAATTGCTATGGTAGCACCAGGGGCCCGCGAGAAAAATTCCGTAGTTTGATGAATATCAAGGCATCATCGCAGTTCAGTCGCTTTCGAAAGATAATACTGGTAGTGACGTCAAAGCACTAAGTAAGTCAAAACAACCCATAAACTTTACATTTTGTGAACTTGAATTTCCTGTTTGAGAACGTAAACATCCATCATGGTGGTCTTTGAAGCATCGGTATTGGATTTGGCCCAATTAGTAGCTGAAATAAGCGATGATGAAGAGGATTTCCATGGTTTTTGTGATGAATCAGATAGTCTGATGAATAGTGAAAGGGAATTAAATGAAGATGAGGAGGAAATCACGTTAAATGGTGAGCCTATGCCAAGACTTAAGACAGGTTGGTCGGACATCATTTCTAATGACCCTGGTCCAAGTTTTCAACCTGATTTTAGTGAGGTTGCACCGGGAATAACTCTTCCAGGCGATTTTAATATTCCCAGATAACCTATACAATATTTCTGGCTTTTTTTTTAGATGAAATGGTCAGTCTAATACGTGTTGAAACCAATCTCTACAGCGAAAACAGAAAATTGGTCAAGCAGAATTCGCCTAAATCACGTCTCGCTAATTGGAAGAATTGTGAATCTTGTGACATCGAGGCCTTCCTTGGCGTAATTATAAACATGGGCCTAAATCCTAAGACTGAAATACAAGAATATTTCAGTACAGAATATATCAAGCAAATGCAATTTTTTTGTGATGTTTTTTCTGCAAATGACTTTCTCCTGCTATTTTCCAATTTACATTTGAATCATGAAGGTGGACATGGAGATGCAACATCAAGGGACCACAAAGTAAGGCCTGTATTGCAGTACATTCTTGAAAGGTGTAAATTATTCTACCCTCCATCCCAGAATGTCTGTTGGTGAGAGCACCATTAAGTTCAAGGGGATAGTTTCCTTCAAGGTGTACAACCCAAACAAACCAGTCAAGTTTGGGTTGAAAATTTTTGTACTTGCAGATAGTGAGAATGGCTATATTTATTCTTTCTTACCTTATTTTGGAAAAACAAATTATGCATGGAAGCAATTTATTGAAAACCACACAAGTTGTACTCCATTTGTGCAAGTCTCTCATCAAGGATCCGAACAACCCTCCACAAGGATACATTGTCTACACAGACCAATATTATACCAGCCCAGAACTTCTGAACGAACTGGTGAAACTGGAATTTACACTAACAGGAACTGTTATGATTACAAGGAAGAACATGCCTAGCCAACTCAAGTCAAACATGACAAAAAATTGAAGAAAGGTGATGTCAGGGCTTACCGTAATGACAATTCATTGGCATTAGGATGGAAGGACAAGAGGGTGGTTTTGATGCTAAGCAGCAAGCACAAGGGAGATAAAATGACAAGGTGACTCCAAAGGTGCCAGGAAAACCATCTATTACCAAGCCAGAAGTAATTGTACACTACACCCGTAAGATGGGTGGAGAAGACCATAGCGATCATCTGATTCATGCGACGAAGCAAGAAATGGTGGAGGAAAATTTTCTTCTGGATCTTGGAAGTGAGCATAATCAATAGCGACATTCTATATGTAAATAACCAAAAGGCAAATAATCGGAAGCCAATGACTCAAGTCTTTCCGAGAAAGCCTGGTTGTTTCACTTGTGCAGAAATGTGTGGCAATAAGGGGGGCACACAGAAAAGAAAGCGAGGTAGACCACAGCAAGGACCACCTGATGAGAGGCTTGATGGAAGACGACATTTTCTGGGAAAAAAATAAAAAGGATCTGTGAGATGTATAGTTTGCCACAAAAGGAAGGAGAGGAAGGAAACTATATATTTTTGCAAGACGTGCACGGACAAACCCTTTCTGCATCCAACCGATTGCTTTGAGGGTTATCACACAAAGAAATATTTTTGAGGAGTAGCAGAGTGCAAACAGATGTAAATATTCAATTAACTGTAAATAGTGTATATATTTAATAGTGTTAGTTAGAGACAGTATTCAGAGATGCACCACCAGTCTTAGAAAAATCACTGCTAAACATCACACTTGGTGAGTAATAACTACCTCATATCTATAATATTTATGTTATAAGTGCAGTTTTCCTATATATGAATATGTAATTGACTGATTTGGCTTTTAAAAAAATACCCATTTTTTGAAAATTATATCTAAAAAAATTAACAGGAATTTATAATCTGTATATTTTAGCGACATGGGAAGGGTTAATTGTTGTTCACCAAAACAGTCTTTGTGACTAATGTAAACAAAAGAGTACTGCCGTTTTTTCTATTTTTTCCTAACATTCATTTTTCAAAATATTTCTTTTCTTGCAATCGGAGCTGCAATGGGCAGACACCTAGTAAGGCATCTATTTTGTTGTGAATTCTTTACTGTGCCTGAATTTGGCTGTTGTTAATTTTGTTAGAACCTGAGCAACTTTTTGATTATCTGATTTTGTAATTTATTTTATTCAATGTTGTGTATAAAATTTTAATAATGATAATGAATTTAACTTTTTGATCGAACATGAGCTTAATTACTGTTAAGAGGAATAAATTATTGTAATGAGATGGTATATACATTGTGGAAGTCTAGTTGATTCTCCGAAAATATACATTGAATTTAACATCCTAAAAGCCTTTCTGGAATTTCTTCGATTTTTGTGAAGTTGAATGAAAAGGACTTAATGATTAATTGATTAAATAACTAGAGATTCTTGGCGACTTGAAATTGTTTATATGAATTCACTTCCATTTATACTTGCAAATAGTTCCAATTTATTTATTTGTGAACAGTCGGCTAGTATTTATTTATTATATTAATGGCCAAATAGACAGAATAACTTGAAACAAAATATATCAAGTTTGGATTCATAAAACAAGTGAAAATTAATTGAAAGCAGATATTCTTCAGTGCAAACATAAAATTATTAATATTTTAATCTCATTTTATTAAGACTAGCACTTGCCAAAAGTTGTGGTGAATCTAGTGATGGTAGTTATTTAAATCTTCAATTAAACACTAGAATACTAGTATGATCTACAAATTTCAATCATTATCTTAGATTGCATAAAGACATTTAAAAATCTTGTCATCCAAAAGGAGTAATTGATAGTAGCTCAATAACTTTGGCTAAGATTAATAAAGGTAAAATACTCCTTTAGCCAAACAATTAGAGGGTTACAAAACCCAATGCATTTCGCCCACAAGGTGGGCATCGTCAGGGGTAAAACCTGTTTCAACAGTGACTAAAAGCCAACTCAGGTTTTACCCCTGACGATGTCCACCTTGTGGGCGAAATGCATGGGGTGTTGTAACCCTCTAATTGTTTGGCTAAAGGAGTATTTTACCTTTATCCAAAAGGAGTGATAATATTCTTAAAATCTTTGGAAAATTTAGTCAAATAATTCTTACGCTGTATTTTCTTATTAAATTCCCTAACATTTTGAATTTTTCTTTTTTTTTAAGGCACTTGCACTGGATGCCAAGCAGAGAAAGCAGATTGCATGGTGTTGGGAAGAGTGAAGACATGATGTGAAGAGTCCTGGGTGTGAGAGTAAAGAGGAGTTTAGGCTGGAAGATATGGGATGGGTTTTTTACCTAGATGTTAATTCTGGTTTGTTCTCAAAAGCAGACAATGGTGGTGAGTGGAATGGGAATAAGTCTTCATTAAGAACTGTTTCATCTGGGTTGATTGACCTTTCATAATTTAAGATTGCCCTTGATTATTATTGATAAAGTTTGTCATGCTTAATAATTCCAAAATTTAAAGCAAGGAAAGAAAAATGCAATAGTTTTTCCCTTATTTCATTTAAACCTGGAAATAAAAATTCTAAGTGTTTTGTTACTTTATAATTAAATTCTGAATTCATATCATGGATAAAATTTTAATCAGCTTTACAAGATAAGATCTTGATTCTCAATTCATGTTGTAAGAGTACCAAAGTCAATTTCAAAATAAAGTTCCTTCTACCAATAAAATTCCATAACTAAGTTTTTCAACTGTTATTTTAACACCCCAATTTGCTGGGTATTTTTTTTCACATTTTCCAATTCTTTTTCAAGTGTAATAAGTTCTCAGAGCAATCATGAATTTTTTTAGTCTTTTTAATCCAAATGTAACAGTTCTTCCCATTCCATTTACTGCAATTGTTTTTCTTTCGTGAACAAGACCCGTTTTTTCATCGTTGGGTATATAACAACTCATTTTCATCTCATCTTATTTAATCTAGCCCTGCACAAAGACTCCGCTTTGCCCTCATACCCACGTTTGAAGGGGATGAAGGGGTGAGGGATTTTTTCCCCTCATCCCTTTTTGAAGAAAGTAGAAACAGCACATGGAAATAATATTATATTCTTGTAATAATGAAGCTTGTCCATTTATTGTCATGTTTTGCAAGTACAATTTCTATCATCACAATGTACAATTTCCACAGCAATGCAATAAAGAAAATGCAATGCACTAAGTTTTTTCACTTCCACAATGCCAAGTCCAGGAGCTTTTTTTCCAGTCCACTCTTTTAGGTATGTTGGGAGGGGGGATTTTTATGGGGCCTTTTTTGCAAAAATGTCCTCCCCTTCAACCTCTTCTCAGCCACTTCAGCTGCAGGATTCTTCCCTCATTCTGTATACAGCAGACAGTCTTCACCAACTGGTAGCAGACACCCATTTCACTCAACTGCTTCAACATTCTTCGCAACAATTTATTTCACTTACATATTTCAAAATCAAACACTTCACTAAAACAACAGTAACCCCATCAAAATAAAAGCCTCCTGTTCATCAAGCAATTGTAGCAAATGAATTGTACATAAGATAAGAGCAATGTACTGTATGAACAGAAGCAAAAATAATGCCAGCAGTATTAAATCAATATAAAATTACTGTAGTGACAATGTATTAACATAAGTTCTTCATGAATTTACTAAGTTTCCTTAGCAATAGCACTGAAAACACCAAGGCAAGATATCAAATTCAACTTTAGTTAACAGGTGCTTAACACCTCCATATTGCCTGTTCCGGGCGAATTAAAGGTACTCAATTTAAAATGTGGTTGAATTATATAAATTTTCATTACTTAGTTATTTATTAAAATTTCAAGTTGAAATTTTGAATAAATACTCACCAATGATGTTAATATTTTTTGCTGGTGTGATAATGCAGGAAGCATTTTCCCTTGTGCAACGGGACACCGCAGAATGAGCAAACATACCGCATCTCTTTCCTCTTGTCGTTTGCCGCGCACACTTTGCAAGCCCTGGAAGGATATTTTTTCTTCCCCTTCCCTACAATCGGCTCTAGATGATGTTTGCTCAAACTATCCGAAAGTCTCTCTGGTTGTCCTTTTTTCACAGCGTGCTTTGTAGGCTTTTCAGTATCTTCAACCTCGTCATTCGAAGACTCGCCCAATTCTTCCCTACTACTCGCCCAATGTCAAGTAAAAAAGTTTTGAATCTAATTTTACTGGAGTTATTCAAAGTTTTATACACTCTAAATGAATTGAAAAGAGCACAATTTATTAGCCATTAACACAACCTTTTTGGACCATTTAATTGTTTTCCTCAAGATTGTATAATAGGACAAATACATGTCTGCCCTATCTACTCCTTTCATACACTGATTGTATCTTACAATGCACGTAGGCTTCTTCACTGGCAGTCCTGTGATTCTGTTCTTCTTTTTGGTATTACTCATACTAGCATTGTGAATCGCACTGATCATCCTAACCTCCCTTTTGTCCTTCCAAAGGAGAAGTAAAACTTGACCTTTACGATAATATGTGAATTCTCCCTTTTTCAATTTTTTTGCCTCATCCTACAATGAGACAGGAAGGCCCCTATTCGATCTAATTGTCCCACAAACTCTTGTATTCTGTTTAATTAGAAGTTCTGCTATTTTAACACTATTGTAATAGTTATCCTGATATATGTGATGCCACAGATTTGATACTGGTTTCAAAAGTGATAAAATAGTGTCCTCTAATTTTTTCCCTTCTGCCACGTATATTTCCAAATTTGCAATATAGCCTGAATCACTTTCACATACCATGCGAACAAGTAAGCCGTATTTCACTATTTTTGCGGGGTTATACGTCCTAAATTTGAGCCGTCCCCTCCAAGGTATCACCGCTTCATCAAGGGATAACTCCTGTTTTGGTTTATATACGTTCTGAAATTTTTCGACGAAGTAATCAACCACAGGCCTTATTTTGAATAGTCTGTCTGTCGTGTCTGACAAAAAATCATTGTTGTTGAAATGCCATGATCTCCATATCTGTTCAAACCTGTCTCGACTCGTTATTTTTCCAAAAATGGCAGTCTCAATGAAAGGATCAGTGCTCCAGTACTCTTAGGGTATCTTTCCTTACTTGGCCCATAAGGATTATTATAGAAAGGAACTTTTTCATTTCAGGAATTGTAATGTTCGACCACTTCTTTGATTTGGAGGAATATTTGTATTTATCTATATTTTGACTGTAATATAGATTAGATTCATAACATAGAATTTTGAACAAGTTGTCACCAAAAAAAAGTTTTACAACATCAGAGAGGCTTTCACAGTTTTCTGGTAAATGTTTTACCCCAGGCAAACATAAAAGTTCCTCCAAATTTATTTCCGTATCGTTTTTTCTCCAAACAGTATCACCCGCGCTAGCTAAATTTTCCTCAACTTCACTTATTTCAGATTCACTATCACTAATTACACGAGGAGCTTTTCTTTTTCTCACACCAAATAAAACTCCAACTCCAACAGGAGGCATTAACACAATGGCGAGAGAAATAAGAATTGAAAAATATCTCTCAAATAGTAAACAGAATAACTACCAATGACACCAAGTAGAAATGAATGAGCTTCCCACAATATATGAGCAAAGAAATTCACAAGACCATCTTAATTGTTCCTCTGCACAAGTCTCATCTAAATTCTCAACTTATGCTCTCTCTCCTTTAGAATACCTCTGCAGCATTTGCAAGTCGGACAACTAAAGATACAGCCATCCATGTAGCATCATAAAATATTTCTAATAATTTGTCTAAGATTTAACAGACCAAGGTTCTTAATGCATCATTATACAGGAGAATGTTCATAGCAACTAAGTCTTATGGCATATTTTACACTAGTCAATATATTTTGATGAAAATAATTCTTTAATTTCATGGTTAACTTTGAATCTTTGCAATATATTGTTAACCTTGATGGTAGGATTCATTATAAAGATCAAAATTAACTTTTAGTATTGAATAATTATTACATTGTTTCCAAAATTGTGCAAATGCAGTAACATTACAATATTATGTTGCATCGATGTAACTTGATTAGAAAAAAACATTTAGTTATCTGAATAACTGTATAATAACGGCTAATTATTTTATGTAAAATGATTACGAGTTTAAAAATAAAACTAGTTTTTGTAATAGAAAGACCAGCATATAAAAATTAATTTTTATATTTTTTTAATTTGATAACAAAAAATTTTTCTGCAATACAACTGGCTTTGACCAAAAAGGCATGCAGCTTGCTTATTCAATATACTAATGTGATATTTTCCAAGCATTTGCTTAATTAACTATCAATTAGGGAAATAAAAACAACACTACATTACTCAGGAATTCATAAGGCAAGTTTCTTTGCTGGGAAATTAAATATTCCATTATTTCTTAAACTAAAAACTTCTCAAATAACATTTCATCAATGCTAAATTATTTCTAAATTGGCCATATTTTATTGTTAATTAATTTCTTAATGTCTGCAAAATGGCAAAAAGGATCTTTGGACACACTTGTCTAAATTTGCAACTATATGGGTTTCGGAAATCAAAAGGGTTAAAACTTCACTATACCATTTTAATTGCTCCCGTGAACAATATTAGCCCTTAACTTTCAAACTAAGACTCGCTCATTTAGAATACTCTGAATTTGCACTCAAAACAATGCCACACACACAATCAAAAACCTAAAAACTACCACTTAAAACACTTAATTTCTACCTGAATCACAAATCTAGGGCTAAATGAGTTACATAAATGATCTATTGCCTTCAAGCTACAAAGTGAATTGCAACATTTACTTAACTTTATAAGCATAAACAGTATATTCTTGATTCTCATAACACTTGATGCTACAGAACTGTGATTTTTACTATTTCCCCGAAAGGCATTCCCCTTATGCTTATTTAATGGTAATTCCATAAATCAATAAATCAATTCCAAGAGAAGTCACTCCATTTGGGTAAATAATTTGTGCATGACATCAAATTTGTTAATATATTATAAATACTTAATCGAAAAGACCAACTCAGAGTAGAAATGAATAAACAGTCTCAATATAGGCTGAGTATTAAGTTCATATAATATTTTAAGCAATATAGTGAAGAAAAAAATTCAATTAAGTTATCTTTTTGCCTACATGTAAAACTTGACAGAAATAATGTAAGATTTGTTAATTCACAATTTAGCCATTGAGTTAACAACTGTCTATATAATTGAAGTATTAGCAGAGCTAAACCCATCAGGCTGAATTTTAATTTACAGCTAACGCAAGATAACAGGCTGCATATTTAACTTTAACAGCATTAGCAATGAATTGTGATCAGAAATATTTTTAACATCACAAAACAAGTAGGGGTGTACATGGGTTTCCCATGGTGCAGAAGTTCTTTTCGTCAAATTCGCTGTAGTATAATCGTATATTAATGTAGTTGCTTTGAAATCAGAAAATTATTTTTTTTATGCGTTATAAACATATTCATTTCATTTTCTCATTCTATACTCACCCTACAAATGAAATTTCTTTGAAATCTGTTCAGCCTATATCTTCCAAATTCATAGACACAGAAAAATTCTAACCTTGATAAGGTGGTAGCCCTGTTTAGTCAGCCTGGTTGAAATTTGATATTTTGGTTATTTATTTATATGAAGATTATATATACTATATTTAGTTAAAATCCATAAGGTCAGCTCTCTAGAAATACATGTAAAAGAAATATTATTTTATTTTTTAATGTGGTAGCCCTGCTCTTTAGCTCCACGTTAAACATCTTGATTTTATTACAGTATGTTGTACAAATCTTATATACAAAATCCATTCAGCTAATTCATTCCAAATCCTTAATTACTGATAGTCTAATTTAGTGATGTGAAGTGAGAATATTCTCCGAGAACAAGAATATTCTCCAAAGGATTATTTCCTGAGAATTTTTGAGAATTTTCTAATTTTTCATTTCCTCTTGAAATAATATATTGTACACCCACTCCCCGATTAATGCTCTTAATTGTTGACAGGAAAATCGAGCGCTAACTGAAACCGCTCTTCGGGACTCGTACTTTCATAAGAAATGAAGTTATAAGATTTAATTCGTTCCTGAGATTCTATTAATAGAAATGAAAATAGGTAGTACATATTATATAAATAATACACCAAAGCATTTTTTCTTAACCATATTATGTAGCGTAGAATAGGTCGTCATTTGCATTGCAATTATATTTAACAATGAACAGTAAAACTTGAATATAAATGAAGAACAGAATGCATTTTACGGAACATATGTTGATCTCCCGCTGAATAAATTATGCAGGAGCATTAAGGAATAGGAATTAGAGTAGAAGAAGATACCTGTGTCTACTTATATATAAAGGGTGAGGCAATAGTCACTATACAGCCGCAATTTTATCAACACAAAGAAAATTGGAACATAATAACATAAGGATCATGACTGAAGATACTGTTCAATTAAGAGAAGGCAACCAATAAAACAAAAACAAAATTGTATATCGAAATGATCAAAACCTTACTATGTTTTGATAAAGAAATATGGATTCATAAAAGAATTATCACATGTGCTTGATAAATAAGGGAACAAGGAATGAGACCAAATAAAGGAAGAATTCAAATATCTTGGTATCACATTAAAAAAACTGAACAATCGAAAAGGGAGCAATAAACGAAAAACAAACAAATGTTGGCGCTCTCCAGCATTAATTGCCATAAAACCACTAATTTAACCTCAAGAGTTAAGCTTTTCCTCTTTTTCTCCTCTGACAGCTGATTATCACTCATGGTCTTTTTATTTAAAGGGGAAATATAATTTAAACCAGTTCACTCTATATTTTGGCCTACATTAACATCGACAAGTGTATACAACCATCAAGCAGCTGCAAATACTGATGTCTTGTGTTGTAAATGCACAGAGGTGCTACGCAGTGGACTTAGTAAATTACACCAGAAATTTTGAAGTATGTTAATGTGGAATGCGCGAGCACATTTTGGAACAGCGTAGCAGGAAGTGGGTGTATTCAATTTTTAAATTACCCTGAATGCTATAGAGCTTTCTTGAGCATTCCACATAGTTTGAGAACGTTCCAGAATGTTATGGAACTTTCTAGAACAGTCATGAGTCAGGAATCCTGACTTATGGAACTTTCTGGAAGCATCACAAAAAGTATATAACTGTTGTGCAAGGTGTGTTCTGTTTTCATCAGTATGGAAAGAAGAACTAAGCATAAAAGTGATGTGTGGGACTATTTCCTTTATAAAACAGAACAAGATCAAGTGTTATATGAATGTAAGTACTGTAAGGCTGAATACATCAAAAATGCGAATAGGATAAGAAAGCATATTTCCTATTGTTTAAACACTCCTGCTTACATCAAGGAAAAGTCAACAAAATTCTCCGAGTTCAGAAGCAGATCACCTCAACCATTAACTGCATCAACATCTATAGAACATTGTGATAGTGCTAGTGCATTTACATCACCACCTTCAACATCTGGTTCAGCCAAGGTGTCTCACTCTATAAGTCGCTACTTTGATTCAATGAATGAAACTGAAAACAAGGTTTTAGATGAACTTTTTGCACAAACTATATTCTCATTGGGATCGCCTCTTTCACTGGTTGAAAATGAAGATTGGATTACTATCATGCAAAAATTACGACCATCTTACAAGATGCCATCCAGGTACACACTTTCTAACAAACTTTTGGAAGCTGAATATCAACGTGTTGATGCTCTTATAAAAACAAAAATTACTGAAGCCTCTTCTCTTGCACTGCAGTGTGATGCTTGGAGAAACTGAAGAAATGAATCTGTTATAAATTTTATTATATCAACACCCCAACCAGAGTTTTACAAGACAGTGGCAACCGAAGTGGAACGCCATACTGCTGAGTATATGGCATTCCGTGTGGAAGAAATAATGACAGAAATAGGGACTGAAAAATTTGGTGCCATTTTCACTGATAATGCTGCAGCAATGGTAAAATCCTTATCGATACTTAACGAAAAATACAATCACATTGCTATGTACACTTGTGCTGCTTATACACTAAATTTGTTAATTGGTGACATCAGTAACTTAAAATCTGTTGAAGAAACTGAGGCTACCTGTAAAACTATTGTGAAAGAAATTCACAATTTGCAAGTTTTACGAGCTCATTTTACTGCATTCCAAAAAGAGAAAAATCAAACTTGTGCATTTAAATTGCCAGTTAAAACTAGGTGGGGTTCAATTTTATATTGTTTGGAAAGCTTATTGAAATCAAAAAATGTCTTAAAATGCCTTGCTGTCCAAGAAGATTTAGAGACTACACTGATCAAACATACCAGAAATTCAATCCTAATTGAAGATGTATTTTGGGTATGGGTCCAAAAACTGCATGCACTGACAAGTCCTGTTGTTAAATGGATTAAGCTGCTTGAATCTGACCAGCCAAAAATGAGCAAAGTTCCTGAATGTTTCAAGGAATTAAGCAATCATTTTAATAGGCTACTTCCCAAAAGTCCACTTACCAAACAAGAACAGGATGTGATGAAAAGTTTTGAAAGAAGAAAAGATATGCCTCTAGAAGACAATCACTATGCTGTAAATGTTCTAGATCCAAAATTCAATGATGAGTGCCTTACTAGAGATGAACAAATACAAGGAACTGAATTCATTGATAAATTAGTTACAAGACTGTATGGCACTGATCACTCAGCAGAAGTCATTGCAAAGCTTGCAGAGTATCAAGGTAAAGAAGGTTTTTTTTTTGAAAATCATATGTAACAAAATCAGCTGGCTCAGTAGATGCAGTAACATGGAAGAAAGCTATTTGTTATGGATCAAAATTAGGGAAAGCAGTGATCAACATATTGAATATGCCACCAACAACAGCAGCAACTGAAAGAAGTTTCAGTACTTACAGTATCATTCATAATGCAAAAAGAAACAAGTAAACACAAGAAACATTCATAGCCCATAATATAAAGCTTCTTAAAAATCCAAATGATGCTCCGTTGAAGTCCCCAGGAGAAAAAAGGTAACAGAACCAGAGAAATGAGGAAGAAGAGGAGATATGAGACATTCGGAAAGTGCAGATTCTGATTAGAATTTTATTCAATCCAGAAAGTTAAAAATATTTGCGTCCTGCAACACAAGATTTGTAATAAAAGTTCTAGTAATTTAAACCTGTCTTTTTTCTTACCTTTCCCGAATTTTCATTTTAACAATTAGAAACTTTCATGATTCTTGAAGTTGTATTAAAGAAAGACATTACTATAAATAGTAAAATTCTTTAAGAAATATTTAACAAGTATTTAAGAGAAAATTCTCAAAAATTCTCGCATTGGGGAATATTTTCCGAAAGTTTATTCCCTAGAATTTTACAACACGTCTAATTTGTAATTGTGGCACCCATTTGGCTGATTTGGTTCTAATATGGTTTTGTACATATGTGTATATTATAAGTATTAAGTTTAGTTATAATGGTTGCTGACAGTTCAACACAAATACGTGTAAAAAGATTTTTTTTATTCTTTGTATTGTGGCAGCCCTGCTTTCTATAACTATTCAAAAAACCTTGATTTTGTTATTTTATATTGCACGCCTCCTTCATACAACATTTCGTGGAAATCGGTTCTGCCAATTCCGTCCAAATTCATAATTACCAAAAGGTTTAACTTTGCAATCGTGGCATCCCTGCTTAGTCGATTTGGTCCAAATATACCATTTTGGTCATTAATTTATGTGAATATTCTATGTACCAAATTTGGTTGAAAAAAGTTCAAATTGGAGTGTGGAAACAAATAAACAGCCTCCAAAACTTTAGCAGGGGAGGTTATAGCTCATACAATCTTCATTTCCCAGAAAATTACTAAATTAATTTAGAGTATGATATGCTGTTATTTATCTCTAGGACAATTTTTGATGATCTTTTTTACTGCCCATGTTCTTCAAATATACATGCTTCTATCCTCCTCCATAAGTACATTGTATATGCCGATATTAAATATATTATATGTAGGCTTGGTAGTTTTAGACTTTTATTTTTCCTAAAAAACGATCTTCAATATCAACATTTATTTTAATAAATTTTTTTAGACTTGATAGTTTTTGATGTTTATATAAATTTAAAAGCCAACAGTAAAATTGACATTTATTTCAATAAATTTTATTAAATTTTATCTAGAAAATTTTTATTACCGTATTTTCTGGTCTATAACGCACAAGTGATTTTCTTCAAACCTGGTACAAATATATAGATAACGTGCAGTCAAAAAATAATCTATTTGAAACAAGCGCTTCCTGAAAAAATGTATCAATTAAAATTTGCTGTGGCTTTCCGTTATTCAGTTGTTTTCACTGTACACCACAGGGTTTTATTGAGTCTTGAATTAGCTTGGCGTCGATATTGAAAAAAATTTTAATTTACCATGGAAAACAAAAATATGCAAAAGCGAAAATCATACACTTCGGAATTTAAATCAGAATTCATAAAATTCGCTGTAGAAAAAGGAAATCGTGAGGCAGGAAGAAAGTTTAACGTAGGGGAATCAAGCGTACGAGAATGGCATAAAGGCGAATTGGTGCTGAAAAAGTTGCATCGGATAAAACGAGCAATGCGTTTTAGAAAATGCTTTTGGCCAGAACTCGAGGAAGAACTGTATGAGTGGGTGAAGTTAAGGGCATCTGCATCTGAAGAGTTAACAATTTTATGGAGATATTGAAATGTTTATTCGTATATATAGGGTAATGTCTAAACGACCTGAAAGTTTCAGCTCCCTAGCTCGACCCATAGTATCTAAATATTTACCTAGTTGTTTAAATTTTAAGAATTTTTGAAAGCTAAACAATTTATAATATAAAATTTTCTATAATCCATATTATTTTTACAAATTCTACCTATATAAAAAATTTCAACATCGTAGCACATAAATCGTGAAAATTTGTTTAAATATATATAATAGATATTACTTATATGATGGAAGAACTATGTGTTTATGTTTAAAAAGTGAAAGATTCATTTAATTGAAAGTAATGTATTTAGGGGATTTTCACTTATTGTATCTGATGCATGTAGCACAATAAAATTTTTATTATCCCTAAGTATTTTCATTACTACTTTATTGAAGCTTATTTAAATTAATAAATGATTATTAAGTTTTTGTAAATACGTAAAATAAGTTCGCGAACCAACAGTTGTAGAAGCAATATAAATTATACTGGTATTGGAAGGAGCATTCTCCGGTAGGTAGTACCAGAACCAGCTCAGTAAACTGATATATCAATAACAGGTTTGGAACAGATACTGCCTCGTAACAGATACTAAGATATTAGATACCGGTAAATATCAGTTTAGCTCATCCATAATATGTGAAACAATGGCTCAGCGGAGGCAGTCGTGGTACAGCTGGCTAGTGCGTGCTCCCCAAACCCTGACACTGGGGTCATACATTCAAATCCTGCTGCTGGTAATATTTTTAATGTCAATTTTTTTACCGAACTAATCTTGTAAATTAATTTGTATTAATAGCGATTAAAATACAATATTTGTTTGACTATTTAAAAATGTTGAGAATGTGATTTTCAGCTTTTGGATGACTTCAAACATCCAAAAGCTGAAAATTGTATTTTCAACGTTTTTAACTAGCGAAAATAATGTTGTATTTTAATTTGTATAAATACAAATTAATGTACAACATTGGTTGGGTAAAAAAAATTACCAGCAATAGGATTTGAACCACTGTGTCAAGGTTCGGGGAGCGTGCATTAGACAGTTGCACCACAATCAGCTTGGCTGAACCCCTCTTTCGCACACAGTACATATGGCACGCTCATCAGTTTGGGAATGCAATGAGAAAATCATTAACTAATGTTTTTTTTGTTTAATCATTTGTTTAATTTAATTAAATGTTATTTTTCATAACTGATTCTTTATTTGTGTGATTTATGAGTTGTTTAAAAAAGTTTTTGCAGAATAACTAATAAACAAATTCGAAGTGGATTGTCAAATTTTGGAGAAATATTTTTAAAACCACTCCCAATCACCTTCCGAAAAATGCTCCCATATACAATGCCCATTATAAGCTAGAGGTATGACCCCATTGCTATTCAACTCAGATTAAATATCTTTGCATAATCAAGTATTTTATTTAAAAAATTAAGACGTCTACTAAGAACATGAAATTGTACAATCAAAAAATGTATATATGGCGACATTAACCCAAAAACACACATTGAATATGGGGACATTCCACACCAGACGAACAAATGCTTCACAGATGACCATCTCAGATTTTAATCATATTTGGCACAAACGTAGCTATATTCATGACATGAAAGCCTGTCAAGTATTAGTGTCCTAAGTCTAAGCAGTTCTGAGAAATGGTATCCAGAATGAAGGTGTGCATGTCATAATTCTCCGGCTGCAAATTTTTCGAGCATTTTCAAGGTCTCATAACTGAAGTACTAAGTAAGCAAGAGGAACCACATTTCATACACTAGAAATGTTTAGGCTCCTGTTTTGAAATACAGCCTCATAATTGGGTCAAGGCTTTACTTTTTCTGATATATGCCCATGAAATGGGCATTTTTTATTGCTGCTCAAAAAAATTAAGTTTTTCAAATGTTCACCGTTTGCACAAATCAAGTAATACAGGTCTCCATGTTTACACAGTAGGTCTCTATTTAATGCATAATATACACAATAAATAGTGAAGAATTCAGACTTTTTCTAAAACTTACTAAGCTCTCAAGTTAGCCACAGAGTGAAAAGTTGCAAATTTGACTTATTTTCAGTCAAGTGTTTAGTAACGTGGTCAGTGAAATATGAAGCTGAGTTTTTGTAGAAATGTTCACACTTATAAAGGGTAAATGTGGTATGAATTTCAAAATCCTAACTCAATCCCTTACTTCCAAAAATTAAAACCTTAATCTTGGTATTAGTGCATAGTGACAGTTGCTTGAATGCTATTAATTTTCACATAAAAATGTGAAAAATTCCACAGTAAAAATGCAGACTACCATAGTAGTTTACTTTACAATGGATTACTTTTATGAAACAGTGAAGAAATATTACCACAGTAAATCCAGTTTTACTAGGGTAATTATTTATTATGAAACAGGCCACAGGTGGCAGTAACAGTACTGGTCATGTGAACAACACATAAGTGAGAGCAGCCATTTTGGTTTAGTTCTTGTTGTTGGTGAATCTAAATGGAGAAGTGTTGTATAGGTTTGAAGCTAAACGATGAATATCGTAAGCTAACATACTGCAGAAATTCTGGACTCATGAAACTTGGTGATAAAGAGGACTCTGAGATTGAGATTTTGAAATTGAGAACAGGCATTGATACTTTCAAATCGGATGATAAAATATGCATCCATCATGAAAAACTGGCTGGCACGTTATACAAGTCTTCAAAAGTACTGTGCTGACCCATTTGCCAAACATAAAAAAGGCATCACAAGTAAATTTTCTTATTTTAAACTTACTGTTATGGTTTGTTCGCTTTTCTGAGTCTCTTTACACTGTGGATGCAATTCTGGCAGAAGAACTGGAAGTAAATGTAAACCCAGGACAAAAATTGTGTTCCACTTTTATCTCTCTTGCCAGAAGTAAAATTCAGGATAATCGAACAGATGTAGATAAAGACTATGAACCTTGCACTGAATCAAAGGAATGCTTGAAACATATCAGCCTCAGTGCTTGGCATCTCACCACTTAAGTCTGTACTAAGAACTATAAATGCTAGTATAGGAAGTGTTAAGCCAAACAGATTAGTAACATAGTCAAAGAGAAAATACAAAATTCTCTAAGTCTTGACTCTGATCTAGAAGCACCTGAAAGTGACTCTTGTTTCCAGTGCAAAGATCTTGATGACATTTTGCATCTGCTTATAGAAAAGGGCCACAACTCAACACGAAGTGAACAGGTGCAAATTCTGACACTTGTCCCTCCTTCATGGAGGTTTGAAGAGATAGCAAATACTTTTGGTGTTATCTGTGTACATGGTCTGTAAAGCACAGGAAGTAAAAAATAGACTTGGTATTCTTGCAACTCCGCGACAAAAACTTGGTAGAACACTTGCAGCAAATGTAACAAGATATCGTGAACTTCTATGAGAATGACAACTATTCACGAATGTGTGCAGGGAAAAAACTTTCTATTGTAGTAGGCAAAGAAAGAACTCATGTACAAAAAAGACCTTGTTAACCTAAAGAAACTCTACATTGAATTTTATAAAGAAACTGAGTACAAGATACGATTTTCTAAGTTTTGTGAACTGAGACCTAAATGGTGTATTCCTGTTGGTAGAAAAGGCACTCATTCTGCCTGTGTCTGCCAGTATCATAAAAATGTTAAACTTATGGGGAATGCTATCCCTCAACACTATTCTGACTATAAGTTGCTATTACAAAAATCAGTATGTGACACTGGTAACAGGAATTGTATATTGCGCATATGTGAAAAGTGTCCTGAAAAAGATGCTGTATACTATTACTTACTAGGATTGTTTAATGAGGGATTTAAAGGAGACAATGACACTTACTTTTCATAAATGGTTGCATACAGACAGGACTACATTAGTCACTTTGCAATAGCTGGTAAGTGGATTTTGTGAAGACCTTGCTAACATTGTTGACTAACTTCGCCAACATCACTTCATTGCAAAGGCACAATCGTCATATTTAAAACAATGCAAAGAAAATTTCTTCGACTCTGAAGTCCTGCTGCTTTTAGATTTTGCAGAAAATTAGTTTTGCAATCCAGGATGAGGTGCAAGGATACCACTGGGATAATTCACAGGCTACATTACATCCCTTTGTGGTGTATTATAAAAGTGATGATGCCATAAAGTGCCTCTGTTTATGCTGCACAACACAACTGCTATGCATGTATTTATCAAGCATTTTATATCTGAGCTCAAAATGTTACTACCAGAGAAGCTTACTGAAAAAAGAATTTACTTCAGTGATGGGGCAGCATCCCAGTACAAGAATATGATGAATCTGTTTGTATGAACAAGATTTTGTTATTAAGGCTGAATGGCATTTTTTTGCTACCTTGCATGGTTCAAGTCCATGTGATCGAATTGGAGGAACAACAAAATGCCTAACTACTAATTTAAGTCTACAAGAAACATCGACATGCAGTTATATACTTATACTGCAAGATTCATTCAGATGAGCACATGAAAACATAAAGGGCATCACTTTCTTCTCTGTTCTCCCATATGAGATCGTTTTTCATGGAGCAGTGATGGAGGAACGATACAGGAGTGTCAAGACAATACCAGGAACACAATCACAACATGCATTTTTGGTTACTTCAGATAATTCAATATTAATGAAAAGACTTTCATCTGATCCATTTGGTACTCCTGTCTCTGTGTGTACAGGCATGGACACTGCTCTCTGAAAACTACAACCTGGCCAGTATATTGCATTTAAGTATGATGGAAAATGGTATATAGGACTCGTATTAAAGTGATCAGATGAGAAAAATGATGTTGAAGTGAGTTGTATGTCACCCTCAGAATCTCAACTACTATCATGGCCCAGCAACAAGGACAGTTTGGATTCTATTTATGAACTTCATCTGCACAGTGGAAGTCCCATCGCTGCAAAGTAATAGTGGATGATTATACAAACTAAAGCAGGACTGCTACAAAAAGATTTTATTGCATATGTCAAAGTGAGCTAAATGTTACATTAAATGGTAATTCTCCCAAAGTGTTATTTCCATAAATTACCTACTTTGCATTCCAGATTAGGAAACCCTTAAGATATCTTAGATGCCCTTACAGGAGTACCAACATTTGTTTCATTGTTTGGAAGTAAGGGATTGAGTTAGGATTTTGAAATTCATACCTAATTTACCCTTTATAAGTGTGAACATTTCTACAAAAAATCAGTTTCATATTTCACTGACCACATTACTAAACACTGGACTGAAAATAAGTCAAATTTGCAACTTTTCACTCTGTGGCTAACTTGAGAGCTTAGTAAGTCTTAGAAAAAGTCTGAATTCTTCACTATTTATTGTGTATATTATACATTAAATAGAGACCTACTGTGTAAACATGGAGACCTGGACTACTTTATTCTTGCAAACTGTAAACATTAAAAAAACTTAATTTTTTGAGCATCAATAAAAAATGCCCATTTCATGGGCTGTATTTCAAAACAGGAGCCTAAACATTTCTAGTGTATGAAATGTGGTTCCTCTTGCTTACTTAGTACTTCAGTTATGAGACCATGAAAATGCTCGAAAAATTTGCACCCGGAGAATTATGACATGCACACCTTCATTATGGATACCTACCATTTCTCAGAACTGCTTAGACTTAGGACACTAATACTTGACAGACTTTCATGTCATGAATATAGTTACATTTGTGCCTAATATGATTAAAATCCGAGATGGTCATGTGTGAAAAAGATAAAAAAATTTCTGATTTGGTATGGAATGACTCTATGGTTTAATGTCGGCAATGTAGCATGAAGTTATGAATCCAGGTTGAGACATAAGAATACTGCCCCAGACTTTGACAGCTATCAGAATAATTATTGAATTATAGGCCAAATAAGATAAATATTACACTTATTACTGAATGCACAGAAATTTAAATTCAAGAAGAATACTTTATCAAATATCTATAACAAAGTACAGGCATCGCAGAACTTGGTGGCACTCGCCTGCGCGAAGCGTGATGTCAGGGAGGGTAAAGCGTGCATGGAAGAGGTAGGCAGAGGGAGCGGAGGGGAGAGGAGTGCGCATGACAGGCAGAGCTGCCAAAATTCTCGCATTAACCCTGGAGAGGGCGCGCGGTCTGTTTGAGTGGAGTGAGTGAGAGAAAGCATTTTAAAGTTGGCAATGAAGGAATGCGACTGCAGGTACCCTGGTGGGCACATGCAGAGACTGCCTTTCTCCCCCGCGTCGAGGAAGTTTTTAGACAATGAACCCTTCCACTGAAAAGGGTCTTCTGCGCCACCAAGTTCTGCGATGCCTGTATCATCCCTCCCTTGCTACAGATTAATTACAGGATTAAATACCAACCCAATTTTCATTTGTTGAACTAATAATGTGAAAATTAATTTAGAATTAAAATTAAAAAATGTGGGAGAATTCAATCACTTTTTCCCAGGCACAAGTGTGGATAGGAATGAGAAAGTAGTCAAAAGAAAGTCTTATTACCATTCACAAATTTGAACCGCCAGAGAATTCTCAGATAGAAGAAACTTCTGAATTCTGATGCAAAAGAAATACTCCTAAAAGCAATATTATGTTATTAAACTACTTGCCCACTTTCCCTATCTTTCTCATTCTATGGTAAAATTACTAGTAAGGAGGAAAAATAACTTCCACCAATGAGGGAATAGGATCAAGCCTAAAAAAAATAGATAAGAAGATACCAGAAATCTAAAGCAAAAAGGGGTTGTGAAATGTTTGTTTAATATTAAAGTACATAAATCCAGCTGTAACTGCAATCAAGATTTTCCTTTACTTAGCTTTGCTTTTAATGATTCAATATAGCTAATCTATAGCTATTAATCTACATCAACACAAGTTTTATTAAATATTAACTATGAAGGTTTTCTTGCTGCCTAAGAAGTATATGACCTGTTATCCCTTTCAAGTTATGGAGCTCACAACAAATTGAAAAAATAGTTGCATGCCCACCATGAAAAACTTCAGCCGAAAGACAAAATGCCAATAAGAAAGATTTTTACCTAAAACAGTGCACAGCAAGTAATCACCCTGCATAATCTCGTATGGACAATAGTTAAACCTACATTTGTGTGCATCATAATTCCCCTATTCAAGAGTAAATTTCAATTGCTTCCATTGGATGACATGTCTACTATAATTTACAGTTTATTCAATTAACATTGAAAAGAGAGGTTAGTTCTCTCTCCTTACCTTTTTCTAAAAAAATCCTTTCTGGGGTGAAAAAAATGCTCCTCTAAGACAAACTCCAAAACATGGATCTCATCACAGAACAGTTGAATCACAGGTATGCTGAAGTTTGGAGAACTGCAAAGGTTCAAATAGTAATAGTAGACATTATTATAAAGTTCTTACTATTCAAAACTCATAAAAGTGCACCCAAATAAACACAAACTAAAAATATTCAGATACTGCAGTTGAAATACCTGTAGCTTTAATATTCGTAACTGAGACGGCTGCTTCTGAAGCTAGAATGGGCAAGGTTATGTATCCACTACAACTATAATTATTAAATTCCACCAAACATGAAGTGCTTACTTTCCCTCTAGTAGGTAGTGAGGTAAGGACAGAGAACTGAGATTTCGGAAGGAAAATATCAAATTGCTCTCAGGTAAATGCTAACCTTGTCAACTGAAGTCAGTTTTGTAGTTTCCAACATTATGTGTGGATCAACTTTGATTTTAAAATGAATTTCCACTAAAGGAATAGCTTGAAGCATAATGCAATTTTAATTAAATGATGATTCGGTAAATGCAAAAATGGAAAATAATCTGTAATAGGCATTTAAAAAGATATTGGTCACGCTTCTTTGTTCTACGAGGTTGAAGCGATTTCAGTCTGAAGGAAACAGGTTGCTGATTCTGTTCTGAGGCTAAAATCACATTGCAATTCAACAAGTCATAAGCAATATCTTAAATGCTGACATTTTCATGTGAAACTGTAGAAACTGTAATGCAATACAAGTTGCAGTAATAAAAAAGTTACATGCCTTCAAGCATATTATAAATTATCTCTCTATTTATAGAGCTCAAAATAAGGTCTACCATTTGAAGAAATAAAATCTGTAGTAGGATGTTATAATAGTGTGCCTAGAATATTTTTATGGCAGCATCAATTGTCTTGATTGTACCAGTGTTGAACAAAAATCTTTTCAATTGAATAATGGCCAAATAAAACCACTGTGGCGGAAGAAGTCATTGTGACTAGTAGATAATTCTATAAAATCCTTTACATCTGGGAAAAAGTTGGTCAAATTTAATTGATTTTAAGAAACAATCATGGAGGGATATAGGCATGAAGATACTGAAATAGTGCAGCTGTAGGTATCACAAATACAAAACAAAACCTCATGCACAGAAGACATGGGCAAGACAGGAAAAGTTTTTACTTCTGAATAGGATTGAGAGGTGAAACAGTTTAACTGCAGATATCTTTGCACCTTTTCCTTCACAAGTGGGTCTCTTTAAAACAAAGGTTGCAAGAAAAATTCTATAAATGCTTACTGATGTTATAAATTTTCTAATATTTACTCAAATTGTCACATTTTTGCATGTTTGATGACCAAGCGGAATAGAAGTAAAGGAATTCTTGGCAGGGTGATGTACAGTGGGGACTTCATGGGCCCCAGGACTGCTATGGTAGCCATGGATGCCTGCCATGAACTCGCAAAAATCTACCACTGGAATTTTGTGCTTGGTGTTTATAAAAATGTTGATAAGTTTTGCCATTTTTCACATCAGTTTTTATAGCATGTATTATTTTGTATATTACTTATATTGTTGTCACCTGACCTTAGGGCCAAACTGTAACATTGTATAATAATCTCTATTTCTCAACTCATCTATGTCACGCTCTTCTGTAAAAGCTTTAATTATTGCATTTGATATTCCAAATGATCTTACATGTAAAAATATTAACTGATACTGTTACCTAGCCATATTTCAGTTAAATATTCCTTGACAAAACACAGAATTGAAAGACGAAAATTACAGAAATATCTATGAAATACTTTTTTATAATTTTATGAATTTAAGTTTTTAAAATCAAATTGAAGCTCTCAAGTGTACATTGGCTAGGCACAGACAGTTGTTCCACCTACGAAATGTCGATTTTCATGTTAACCCTTGTGGATCTCAAATAATAAATTAATTTTGTAACGCCCATAGTGTAGCAGAGACAGGAAAAACTTTTAAAATCAAATTGAAGCTCTCAAGTGTACATTGGCTAGGCACAGACAGTTGTTCCACCTACGAAATGTCGATTTTCATGTTAACCCTTGTGGATCTCAAATAATAAATTAATTTTGTAACGCCCATAGTGTAGCAGAGACAGGAAAAACTTTTAAAATCAAATTGAAGCTCTCAAGTGTACATTGGCTAGGCACAGACAGTTGTTCCACCTACGAAATGTCGATTTTCATGTTAACCCTTGTGGATCTCAAATAATAAATTAATTTTGTAACGCCCATAGTGTAGCAGAGACAGGAAAAACTTTGGTTAGGGAATTCTATGCACAAAATGAAAGTTGGGAAAATGATGGTTTTAAGACTTGGTACTAATGTGTGTATGTTACAGTAGCTATAGTGTTGCTCTTGACTAGCCATAATTTTAGTTTTAACTGTTAAATTTTGGTCTCACAGGATTTTTTAAAAGCTGCAATACAAGGTATCACAGATGGTTGCTGGATTGGAGAATAATTATATATATTATAACCATTTTCTGGTCCGTAGCAGAAAAACGTAAATGAACGCGTTCTTATTATACATGCAAATCTCATCATAGCCTTTAAAACAGGGCTAAAATAACAGACCAGGAGCTACTTCGAAAATCAAGTGACAACATCAATAGACTTCGGAATACTACCTACTGACGATATCTATTGTGGTCTGTAACCATTTAATGATAAATAAAATTATTATTATAACTTAAATTGAATTCACCAAATACCTATTCTCAATATATAATAACAAGAATCCAAAAGCTTCTAAAAGAATACCAATTGAATCTGATTAAATCCCAAATTACTCGATGCGATATGCAGTGGAGATATAGAAAGTGACAACACAAATATTACGCGTCAGGATGAAATTCTAACACCATTTGGATTCATGGTGAATTTTTCTCGGGTTTCCAACCGGGTTGTCTCGGAGATTTCTTCCGACGTTTCGGCGACTAGCCTCTGTCGCCGAAACGTCGGAAGAAATCTCCGAGACAACCCGGTTGGAAACCCGAGAAAAATTCACCATGATGATTCGCCGGGAAAGCTTCAAATCTTTCTTCACCATTTGGATTCTTTGACAGGACTAGATTAAATGCACATTTGTATAGAATGTTTACTGAATTCAGAGGCATGCAGCTGAAAATATTAGCTTGTCACAAAAATTAATGCTCACTTTGCTTGTAGATCTTCCAATGAAAATTATATCAGAATCTCTCAACCATGCTTCATTTCCAGAAGTACCTACATTTGTTCTTTTTCTCTCCATAAACCTCGTCGTCAAGTCAAATTGCCCATCCGCACTTACCGGCAAAAAGAAAATCGAATAGAAATGTAAGATTAATCTCTGAAGAGGGCAGCACACTCGAAGCGCGCGAATATTAACAACTTTTGTGAAATTGCATAAGCAACTAAATTCTTAGGATTTAATTGTTGCGCGCCGCAATTAAGCGTTCGGAAACGAGAAAATTTATCTGCTACGATAGTTCAGTGGTAGAATATCCGCCCGGCAAGTGGAAGATCCGAGTTTGATTCCCGGTAATAGCAGACTTTTTTTCTCGTTTCAAAATCATTCCCAACTTTACAGCTTATGCCGGTCTGCATAGGATCTTCGGATCGCTTTATTCCACCAATTTCCACATAGGTATTATGATGTTCAAATAAGATTTTGAAATTGAAGTCCATATCAGAAGTTTAATTGAACTGAGGTACCGAATATTAACAAATTACCCATGTTCATTATTCATCATCGAGTAACTTACTTATATCTTAAGGTTTTCATTCTTTAATGTAATTCTGCATATGCAATTTATAATGTAAGAATTTTCCGATTAAAATTTTAAAAAGTTTGTAAAATGTGGCAATTTTGTATTGTGGACACTAATCGATCTCCACAGGACCGACACAACCATATATGCAAGGTAATTACCTAGGGCGCCATATGGCTCAGGATGCCTCTTTTGCATTGCAATATATAATTTTCATTTTCTTTATTATTTGATAATACAAAAAATTTTCATTATTGTTACAATCTGAACCTAAATATAATATTTTCTGTGAATTTTACAAGTGCTTTTTTTGAAGGGCATCATTTACATCTCTTACCTAGGGAGCCAAATACCTTGAGCCAGCCCTGTATCTCTAATTCTCAAATTACTCCTTAGAATTTCCATTTGCGGCAGTTTTCCCCAAATGAAAAGAAATGACTGTAACAAATTATTGACATTGATTTTTAATTTACTTTATTTTGTGTAATAATTTTTATTTCCCTTTTATTCATCGTAATTTGCTTTTTTAAATATTTTAATTTTTCAATGAGTTGTCCTATTCAACATGTAATGCTGACTTTGGATCAGTAAATGATGATATGATATAATACCTAAAGTGACCAGATTTCAGATCAGCCAAAGCAGGACAAAATCAATTTCAGGTCAGTCAATATGGGACAAAATCCTTTCAGATTAGCTATTGCGGGATTTTAAAAAAATCTTTGTAAAGGAAAATTTTCTAGTCCATTTACAAAGAGTATAAAAGCATAATTTTCCAGTTATAAATGTACGCTTTGTTCCATTTCTAGCAGACTGCCACACCGCAAGAGAAAGAAATGAAGAATGAAACAAATCAAAATGTATGAATTACTTTGGGGAATTGAGCACCAAACTCCACATTCCGATGCACGCACTCAACTAGCGTTCCACATGCCACTCAAAATCTGGAACCGCCTTGTCACTTTAGTCATATCATATAGTTTATTAATAAAACGTTTGAATAATCGGTACATTTATCATCAGTATATCAAAAAGTGGGACAATTTTGCAACCCCTAAAGATTTTTGGGGAGAGCGGGACATGCTGCTCAAAAGCAGGACTGTCCCACTGAAATCGGGATATCTGGTCACTTTAATGATACTCCAAATCAGGTGTCAGAAATAGTTTGTAATATTAAAACTTACATGTGCGTGCTGAAAGCTGTGGGGAGAAAATGAGCCACTATCACAGTTGTATAGGGTGCATTACTAGGGCTACCCTGACTGTAAAAATGAAAAATTTAATGGAATTCTTCACAGTGCATTGGTACACATTGTTTAAAAAAATAAATATGGCATGTACAAAATATCTCAATCTTGTAAACTATTTTTCAAAATTTTGCATCTATTATATTTTAAGAATCACAGAAACTGTATTCTTAGCAGTATCTCATTACAAGTTAAAACAGTCATTTCACAATTATTGATTTTGACCTATCTCTTATCTATCTTTATAATTAATGTATATGAGATACTAAATTTTGATGTACATTTTTAACCCTAAATTTGCAAAAATGTTTCCATTTGATTGCATATATATAAAACAATGCAGCAGCATACTGGAAATGTTCTGGACCTCCAACCATGAATTCATATTCATTGATATTAAGTTCCATTTGGTTGTGGCCCCTCATGCCATGCAGGGGTTGTTGAATTGCACAATATTTTAAGAAATTTCTTCCGGAGAGCACATTGAGTTCCAGAAATGAGGATACAGGGTAGCCCTATGACATAAAATTACAATAAATTACTGGTAGAAATATTAGGATTTTATTCTAGGTGTATCACTAGAAAATGTCCCTTTTCATCTTGTCTATCAGGATGGCCTTGCTTGTTACACTTTTACCAATGAACTTCAGCAATGAGAAGCAGCAGGTGATTCAGTATTTATTATAGACTTTTATCACTTTCGTAATAATGTTTTTTGTTTTGATATCAATCTACATGTGTATCCTTTTACATCATATTTTGATGGGGGTGCAGCTTCCTTGTCTTTGTCAATGAAAGGTTATTATTTTTATAAATATTTATTGTTCTATTCTAAAACACCAAAAAGCTACACACAGTACAGCTATCATGGTGTTTTTAGTAAATGCACCATCAAGAATGCCTATGATTAATCTGTTGCATTCGTTTTATTCCAAATAGGCATATAATTTTAATCTCTCGTATAAAAGTTCTCAAATAATATCAAAATGGTAATTATTAAAAGTTAATTCAAAATCCAACAGAAGAAGTAAACATTCTAAAATTAAATGATCGCATTTAAGTACCATATTGAATGTACAACTAGGTTGAAATGAAGATCCAATATCTATCTTCAGGACTTTTGATATGAATCATATTACCCTAGCAGAGGATTTAATGTTTTTATGGATAGTAAATTATTTAAAAGTCAACAGCTAGCTGAAGTCATTGAGCATGTTATATACATGTCACACTGATTAATGATCAGTTTTATTATTCATAATTTGTTAGTATTTTAGTAAATAATCTCAAACAAATAAATTAGTAATGTAATCCTCAAATTAAAAATGAAATTGAGTTTTCTCAACATAACATTACAATAACCTTTAAAAAGGCTACATATTTTTGAACTTTTTCATGTCATATATTTCATGTTTCAATGAAATATGTGACACAATATTCTCATTTCTAAAATTAATAATTTACAATCATAATGGCAGTCTACTCACATACATTAATAATAGCTTTAAGTGTCCAGTTAACATCAGTTCAATGTTTCTTTTCTCTCGCTTGCGAAGAAATACTGGAACGCATAATATCATCGACTCATAAATAAGGTCAAAAATTCATCCTAAATCTTAGTTCACTCATCACAATACCTTATATATGTATTCTCACAATGTTCAGTCATATGACCATTTCATTCTTTCCCAATAGCTATAAGGGACTTTTCACTTTTGGGGTTACAAACTTTCAAAAAAAGAGCAAATATACAATATATAGCAGAACGAATTCAAATCAATTCCGCTACAAACTCTGGCTCTCCGTTTTCATTCACTGGAACAGATGCCAGCTGAGACTGTGCTGACATGCTTTCCTTATTGTGCGGATGGGACGAGGGATCAAAGTGAGATGGCACAAGGAATGTTGACCCACGGAATCCCATTGCTGCCTCATTGACGTCACCGCCATGGCAATTTAACAGTTCACTGTACACCTTTAACATAAAGAAATAATTCATGATTACATTTTTGTAATTCCTAACAAGTCTTAAAGATGAACTGTAATGGCAATTTTCAACAACAAGGTTTAAAAATAATGGAGCAGTAACATTTCGTGTTATTTGGTCAGTAAAATGAGAAGAATGAAAAATACAGGGAAGTTTTGCAAGATTTGGATTGAAATTTTCTATGGAGATATATTTTGAGTAGAACTCCTAATTAAAAAAAAACTGATACAGGCAGACTCAGGTTTAAGAAAGGGTTACATTCTTGAAAAACTCTCTGTAAATCAAAAATTCATAAATCAAAGCTCAATTTCCCATTAACTTCTATTATATAATGTAAGATACATTTCTACTGCATAAAATCTTCCTTAAATATTGTAAAATTACACTGTACACGTTCTTTTGGACATTCATCAAGGGAGGTAATTATTCTAAACACCCATATATAGTGTTGTTCTTCGTGCAACTTGATGTTGTAGTCATGTGACCCACCATTCGATCATAGGTTGTAAACAGGGGCGGACTGTTGATACTAAACCAGCCTGGACAACAGTGCCACCGGCCTGATTTTTAAATTATATTTTGATCACTGTAAGAATTCATTATCTCATCGAGAAAAATGCTGATGAAAATACATTGAATAGTATCTCTCAACTATTTTAATAAAAATAATAAAATTTGTTTATAATAGGGCTATTGCATTTAAACCAAATATTTTAGTAATACAATAGCAAATTATTATAGTAATACATATAATAACAATTAAATTTTATACCAGCCCAGTTGGTTCTCATGGGCACCGGCCCTTCGGGCAATCACCCATATTACCAGTCCACCCCTGGTTGTAAAAATAAATTATAATATCATAAAAGATAACAATAATATTCAATACATAGTTATTAAAATAGTGTACTGCAAGTGAAATAACAGATAAGTTAATATTAAATAACTTTTATTTGTTTATGTAGCATCAAAATATTTCATTGTTTGCGAGAAAGAATATTTTTAATGTCGTAACTGTTCTAAGGTTTCTTTGATTCAAAACAATCAAGAGGAATTATTCTTACTGTATTATTATTGTTATTATTAATAACATTCTCATTATTTTTCTCTGCTGCTTGCTTTTTTTAACCAGATTTGCCATGAAAAATACAGATTTTTTTATGTAACTTCAAGATTTTTGTTCGCATAAGGAAGCACTGGACAAAATTTTTTCATAACTTTGAAATTTAGTAAAACAGGACAACACAAATCGAAGTCAACCTGTAATAAGAACTTAATTTCCCCAAAAATGGCAAAATTTAACGAAGATGGCACACCTCTCCTGGAGCTCCCTTGAAACTACCCCCACTGCTCCCAGTGGATCCTCCTCCTGATGGGTGCCTGCTGTAACCAGCACCTCTGGGAGTGTGGGAATGCCCACCTCCTGGGAGACGCCCGAGCGTGGCATAGTCTGCACCATCTGTCGCAATCCCTTCACTCCTCTCACCCCCCCTGGTTCCGTGGCCAGAAGTGGAACCCCGTCTTCCAGGAAGCTGTATGGTAGCATAAGTGTTGCTCTGCGCGTCCATCTATAATTTTACAGCAATAATTTCATAAGAGATTACTAAATTTTGTTCAAGTATTGGAGATGTTGGACAAGTGGAAAAATTCAGTTTTTACTACTTCAGATATTGCTCATATTAGTTGCATTCCCTAAATATATCTTGCAATAACCAAAGTTAGAGAGAGATAATATGTGAAATAAAACGATTATCAAACGAACAAATAAGCTCTGTAGTTGGTTGAATACAAACATTTCCACTTAGCCAAATATCAGTGGAACAAGCCAGGAATTCATTTGGCTTTTCTAGATATTTAAAGACAGATCACCATGTAATTAACCCTAAAACTGCCAGCTGTTACTCTAGCTTTGCCAGGCCTAAGTTTAGCGACTTATACATATTTTATTTGTCAACAGAAAAGTCACTTAGTTTACGTAGACAAATTAGACACATGCATTCAATAAAAAACAATAGAAGGTTCTTTTTTGAATTTACAGTGAATGTGGCAGGCGGCAAAGATTTCACTTTAAATATTGTTGATCTCATTGATGCTTGCCAGCTGTAGGGTTGAAGTAAAGGCAATTTGGCTAATGGGTTAAAGAGATAATCTGTAGATTAAGATGATGTATAAGGGTCAATGTACAAAACTTAAATCAAGAGTTTTGTTATTTCTTGCCCTGGATAGATACCAGAGATAGATTCCAGAGATAGTCAATACCAAATAATGGGGTCCAAGGTGAGACAAGAATGAAAAAGAATTGCTAAAGTCAAGTTTTCTATTTATATTAGTTATTGTCAAAATTGTGCTTTATTATTATTTATGTAGCGACAATGAAGAATAAAAACACAGCAGAAGAAAAATGAATTTGTAACTTTTTCAAACTATTGTCATGCCATAAAATATCACTTTGCATGACACAGAATGGTTACCTCTCCTCATGACCTCACTCATATAAACACAAGATTTAGGTCAAGTCAATCTGTGTTAGCTTTAGCGGTGAAAAACTTTTTCTCTGATAGTCATAAAAAGGCTGAGAAAACTAGATCGGCTATAATGTGCATCTGATTTTCCCAACCTTTCTATTATAACTATTGAAGAAACATAGTAATTCTTTTCATTTCAGCCATAAGGTGAGCTCCATAATTTTGTCTTGAATTACACTATAGGTTTGCAGGATTTTGCTCCTTACAGAGAACCTATTAATGACATTCAAGTACGTAATACCTGCATCTAAATCTAACTATAATAATAAAAGAAGCTGTCTGTGTGTGTCTATGGCAGTTGTAACTCTTCAGAAAATAAATCTAGGAGCTTCAAAATTTGGCAGCAGCTTCATGTTGGTCATGAGAGTTTCCGTGCCAAAAATAATTCAAATCGGTCCTCTGGGGCCTGAGAGGTCCTCATGGAATGGTCAGTACAAATTTCAGTTTTTTAATATATCTCAGCAACCAAATGACTGATTTTGATGAATGCTCCTCCAATATCAATGTGTTGATGAGACACGTTTTTGAGCCAAAAATGAAAAAAATTGGTCTACAGGGTCAAAAGGTCATAATGTAATGTGTTTTTTAATATATCATGGCAATGAATTGACCGATGAATGCAAATAATAGCGAGTGATATGTGCATTAAAAATTCAAAACTCTAAACCCAGGGAAAAGCCCGGGTAATTAATTATCTAGTGCTGTATTACAAGAAAGAGAGAGGAAGAAAAAAAGGAGAGAGGGAGAGAGACAAAATTAAATGCTCCTTAAATTAAAAATAATTTTGGGTGTATATGAAGTGTATAGCATAATTTATTTCTTTGTCATGCAATTTCTATTTGCCCAAAACTATTTTTACTCCCTAGAACACTCAATTATGTGAATTTTATATTTATTGTTTACTTTTAGTGCCTATACAAGTTGATTAGATTAATTTTTTTCAATTTGAACTTAATACTTAATTCACGCATACCTGTCATATTTGACGGGCAATTACGCTAGTGTATATATATTTTAGTATCCATGATACCATCATCAGTAGGATTTTTCATCTAGCATAAGAGATGTTTGGCTTCCATTTACTTATGGAGAAGGGATATTGAAGAATAAGGCACATAATGTTGTTTTTAGGTAGATAATTGGGACAAATTAAATTGTAAAGGTGCAAGGAACATAGTTTAAAAGACTGATATTAGTAATCGCAAGTTGTAGGTAGTTAGTTAATTTAATTAGTGTGGTTACAAATATGGCATATATGATAACTATATACTTACATTAGAGACACTAACTATTGCATTTCTATAACAAATCTAAATTATAATTATTATGAAATCAAATATTTATAACTAAAATAAAATTAATCAATACAGTAGAACCCCGTTATAACGTAGGTGTCAGGAGAAATTAGAGTACTTGCATTATAGACAACCTGCGTTATATTGGGAATTATGTGTTGAAAGTTTGTGGAACTACATTTTTAGGGTCTATCCCTAATAATATAAGATATTTAATTGCAACATTATATAAAAATGCACAGTCAATCTCTAAGGCTGTGTACTACGCCAAAGTGGTAGGAAGGTGGAGGCAATTGAGTAGAAAATCAAGATAATGAATTGGCATGGCAGTATCCCAAGTGGAGGCATAGGTGGGCAGAGCGAGCGTGACCAATGAAATTTTTTTCCAAAGTGAGCGACTAGAACAGGGATGGGAAAACCTTTGACGAGATGGGCTGCATTATAGGTCTGTTGCATTCATAAGAACATGCGTGGATTTCAGCCTCGCACGGAGGGGAAGTTCCCTTGGTTATCTTGAATATCCTCACCCCACCAATAGCCCATCCTCCTCCTTAGGTTGTCAGTTCTCAATGTTTACAGTTGACTGCCTAGACGAAATTTTGCGAATATTTGGCAACAGTGTAGTAAGAAAAGGACCAAAAGACAGCGATAGTCCATGTGGTAAGGAAGGGTGAGAGGGGAGGGTGCCAAGTGGACTGGGGGATTAGGCCACACCCACAGTAGACCCAAAATGTTCTTTCGATTGCGGTAGATCTATAGCACTTGCGGTTCCTTAGTTGGACCACAATGGCATATGCAAATGCTTCAGCAGGCTACATTAGGGTTCACATCGGAAGTTCTTTGAGAGAATCCAAAATATTCTATTGGTAAAAATCGATAAATATTAATATTTTAGCATCAAAACTTCGCAAGAAATGGGTTTTCAGCCCTAATTTTAACCAACAAATATGAAATTATCTATATTAGACTTCACGGTTCACTTTCATAATGGCATCGCAGGCTGCGTAAAATGTTCTCGCAGGCCATGGTTCCCCACCCCTAGACTACAGTGACCAATGAGATCTGAACGACTACCAGCGAATAAACCTAATACATTTATGGGAGTTTAGGAGAGATTTTCTGACTGAAAATAAGCTTGAAATGATGTAACTTACACTAGCCGAAATGATGTAACTTACACTAGCCGAAATGATAAATGGAGGGACGATTTTTGAAGAACAGCATTTTGAAAACTGAAGCTTACAAATGTTTTTCGAAGGATCAGGTTTTGGTGTTCCTACAATAGGCTTAATTCACTTAAAAACTATCACAATTGTTCTCCAAATATATCTTTTTTAGCCATTTCCCAGAAATGTGACAAAACTTTTTTGAAAAAACGAAAAACCGAAAAGACATAACATCAGACTGACTGTACACATTGTAGCTCAAATACATTGCATATTTTAAAAAAGTTTTCAGGGGATAAGACTTGATCCGCGATATAGTGAGGTGCATTATAATGGGATATTACTGTATACATTTGCTGCAAGTAAGTATCAGGATATTAGACTATGATGTTCAGGCACAGTTTAGAGAAAATAAACAGCAGACAATTGTAGGACCTGTAAAGTCATCAGAATGCAAAAGATAAGTAATGAAAAGACAAAAAAGAAATGAATATGCTCAAGTCAGCAATATTATGGATGTTTAGAAAATATGACAGCAGGAAGATTACATAGACAAATTTTAAAAATCATAAAATTATTTCCCTTAGATTGTTTATCAATTTTTGATATCTAAGGAAAACATGTCGAGGAATGCTACGACAATATATTTAATTTAGAAAAGTGACCACTTTTCTGATTCAGGAATTTAAAAAACTGACCATATCAACATATAGATAAATGAAAGGTTTAACTAAAATGAATCAATATAAACCTCAAGTTTCTTCTGAAATAAGTACTACCATAGAAAAGAATATTTATTAATAAAATGTTAAATCAACAAATAAAATGAATGCAGCTTATTAATAACTGAATGATTATTATAACAGACATTTTATAGGCTTTTACTTAATCTTTTTATCAGTGCAAACTAATTATTATGTGCATAACTGCATTTTTACTTCTACAATAACAGTAGATAAAATTTGCTCATACAAAAAATTTAAAATATCTATGTTAATATTTTTAATGGAAAAATTTTGTTTATTGCTTTTTCCTTTTAAAATTTCATGACCTAATTTTTGTTTCATTTATTCATGTTGAAAGCCAAAAAAGCTATTTTTTCTTTATTGACAAAGTATTGATATGTCATTTCATTTTATGAAGTTTCTTTTCTCTTAACGAGAAATATTCACTCCTCCTGCCTCTAACCTGAGAGAAATCAACACTATCTCGTCTGTGCATAGTTCCGTCATGTACTGGCAATCCAAGGCTTCCAGGTTGATCGGGTTCGCTAAAGACTTGCATTGTCAACTCCTGCTCTTCATATAATTTCAGTTTTCTAAAGAAGAATAAATTAAATAATATAATGAAATTAATGATTTCATCAGAAAAGATTCAAATGATAAAAAAATGTCATATCTTTTCATAAAATGTTTATTCGTTATATAAATGAAAAAATGATTTTTTGTTTTTTAAATCTTAAATTAAATAAATGACTAATATCACTTTTGGAAATCATTTATATATATTCCCTGAGAGAGAAACAAAGGAATAAAAAGTCTTACAAAATAAATTTTACCAAAAAATACTTCCACCGAGGTAAAAAAATCCCACTTTTTAAAAGTACATAACAAAAACATTTCCTACGTAATCACACTGATGAGAACTTAGCAGAGAATACTTAAATAATGCAGAAGAATTTTTCATTTTTGATTGATTTAAAAAATAAACGATCCTATATAAAGCTTAGTTCTTGCGGGGAATTAACATGTGATTTGTATGAAAATGTAACAGGAAATACAATGCCATAATGACAATCTAAAGTCAAAATAGGGAAAAAATTAGGTACTTTTTGGTTAACGCGGCATCACCTTTGCAGTGCACCTAGGGGTAAGAAATGGAACTACAAGGCGCTGAATGTGGCGAGATTTGGAATTACATGAAGCAGTATTCCATTGGAACCATTGGGACTCGGCTGGGCCAGGGAAGGAAAATTTGAACATGAACGAAAATTTTACTCGACCCCACTGGGTTGGGTAAGTTGGTGAAAATGTTTTTCCTTCCTCCTCATGTTCACTGTGTTCAGAATAAAGAAGGGATAAAAATTTCATTTATAATGGTATCCCTTCGTTTTTCTTTGAATGGAGTTGCCTCTGAACACAGCGAACATGAGGAGGAACGAAAAACACTTCCACAAACTTATCCAACCCGTTGGGGCCAAGTAAAATTTTCGTTCATGTTCAAATTTCCCTTCCCTGGCCCAGCCGAGTTCCAATGGAGTACAGCTCCACATGATTCCAAATCTCGCCACATTCAGCGCCTTGTAGTTCCATATCTCGCCCCTACATGAGCGTTGCGGAGGTGGTGCCACATTAACCAAAAAGTGCCAAAAATTACATTGTATTCTAACTCAAAATATAACTATTTTCTTTCAGGGGCAGTGCACTGATTTTATGCTTTTGTTACTGAGCATCAACTCAAAGAAAATAAGAATTAATTTATTAGATAGTATTGCTGCCTTGACAAGTTAACATAAAATGAAACAAATAATCCTCATACTTATTCTAATGAGATGATGTACTGAATATTATTTTGAAAAAAATTAAGAATTCCTTTTACTTAAATCCTCATAACATATAGTGTATTTTGATGAGGAACATTCTTCTTAAAAATAAAAAAATAATTTTAAATGGTCACTTTTAGGAATTTATTCATTGAATTATCTGATCTAATGGAGAAATTAAAATAATGTCAAGTGGAAGCAAGGATTCTAGGTTAAAAAATACTCACTGCTCAATCCATAATGGATTTTCAGTCGTGTTTAATTCGTCTATCATTTCTTTCTTGATCAAAGTCTCTTTTTTCTTCAAATCACTTGGTGAGGTGATAACCCTAATGATATAAAGTATTTATTACAAGTGATGGTAATGAAAATATAACTATTGACTAGTAAAAAAGAAGGAAAAATACATTATGAAAAATAGTTGTTAAGACATCTAGCTTACCAATGCCTAAGACAGCAACAGACAACGAGGAATGTTATAAGTCCAACGAAGAGAACAATTACTAAAGCTATCAGAGCTGCTAATGCTGGATCAAATGGTTCCTCCCTTATTCCAACAAAAGCAGGCTACAAAAATAAATGTACACTAATTTAAAAATTGCATTTTGAATGTTTGGTTATTTATTATACAGATATGTAAAAAATCATGATACAAATAGAAATTACTTAATTAAAAACATTTCTATCAAACAATAAACTTACCACAACGTTTTCTATTGCATAGCCAGCATAATAATCTTTCAGAAAATCATATTTGGCATCTATAACTTTTAATACATCAGGAATTGGAGCAATAGTTTGTGTTGGTCCATCAATAACATGGAGGTACATATCACACCTGAAATTACAGTAACATGCTTCATTGTTAGGTTTCTTTAGTTAAAGTTATTCCTATACCATCATTCATTCATGCATTACATTTATATATACGACACAAATATGATGAATAAGTTGACATAATTTGCGATTGGTATATTGACCTACCAGTCTCTTTGGATATGGCCAGCTGAATCTACATGGTAACGGATATCATCTACAACGACTAGACTTAGAGTAACATTCGACAGTTCTGCAACAATTTCATCCTTTTCCTGATTCACTTCTTCTGGAGGTCTGGAGAGGATAACTCGAATCAGTTGCTCTGGTTCATATATCCAAATCTGAAACAGGTTATGAAGAAATCACAAATCTATACAAATGAAATTTTAAAAAAGAAATTACCATGTAATTTACATTTGATTTTAATGTTACTCATTTGGCAGAAAGGTGGCACAAACTGCACAGTGGCTTAATTAGGAGCAGAAGGGCTGAGGCAAAATATTATCAATGGTCCCTCTTCCATTCCCCCAACAAATACCTACGTTCAATTAAAACTGAAACCCATGGTAAAATCTACCAAGTAGTACTTGTTAATCAATTATCAGAAATATACTGAAAGGGTTAAGATTTTAAAATTACTCTGTCCAAAAATAATGATTAACCGGAAAGTCAATTGGAAATTAGGATAAAAAAGAGATATTGCAAAAAAATTTTATAAGATAAATTTGAAGCATTTGGCCACCCATGACACCCTATTTTCACACTGCTGAAACTGGATTTCATCTTTTAGGATACAGTATTAAAAATTTTAATTTTTTATAGAGAGGAGGACAGGTAAATTAAGCTACAGCAAAAAATGGAGATCATTATATTTTTTTAAACTTCTATTTTGAATTATAATATTAACAACTTGAATCTGATGGTACAAGAGATAATTAGGTGAAATACAAGAATGAATTTTCACTATCCATAAAGAGAAACAATTAACTATTTTAATGCTATGAATGAAATAGTCAATACTAGAATATTTATTTTTCATATGATAGAAACTTGTTTGTTCTACACTATGATGATGAATAGCCAATTCTACTAACAAGAAGTTGATCTTAACCCCTTGGGTGGGGTAAGCAACTTTAGTCATGCGCCGAAGTCCATTGTTTGGTGGGGAGCGCGACTTAAGTCGCGCATCGGAAAAATGCCAATTTTTCGGTGGGAAAAGCGACTACAGTATCAGATCCTTTCATAGGATATTCTGTATGTCTCTCCCATCTTCTGGGATCTTTTTTTACTTCTGTGCATCGAAGGGAAACCCAGTGTAAGCATTTTAGTTGTGCTAGTTCACGCAATTTCGGTGCTGATTTTGAATGAGTTTTCATAATGAATTACTTTGAAAATTTTTAAGTTCTATCATGTATGTTTTGACTTCTTATATATTTATTTCAATTAATTTTGTTTTTCCTTTTATTTATCACTATGTTTGAAAGATAATATTATATCGAAATTTCCAACTTTTCAAAACATTGCATTACATACTAAATTTTTTATAATTATTATTTAACAACAAAATAGATTTTTATATTTATATGCTTGCAAAATGCATATTTGGATTTGTATAAATTCTTATTTATGTTCATATGACGTTTTATGTAAATTTTTTATCTTGAGAAAATTACACCAATTTCAAAAAACAATTAAAAATATGCAAAAAAAATATTTTTTAATTTTTGCAAAACAATGTTTCCGTAAGTCATAAATAAGCATAAGCATTAATAAAAGTTAGTTTTTAAATTAAATGTGTAGATTTGCTCCCCACCAGCTGAAAGTTAAAATGTTCACCCCGCTTAAGGGGTTAAGCATTGGTTGGACAATATGCATGAGTTGAAAACTTACATGCACTTTGGTGTGTGTTTCTCGCTCAGGTGGGGCTGCCTCACGAGCAATAACATCAAGCACAAAGCGATCCTGGTTGTACTCAGTCACATAGTTTGCAGTTACTAAACGACCATCTGAAGTTATGTTGAATGGAGATGGAATTACTGATCCAGAGGAAACATTCGAACCATACCTAGAAAATAATTTTTCATGGAAAATTCCAATGGAAAGGTAAAATAGGCATCTATATAGAAAATTTGGTGGATTGTCTTTTTAAAACTAATCACCATATTTTCTCGCATATAAACCGCCCTTGCATACAAAGCATGCCCATCTTTTCAAAGACTGAAATCACGAGAAAAAACATTTTGTTGCTTCTACAAAGCTATCCAAAATATAAAATGTACTTGGTAATCCAAATAAAAGAAGAAATATATTGCGATTATACGTAAAACTTTCTGCTACACAATCACAAATGAATACCAATGAATGTAATCAATATTTATAAATATTATTACTATTATTTATAATAATAAAGTATTTTGGTGACATCCTGGAACCAATCAGTATCATATTCATATTGCAGAACACAAAGAACAGCACAGCTGAAAGTCACCAGCATGTAAAAATCGCAGAATGCACAGTATTTTACCCAAATGTGCTGCACACTGAAAATGCAGGATGTGTGGCTAAAGGGTTAATATAGGACTTCACAGTATGTATAATATTATTAATGTCATTATTTTATGACTTTATGCATACCATGCATAAGTAATAGAGTAATCAGAGAGAGAAGAGAAATCAAAATTCCTTTGAAAGTGAAAGGAAATATCTTCCCTGATAGAATTATCAGAATACAAGACCAAAATGTGATGGTGCGTTGACATCTGTAAATGTAAAATTTGGAGAAAAACGCAGATTATATGAGAGTCAATATGGTGTATGCATACATGCACCTACAGAAATTTTATGCTTACTTAATTTTACGAATATAATTTTAAACGATTTTTTGTAATTCAGTAATTGTAAGAAATCAAAATTTAAGATCTTCCTAAAATTCTTCCATATATACTATATACTTTCTTCCATCCATTAGACTTGTGTGAATACAAGGTGATAAACTTTTTTTTAATAACTCTTTATGAAGGAGAATGTCTTCAGAACTCTTTTTGGTGCAATCTGTTTGCTATTTTATTATGTGAAGAACAAATCTTAATTTTGTGGTCTGAGATTGTATGAATGTAAAACGCTACTTTGTGCTACAAATTTCAAGCCCCCTATCGTTATGATTCTAGATATAAATTCCTCTTCAAATTTTAACAAGATATACCAATTTGAAATTTCTGGATTTAAATATTATTTTTTAAAGCTATCATATTAATTTATCATTAAAATCAAAACTAAATATTTTCTATATAAAGCCATGAAAAACCTAACAGAATTATTAAGTTGAAAATATGCATCTATCTGCTATTTTATTCAAAAATACTTTTCATATATTACCCTAAATTCCCAAGTATAACGCACACCCATGTATAATGTGCAGCACTGGTTGAATAGTGAATCATTCAAAAAGTTATTTATTCATACTACTGTATTTTGAAAGTTTCTCCCGAAAATGATATTTAAGACACTTCAACAGCTATAGAATCTGCTCTGCTAGTTGATGACGAAAATCATTCTACTGATTTATTTTTGTTTTATTTTTTTTCGTAACCAAAACGAGTTGTTCTTTGTATAGATTGTTAAGAACATAAGTCTTCTTTCTAACGCCGGAATTCATTCTCAAAGTGTTGGTGGGGCAAACAGTGATTCTTCCTCAGATAAAAGCAACGATTTGTCAATTTAAAATTTAACTGATTAATTTGTAAATGAAATCAATGATTTTCATTTGAATTGAGAGACCAAATTTGAAGATTTTGATGGTTTTGATTCATAACGAATTATTGACAAAAATTTGTAAACAATTTGCTAATTTTTTATCAAGGAAAGTGTATGCATTTTGTATGGAGTTTTGTTTTCATATTCAGAGAGGAATTTGATTTGTTTTTCCAACCAACCATGTTAATGTTGCTTGATTACTACATATTAAAGATTTAATGCAACATATAGGGCGTGATTAAGCCGAAAAAGTATTTTCAAACTTAAAGTTTGCTTTGAACATTGAAAACATCGAATTTTTCTGTGAAATCTGCAGAGTTAACGCATCTTCGGAGAAGCTCTAATGCAGGTTTCGATAGATGGCAGCAATTTAGTGAACACAAGATGGAATAGGCTGCTCGCTTTAAGGTTATCTCGTATCTTATTTTTTCTTAAAAAGTGATGTTCCTTCTACATACATACGCGCACCAAGAAATTCTGAAATTTTTACAAAAAAAAACTTGTATAACACGCGCGTTATACATGGGAATTTAGGGTAATTATTTGAAAGATTTTTTGAAAAATTTTATATACTAAAAAATGGCTCCAGAGAATCTGATTAAAATCATACTAATTGTTGAGCCTGATGTCACAAATAATACTACATAAGCCATATATCTCTTGAACACTATGACGTCATGCCTCTGCCATGATCCATTCAAACTCTTACTACAGCCTTACGGTTAAACTGAATCGAATGATATCTCATATTTATACACATTAAGACATAATAGAAGACATTCTGATGAAATAAATAATATTGCGCAACAATTAAGGGTACTTTATTCTTGGATATTTTGATACAAAACTCGATTTACTTAAGAATAGCTCTAAGGGTTTCGTTTAAAATGCATCCAAACGTACAGCCTGATGTCACAAATAATACTAACTAAGCCATATGTCCAAAAAAAATTACTATATATCGTCCAGTGGCATTATTTCTGTACAAGACTCTCAGCGCATGCATCAGAGGGGAGAGTTAATTTCTGGGCAAAAAGTGTAGTGAGATCAAACATATATACGTATATGAGAAAGTTTGTGCAATGTATTTAAGTACGATATTTGAAATAAATTTCTACCTTTGGCATTAAAAAATGAAAAATAAATATTTAATAAGAAAAAAACAGAACTAATACCTGTATAGATTTGAAGTGAGTATCAAAAATGACATGGTACCATTGACACCTTCATCTGGATCTTCAGCTGAGATTTTAGTGACAAACTCATTTATGTTAGCCATAGCATTTATTCCTAAATGTGAAGAAAAAATAAATAAAAGTTAAATACATACCCATTGAAATATTTAAAACTCTTGGAAAATTCATAAAAACCAATTAAAAAATGAATTATCAATCAATTTTTTAGTCTTATTTACATGGAAAGATAAACTAATAGGAAGCTTATACAAATATTTTCTACTTATTTCACATAATATAGTGATATTCAATTTGAACGAGATTGATTTTTTATACAGAGTCCAGTATTTAGTTTTACATTTCAAATTATCATGTAAATGCTATCACAGATAAGACATAAATGAACCCAAATGATATTCTGACTCACCAGCGTAATAGTCTGATCTATCAAAGACAGGAGCATTGTCATTCTTGTCCAACACAATTATATGGACATGAGCAACACTTGAATCGCTCTCCTTTTCATTGGGGAAGTATTCATTCTCAGGCTTGATTTTCAATGGAAAAAAACAAAACAGAAACACTCATTTTATTCTAAAAATACCTTCTTTGAAATAATTAAAACTAACAGTTGCTAGAATCATTTAAAAGTCTGTAATATATCTTTCACTTTTAGCATTTTCATCGTTAGTGCAATGCCATTTAATGGAGCATCTATGTAAAACTAATATTATTCATGAAAATTTCAGATTAATAACATTAAATCCAGATTTTTGCAAGAACTTTCCATGCACACATTATGTATTAAATACGGAAATAAGAGAAGGACTTAATAAGTTATTCATCACAATGGAATCAAGGTCCTTCCAGTATGATAATCACTACATGACAACATGTAAATTAATACTGGATGAAACACAATACTAGGCAAACAAGTTAGCATTATTTAATGATAAAGTTGTCACAAGAAAGGTTAAACGTCTTCCAAATGATAGTAGAAAAGCAAAAATGAATGGTTTCATAAAGCATTGTGGATCAAATAAATTATGTTATTCACGGAAAACTAATTTCAAACGATCAGCATTATTAAAGATTATATTAAAATGACAGCATTATTATTATCATCTGTGGTTAGAATGACTTTTGGGAATAAGTATACTTCTCATTTGCTGAAATATGAAGGGATTATAGGAAGTGAATGAAACATCTAATGGAGAAAAGAATTGGTGGGAAAGAAAAAGAGCCCTTAGTTATGATTTAAACTTGAGGGTAAATACTGCTTTAATGAGCAGATATTTACAGAAAACAATTTGATCCACCATTGCAAGATCATAGTTTAAACAGTATTGTTTTCTATAAAAACTAGTACTTTATTTCATGGAATATTTTAAAGCTAAAGCTGTCCTATTTCTCTACTGGTTTAAAATATATCCTCAAAAGTTGATTTCACAAAATGAAACATTTTTAATCTCCTGTTTAAGTAATCTAACAGCAGTTGACAAAGTCACACATGTTGATTTTTATGTACTTACTGAGTAAATGTTGTAATCCGGATCATTAGTAGCTTTAATGTAGATATCATAGGCATCTCGTTTTTCCCTGTCAAATGTTGCATTGGCATATATTATACCTTCAGTGCGGTCGGTGTAAAATAGCCCATCTTCGTTACCAGCAACAATGTAATAATAAATCCTTGCATGTTTCCCCTCATCACGATCAATTGCTTTAACTTGGCCTGAAATTAAAATCAAAGGTATTGAGGAAAGCAATTACAGCACAAAATCATTTTGGAAAGAATTATCACGAAATATTCCCTATACTGCGCTTTACAACAGTATTTACCTATGAGGTTTGGTTTAATTAAAAAATATCATTTGTTAGTAAAGCTAAACAGGTTACATTACTTGAAAATTATGCTCTAAGGATGGCGCAACACTTGAGGTTGGACTACGAAAGTCATCCGCTGCTAGCGGAATCCAATGGAGTGAGCCACAATCAGTGGCTGACCTACAATCATTCCAGTCAGCCCACAGCTACTGGTAAGTGACCCACATAATCCAACCTCTGTTGTGGCACCATCCTAAGTCTTAGCGGATCTTAAAAATTACAACTAATGAATTCAGTAGAATGGAACATTTATAGACTAAAATGCAATCAAGTACTACTTAATCAAATATTTTCACCAAAAAATTAGCACATGAAATTATAAAATTCACAGAAAATTTATAAAAACTTGAATATAAAATATTTCAAAACGAATCCAAGCCTACAATATTTCTATTAAAAGTTAAGATAAGTATTTTAAATAAATAAAAGTTACCAATAGGTAGGCCCCTGTCTTCATTTTCAGGAACTTTGAAACGATAAGGCATGGCTGTTTCATCCAATTGGAATTCTGGTGAATTGTCATCTGTATCCACAAGCAAAACAGTAAGAAACCTCAGAGTTTCATATGAAATAGGAGAACCATGATCTCTGGCCACAAGTACTAGCTGCATAAAAAGAAGTTAATACAATTATGAATTATTTTTCTTTCAAGTTACATTACATAGAGAGAGAAATTTCATTGGAATTGATGATGCATAAAATACAATTTTAGATCAAATTCATGTATTCAAGGAATTTCATTTATTAGAATTGAGAGGCAATAACATTTTTGGAATCTTTTCTTGAAAGAATTATTATTTTTTATTTAATGGCAAAAATTCTCATTTTGAGATATTTTATTATCGAGTTAATCCTAGTTCTGCCACTTTCATGAGGACTGCTACTGCTTGCAAGAACATTGATATTCAAGTATCATAAAGTAGTTTTATTTAAAATAAACAAAAAATAATGCTTTCTTGCTATGAGCATACCATAACTGATTTGAATAATTTTTTTTACCTAGAAAAATAAATGATACTGAAAAATAGTATTATAGCTTCAATTACAAAAATTGAATTAATTTTCTTACCTCATATTTAGCCTTTACTTCTCTGTCAAGTATTATTTTGGTTCTGAGTTCTCCCGTATCAGCATTTATTACAAATTCATTGGTTTCCTGTGTGTTTTCATTTCCTATTTTCAAATGATACGTAATTCGACCATTTTCTCCCATATCCTTGTCTTGAGCTTTAACTGTCATCACCAAATAATTTGCCAGACCAGCATTCTAAAAAAAATAATTTAGCAATTTAGAGATTATCCTACCAAATAATAGATAAGAATAGATATTACTCTTAACTCAGCTTCTTGGAAAGGTGCATAAAATGATATTTAATTACTTACCTCTGGAACTTCAACTGTTGCATTGCCCAAAGCAGGCATTATGAAAATAGGTTTATTCTGATTGACATCGAGCACAGTAATGTCAACAGACACTCGGTCTAAAAACTCTCCAGTGCCATTTCCATCCCTTCCTTCAACTGTAAGGTGATATGCCTTGCCTAATCCAGCCAAGGATTTGGCTGGATATATAATGCCAGATGAAGGGTCAATACGAAATACATCTGAAATTGATTAAAAAAGTAATGATGAAAATTTTCTCAAAAAAGATTAATCAAGGGTTTATTACGTGATACACTCCTGGAGTTTATAACAATACAGAAACACAAGGTCCATAATTTTAGCAATAATAATTTCTATATACTATTTCAATTTTTACAGGAAGACTTCCAATTAGTACAATCCTTCTGCTTCATATTATAGTTTACAAATATTGAAATACGCATTCTTGCAATATTGTTTACCATGTCTGTCAACCAATAAGCCTCACCTAGAGTTCATAACAAAATTTTTTCAGAAATAAATTTGCTGCATATATTTACACTTAAATATGGAAAAAACAATGCAGCACACTAAAGTAGCAAAATAAAACAAATTTTATTCATTATAACATTCCATAAAGTATTTAAATATACATTTAATAATAAATTAATATATTTACTAAGAGAACTACACTAATGAAACATACATTAACCTTACATTTTACTGCCAATATAGAGAAATACCTGGTGGACAACTCAGTTCTTATGTCCAAGGCACAATATTTACTTCTGAGATTTGGGTAAACTATTTTTAAGTTATGTTTATAAATTCTAAACTATTATACAAATAGCTTTAGTAATCTACTAATATGTGTTTTGGTAAAAAAGTGACCTCCCTTAACCATCATTTTGGTTGTATTGTGCTTAAGTAATATTACATCTGCTGAAACTTACCTCCTTCATTTCCAGAGGCAATGGAATACAAAATTAAGGAATTCAATCCTTCATCTGCATCCTGAGCCTGAACTTGTACAATAGGTGCAGGAGGTGATAGTGGAATGTTCTCAACAATGGATGCTTGATAGGTACGCTGATTAAATCTTGGAGGATTGTCATTCACATCCTCCAATTTGATCATTACCTGATTAAATAAATAGGAATGTATGATTTTAGAAACTTATTGCATGAAGTTAGACTTTGGTAAGTTTTCCCTAGTTTTTCCATAATAATATTTACCAGCACTTTAAATAAATATTATTCATTAAATTATAAATATTTAAAATATTTTATCCTAAAAAAACTCAGGAGATTGAGAAATTGAGGGAGATAATTATTACGATTCTTTCAAATAAAATAAGTATAATCACAAAATATCTACTTGAACAGGATGTTTCAACTACAAGTCTAGAAAAAACTCTTTTAAAGTGAGATTTATTTAAGAATAAGCATTAACTGGTACTACAAAATTTAACTTACCGGCACAGCAACACTTCTTCTTGCTTCAGCAGGTGCTTCATCACTGGCCATTACCTGAATGACTATTGTTCCTGACTCTTCCCTATCTAGTATGCCAGCATTTTGGACCAAAATCTCACCCGACTCCAAAATCGTGAAATCTTCATGGTGTTCCCCTAGAATAAAAATGAAAATGAATTTGTGACATTTCAAAAATTTAAAAGTCTTTTTAGGTCCGTAGTTTCTAAATTATTTCAAAGAAACATGCATAAAATATTTTTCATAGAATTAAGCTATTGAGGCAAGTGCTCTTAAACAGCTAATGAGTTATAAAAATAAAAAAACAATTCTAAATACATTTTATTTTAATAGTACTGGCAGTGGTGAAACCTATAACAACAAAGAAATCATGGTTATAATGAGAAAGTCTCACCTAAAAGACTGTATTTTACTTTCCCGAAATCCCCGTCATCTGCATCAGTGGCATTAACAGTGATGATGTGTGTTCCTAGGGGTGAGTTTTCTTTCACACTGGCATGATACTCTGGCTACAATAAAAAAGAAATATTCTAAGTATGAATTTTAAATTCAAATATTTCGGTAAAATAAGGTTCAGAAAATTGCAAGGCTTCGTAAAGACTATAGAAATCATTAACTGATGAATAAATTCCATTACATATTTCCATTTAAGAAATTTCGATCCTAATCATATAATGACAAGTCTTGATTAGAATTATCTCTAGCTACATCATCCACATGGTGTAATCAAAGGTACAATTATTGATAATTTAAACTGTACTGCAATTGTTAATTTATTGATTCATTTTCATTCATCATTATATTGTTACTAGTGTAACTGCCCATCAAAAATGATGGGTATACATGAATAAAGTGTTAAAATTAAGGCACTTTCCATTCTTCCTAGGGGTTAGGTAGAAGATGGGACTTCCTAGTCTCAATCTCGCCCCAAATAAAGACCAAATCAATCACTCTCCCTCTATTCTTCCTCCCTCCCATTCTCCTCCCTCTCTCCCTCCCATTTAATTTGCTCTCTCCTTCTCCCTCTCCCCTCAAAAATATAGCTATCTCTCTCAGCATGATATCGCCTAAAATTTGTTAGCTGCTTCTTGGAGGTTGGGTTGAAATTAGTCTAGGAAAAAAAGCCTTAGCCACTAATCCACTGTGAACAGTGATAAAATCTTAAGTAACTAAGGTAAACATATTCCTTCACAATGACCTCCCAATATCTGATTGGCTTGCAGTCAGCCAATGAAAGCTCTTCCAAGTGTGACACACATTGCAGACATACACATACAGAGAAAGGAGTTTATTAAATTAGATAGTTCATACTAAATCTGGTGTGTAACCAAGTAGAACATTAACACTGATGTATCTAAGCAAAGGTCAACAAATGTACAATTACATATAATACATGCTACATTCTTACTTCTGAAAAAACAGGATCCATGTCGTTGATGTTTACAACATTGACAGTTATATTGGCAATAGCAGAGAACTGAGGAACTCCTGAATCATATGCCACAACAGAGAAATTAAGAGTCTTTATTTTTTCATAGTCGATTCTTTTCTTAGTTTTGACTACTCCTGAAAAGAAAATAATCAATCAAATAGCTGCACATATTTCACAACATGTTTCTGAACTCTATGTTACTCCAAAATGTAAAATATATACGAATAAAATGAACAGATAATATGATATGCTACACAAATTTGAATTTCAGGCTGAGGAATTCAAGTTGGGAATGTTAATTATAGGTTGTCTATCAAACCTGATAATATTAATTAATACACTAGAAAAATAATCTTCTATTCACTGCTTTAATGTTTTGTGATTCAGATTCAAATGAAAAATCATATTATACCTAACTACAAATGACAAAGTAATAAAAACATGAAAAAATCTCACAAATGATAGGTTCTTTACCTGTTACCGCATCTATCTCAAAATATTCTGATGGTGGTTCCAGTGCATATCGTGATATCTTGGAGTCTGGGTCTGTTGCTTCATAGGATGCAACCACTGAGCCAATTGGTAGTTCCTCTTGAAGAGAGATTGGAGGTAGCACAGGTTTCTCAGGTGTCCACGGAGGAGGAAATGACGGGGGTGAGTCGTTAACATCAACCACGGTTATGGCAAGTGTTCCTCGACCCTCTTGAACAGTTGGGGCGCTAACATCTCTGACCAAAACTCCAAGGCGCACTATAGCAGTAATATCACGATGCAATGACTGTGCAACAGAAACCGCCCCCGTTGAAGGATTCACTGAGAAATATGCCTGAAAATCAAAAAAGTATCCGACAAAATGAGTCAAGTTAGAGCATTGTGTAAATCTGTGTTTATTTTCAAAACAGCAATGGTTATCCGAAGCATACTAATTCATGTGATTTGTTCAATAGCAATGCATTTATTACATATTAGCATTATGGTTTCCAGTGAATATACCTTAGCTTGTTCAACGTTTGGAATTTGTTTTCCATCTTTATCAAGTGCCGTTATAACTTCAGATATTGCAAAATTTAATGCATCTGAGCTGTTAACATCAGGATCTTCGGCAACAAGAGTGTAGAAAACAGTTCCAGGAGGAGCGTCTTCTGAAACCTGAATTGAAAAATGATGGCATTCAGTTTTGTTTTCTATATTCACACTAAGCCAAAATATGCTGGTACAATAAAAACATACCTCAGCTTTTTGGGTTTGTGGTGTGAAATATGGTATCTTGTCATTACTATTGAGAATACTGACAGTAAGTGTTGTAGTTCCAGTCAAAGAAGGGGTTCCTATGGGAGAATTAAGAATATTGAGTAATGATAAAAACATAAATTTATAAATAAAAAGCAGCATTGTATATTTTGTGTTACTGTAAAAAACATACAAATATCACTTGAGTACTGAGATGAAAAATACCTTTATCAGCAGCAATAACTTCAATTGTATAAACATTTCTACGGTCATAATCTAATTTCCCAGCTACTGTGACAATCCCAGTTTTTTCTTCGATAATAAAATCATCATAAGATCCTTTCTGTATTTTATATACCAAGTTAGCATTTATTCCGCTATCTTCATCTGTGGCAAAGGTTTGATCAACAGTTGTACCTGAAACAATGAAATGTTTTATAACTTTTCAACAAATATTAGTTTTATAGATAAAAATAAATTAAAACATTTATTAAAACTTTAGAAAGAAGTATTTAATATTAAAATATTTATGAAAATGGATATATGAAGGTATCAATAAAGTTTTAATTTTTGAAATCCTTATTTTTATTTTCCATTTAATTTAATAAATTATATTTCAAATTGGTACCAACAGGTTGATAAATAATTAAGAACTCAGCATTTGTAACAATACCAATTCGTTGGGAAATTGTAGAGTTACTGCAGTATGTTTTGAAGATTTCAATTCAGGACTTTAAAAATTAACATTTTCATTTATTACAACATATTTAGTCTTTAAATGAGAATATATATGCTCATTGCTCTTACATCACATTTTGCAATTGAGATAAAGGTTTGATCAAAGTTTCCATTGCACATCTATGTAAGACATTATTGCAATTACATAATGCATTTAATATAATTCACTGAAGATATCGATATTTGGTGGAGCTCCATGATAGAAGAATGGGTGTAATTTAAAAAAATGTAAACAAATTGCAGTTTAAACTTTGTACTATTTCTGCATAAATACAGTGCACGACCAGTTTTGTTGAGTCTGGTCCTGGATTGCATTTATGTGGAAATAGTACAAAGTTTAAAAGAGAGTGCAATTTGTTTAATTTTTGTTCAAATTACACCCATTCCCCTATAATACATTTAACATGGCTGTAAACCATCCCTTGAATCTCGGAGACAATGTTAGAGCTCATGAGGTTAACACTTATCATAGATATACTCTATAAATACTGCTTTAATTAACTTTATTGGTAGGTAAAATTACCCAATGACATATAAGTGTGAAAGATATTTTATATAGTTATGAGTGTTAGGAGACATATTGCATTTCAGAGATATAAGAACTGATTAAAATGAAATCAATGGCTCACCAATTGGAGCATCTTCTTGCACTGAAGCAACATAACTTGATTTATCAAATGCTGGTGCATTATTATTGACATCTCTCACAGATATTCTTACATTTGTCGTGTTGCTGTAAGTTCCATCACTGGCCTGTTTGAAAGATATAATTAATTAGCTACAAATACATTGGTTAAAGTTGAGATAATTAAAAATTCAACTCTCAAAAAATGATTACAGACTAGAAAAATCAAACCTAGAAGAATGATAAAATTTACTTTAAAAATAAACAATTGGTAGCGGGTCCATCATTTCTGATGAGTTTTTGTTTTCAATCATGATAATTTAGTAACTTCAAATATTTCTTACATGTAAAATGAAGAAACAAGAATATTTGGTGCAATTAACTAGCTACAATCAAACGTTTATGATCTATATTAATGAAATTGAAATTGTTTGTTTGTTACCACATCACGCAAAAACGGCTGAACGGATTTTCATGAAACTTGCAGGGTATCTTTAGGATGGTCCAACTTAAAATATAGGATATGCAGCGTAGCCAAAAATGCTTTTGGTGGGGGTGTTTGGGGGGGGGGGGGAGGGGTACAAACGTTTTTTAAGAAAACCGTGATTTGTGGCACATCATTTTAACGTTTTTTGAAGAGCCGAATCAAAAAATGTAACTTTCTAATACACTTGAATTTAACCGTAGTTTGTGCACATCATTTTAACGGTTTTTGAAGAGCTGAATCAAAAATGTAACTTTCTTATACACTTGAATTTAACCGTGGTTTGTGGCACATCATTTTAACGGTTTTTGAAGAGCTGAATCCAAAAATGCAACTTTCTTATCCACTTTGTTAATTTGTCTGACCGATGTGCGAGATCAAGACTCGGGCAGAAGTGGGGGCCGGACGGCGGAGTGGGGGCCGGACGGCGGAGTGGGGGGTGACCACAAAAAATCTTCATCCAACCTCCGTACTGGATCAACTATCGCTCTCTTAACTGATACTGGATTGTGTTTAAGCTATGTGATGGGACTCGATCGTAGGTGAAAACCCTCCAAAAGAATGTCATTGAGGTGACAATTTTAACGGGATGCGGTAAAGGGGAATCGGTCTTCATCCCACGAATTCTCCTTATACCAGCAAATTACCCATTCGAGTTCAAACGACTGCAGTTCCCTGACGCTCCGAATAGCAGGTGTTGACTTACAATCAAGCTGCTTCTCACACTCCTACCAAACCATTTAATTAATTTATTCCTATATTTAATAATATTTCTTGAATATTATCAATGTAAATAACGCGTTATAAATTTATCATGCAAGCGATATTGTAAAACTTATCTATACGTTGATTGTCCTGTGAAAAAATTCGAAATAGTAATCTAGGGGTTCCAAAATTAAGCTCACGGGCGTACACAAAATTATGACAAAATGCCCCCATAAGTTAAAAGACATAGGAGCAGGTGCTAATCATATAAATTAAGGTAGTACCGTTCCCCAACTTAAAGTCACGAATTGTTCTTATTGTAGAATCACTAAGTTCCAATTCTTTTCGAATGTCAATGTTTCTCTCACCACGTTCAAACCTTTTAAGAACCTCTATTTTAATTTCTAAGGAAAGAGACTTTCTAGATTTTTTCACGTCCTTCCTTCCCATGTTAGTATCGCTGCTAACTCTTTTGAAGCTCATTTTAACACAAGGGGATATATTAAAGAATATTAAGAATTAATATCACAGAGATAAAAGACAGCTAAATGGAAAACGTTCGCACTACGAAAGACGACAACAGTTAAACTGTCAACTGTATATTTATGCCTACGTATGCCTACTTTTGCGGTGAAAGAAAATGAACGTGAGACTTCACAATGTAACAGTATGTATAGTATACATTGTATAATTTCTCGACGAGCTATAGGATGCGCGTAAGATTCACAATGTATCATTCAAAGGTAGAGTAGGCGGAGAAACGAGCAAGGTGGCGCAAATAGGATGCTATTTGTACGTTTATTATAAATGGCGTTAAAATGAAAGCGCGTAAATCGGATTGGCGTAAATCGAGCGTCGCCTGTATAGCTACCGTCTTACATACCGTCATGACCTCAAAACGCGACGCTCGTGTATTCGTTATCTTTTGTTATCACTGAAAACTTTTTTAGGACATAGAGGTAATCTCGCGATTGTTTACGAACTTGAGGCTTTCCGTTTGGTATTTCGAAATATAAATATTATGAGCATCAAGGAAGGCCCTATGAAAGGGAGACCAGGAGGGCTATTTGGTCCGGGTCTCAAGCTCAAGGGGGTCTCACATTTTGGCACTTGTTCAGAGATGGATTTATGCACAGGCCAATGAGGCCCAAGCTGGGGGTCTCATTGAAAAGAGGGCCTCGCCAAATGTCGATTTTAGCCTAAGACCTTATGTTCCTCTTCTTTTCCGAAAAGCTGAAGTGACATTGCACGTAACTTAGATTTTTCATCAATAACTAATAAATTTGCAGAAACAAAAGCTAGAAAAGCATTTCTTAAATAAAAAATATTCAAATAATTTATTAGCTTATATATTTATCCTTTTATCCATCGAAATATCAACAATGACTGTTGAATAGGACATACCAAAAAGAAATATAAAATATGATTTTCTGACTTTGTTCTTACAGGACGTTCAAGTATTACATAACCCAACTTCCTCAGTTTTTAATAACCGATATAATCCTGCATAACCCTCAATTAGATCCCCCCCTCTCCTCTTGATTATGTAATGCACAGAATTTTTCATTTTTCACTCATTTTTTTAATTTTCTCTAGAGGGCCATTTCAGTGTGGTCTGCATAATGCATTATTGGCTGAGTAGAAAGCACTGTAAGCAAAACATTTTTTCGGGTTATATCTTTACTTTAAGGGATTAGAGGATTTAATGAAAGAGTGCTACATAGTGTAAGCTTGAACTCCCTACCCCCAATGTAACCCACTGTAACCATTCAACGAACCCCGAGCACCAAATTGGATTACGTAACGCTTAAACGCTTCCTCATGGGAATTTTTTAAATTTTTATTACGGTGAGGGGCCTCAAAATCTGGAAGTGGCCCGGGCCTCTCTGATTCGCTCGGAGGGCCTGCATCGAGGCATGCAAAGGTGAAAGTTATAGTAATAACTGAGGGAAACGAACTGAATTAAATTAGTTTTCAGTTTGCAAGAAAAATAAAATCATATATCCAAGATCATTGGCGTCAAAATTCTATACCTTGGGCGTCTATAACCCAAATTTACGATTTTTTTGCGATGTCCTAAAGTTGTTCATCTCGAATTTTCCACAGCAAGATTTTTGTCTTCGCTTAATATTCGAGTTTAAGAGGCTTGACTGCGTGGAAAATTTCTTGGATACCTATTTATTCAGCTGAGTCGTAAATTCGAATTAAACACGAGAATCGCTTGATTTATTGACGACGGTACCTATTTAAAAAGGAAGGAATATCACCGTGATTTTGCGCAGCTCTGGCATGAACACGGTCAAAAATAAAATTTCAGCATTCCATCCCGAGCTTAGATCGACAAATATTCTCGAAACGCACACTCTACTCAACCGGATAGTCTGCTGGAACGAGGCGACAAAAAAAACGAAACCACTTACTTCCAAGGTGAGGACCACCAGATCGCCGGAGGCCTTCGTCATGTTCAACCCCTGAGGGTTAGCCACGCTTATTTCCCCAGAATGAGGGTCGACGGAAAATAGGTTGTAGGCGTTTCCTCCCACGATGGAATACGATATGTCCGACGTCTTGTCGGGGTCTTCCGCTTTCACGAAGAGGCGAGGCTCGAAGCGTGCAGCCCCCTCGTCTATGACGGCTCGGTAGTTGTCATGCACGAAGTGGGGAGGGTTGTCGTTGGCGTCCAGCAGGGTTATCTTCAAGGAGACGACCGTGCTTTTGCCCATTCCTTCATCGTCGGTTGCCTAAGGTAATAAAAAATGAAGGTTTTGGAACCATACACGCAACCGATGGATGGAGAACTTTTCAGAGGATTTGTGCGCTAATCTTATTTTTATGGGGATCTCAGTTTAACCGACAACTCCGGCGCTACCCTCACTTAGCCCTTTCACTATCAATTTCTTATTTAAGTATATATATGTGTGTGAGAGAGTGTGTGTGTGTGAGAGAGAGAGTGTGTGAGAGAGTGAGTGCGTGTGTGTGTGTGAGAGTGTGTGTGTGAGTGAGTGTGTGTGTGTACGTGCGCGTGTGAGCGAGAGAGGAAGTGCGTGGGTGAGGGTGTGCGAATGTGAGGTGTGCGCGCGTGAGTGTTGTGTCTGTGAGGGTGCGTGAGTGCGTGTGCGCGCGCACGTGCAAGAGAGAGGGTGCGTGCGTGATGTGTCTGTGAGGGTGTGTCTGAGTGCGTGTGCGCGCGCGTGCATGAGGTGTGTGAGAGGGTGCGTGCGTGCGACGTATGTATAATAAGAATGATGCAATATTCTAACAAAATAGTTTATAATAAAATAAGGAAATTGAAATTAAAGTTTAAATTAAAAACAAAACTCTGCTTTCGTTTCGGAGGAGCAGGTGCGTCAGCCAGACAGACAAACCGATCGCATAAACGGATTTTTTTTTTAAAACTGCTAATCAATATCAGTTAATACTAATAGGAAGCATTATATATGGGAGCACGGCCATTCGAGAGCATTTTTCGGAAGGCGATTGGGGGTGATTTTAGAAATATTTCCCCAAAATTTGACGGTCCACTTCGAATTTGTTTGAGTTATTTTGGAAAAACCATTTTATAACGCATAAATCACGCAAATAAAAAAATCAATTTTTACGAAAAATATAATTTCATTAAATTAAACAAATGATTGAAATGATTAAACAAAAAAACATTTGTTAATTAATTGTTTTCTCTTTGCATTTCCAAACTGATGAGCGCGCCATATATACCGAGTGCGAAACAATGGCTCAACGGAGCCGGTCTTGGTGCAGCCAGCTAATGCGTGCTCCCCAAATATTGACGCTGGTCGTACGTTCAGATCCTTTTGCTGGTAATTTTTTTATTATAATTTTTTTTACCCAACTAATGTTGCACATTAATTTGTATTGATACCGATTGAAATACAACATTAGTTTGGCTAGTTAAAAACGTTGAAAATGCGATTTTCAGCATTTCGACAACTTTAAACCTTCAAACATCCACAAGCTGAAAATTGCATTTTCAACGTTTTTGACTAGCCAAACTAATATTGTATTTTAATTTGCATTAATACAAATTATTGTACAACATTGGTTGGGTAACAAAAATTAGAAAAAAATTACCAGCAACAGGGTTTGAACCCCAGGGGAGGTCGCACTAGCCAGCGGCACCACGATCGGCTTGACAGATCCCCTTTCGCACGCGGTATATATCTATCGCGCGCTCATCATTTTGGCAATACAAAGAGAAAATGATTAATTAACAAATGATTTTTTGTTTAATCATTTCAATCATTCGTTTAATTTAATGAAATGATATTTTTCATAAAAATTGGTATTTTTATTTGCGTGATTTACGAGTTATTTTTAAAAACGTTTTTGCATAATAACTCACAAACAAATTCGAAGTGTATTTTGGAGGATTATTTCTAAAATCACCCCAATCACCTTCCGAAAAATGCTCTCGAATAGCCGCACTCCCATATATAATGCTCCTTGTAAATAATAATAACCTGAAACCTATTTAAAAGGTTACGTATTTTTCTAATTAATATTTCATATCTTTAGTATTATGTGACGAATGTGGTGATCCGTTTGCCACACCTGTTGCGAACGTCAAAATCCTGTTTGACAACGCTGGCTTATGTTATTATCTGCCATATCAGTATCTTGAAACACCTAGTGGGCATCATATATCTCGTTAATAGTGAAATGGCTAAATATATGTACTTGTTTGCGCTGCGTTGAATAAAAAATATTTTTATTTTACTCTTAAATTTTATAAAGGCGGTAAATTATGATCTTAAACTAAAAATAAAAGCCAGTAAACCCCTAAGCACGCGATGAAGGCATTTGCAAAACTGACTCCATAACTAGGCTTCAAAATGAGGAAAAACTGACCTTAAGTCCAATAGGCGCTTCGCGCATGCAACACAGAATTAAAATGCTATAAATGACTCATCATAACATTAAATTGAAATTGTCTTCCTACCAACAAAGAGGTCAGGACCCATACTTTGCGCAGAATGCGTGACACGCAGTTAAAAGAAAAACAGCCACACATTTTTAAGGGGAGCCAAAATGATTTACCAATTTTATAATTTATACAAAACAAACTCGATTGATACAAAAAGCTCTTAAGATGTTTTACCGGTCACCGCTTTTTATAATTATGGGAGCATCCGTAAATTACGTCACAAAAAATTGAATTCTTTAGCCCCTCCCCCCGCGCCACATGACGTCAAAATCTTAAAACCCACTCTCCCTTAAAATTACGTCACTAATTTTTAAACCTTCCCTTCAGATTCGGATTTATTCAGATTCCATATAAAGAAGTACAGGATTTACTTTTTACTCGCAAACCATTAATTAAGATTTTATTTTAATTATACTCGAGTACATTATGCGTAAATTATTCTTCTATTTGATTTTTTAACTACTTTTATTTAAGTTCAATAAGGTTACACGATTTAAAATATTTCATTTGAAAAATATGAAAGATGTACATTGGGGAAAAATATTTTTTGCTCAAATAAAAGCAATTTAAATCAGATTTATTTTCAAATTATTTCTTGTACTTTTCTTGTAATACATTTTCCCAAAAGGATTTTCAAAACGTTTCCCCACTGAAATCACATAAGCCTATCTTTCCATTAGAAACTAGGCTAAAAATACACGGAAATTAAATTTTAATAACAAATATGTTTTAAATATTTTTTCATCAAACCAAAGACGCCACATTATTAAATAAACCGTCCCCTCCTCGTCTCGATCCATCACATAATCATCAACCTTCTCCGCCTTCCCCAGTGCGTGACGTAATTTATGGATGCCTCCGGGCTGAAAACGTTTTTTTTTATTTCGGTGATGTTCTTACTGAACTTTTTTTCAGAGTGGTGTGAGCAATGGTCGCATTATCAGCCACCCCGTTTCTGAAGTACAATTCAATCAATAAATCGTAAGTGTTCCAGATTCAGCAGCTTCGGCACAATGAACTTTGAAAAAATGCGATTACTATCATAAAATGTTGACCGGAGGTCACAAGTGGTGAGGGGCAGGCAAAGTCGTTTCGCGTGCCACAGATTCCTCGACTCCGGGTTTAACCGTTAGCAATTTCACGAGCAGGGGGTTTTGGCATAAGATAGCGAAACGAAAGATCGATGGGGCTCTATGAGGAGAGAAGGTACGAGAGGAAAATGAAGGAAAAATGTCACATTTTAGAAATAAATTACAAACGCCAACGGAAATTAAGACTGCTTATTCATTTTTCTGCTTCGGCATTAGAGCAGTAATTCGATATTAATTTGATTCGCCCTCGCAAAAATACAGCAAAGTACGTTGTATGAGAAATAACACTTTTTAATGAAATTGTCCCCTCCAATGACGACATCTTTCATTGGCTCGTTTCCATTTTAGCTAATCCAGGCATAAAAATGAAATTATACGACTTTTTTCATTTATACGCGATGGAAATATACTTGGCTCAGATTTCACTTGGAAAAATATTTACCCTCCTCGTAATAAAATGCTACAAATAAGAGAGGTAGGAGGTTGAAGGGATTCAAATAAGAAATATACATAAAATCTTAATAGGCGAGAATCAAAATTGAAAATAATAACTTACATGTTAACGAAAAATCATTTAATATAAAATTAACACTAGCAAACACTATTAAATATTGTTTGTTGTGAAATTTAAATAAACAGGTCTTTAATTAAACTTAATAAAAACAATTATGACGAGCCAATTATCATGTCAAATTAAATTATTACGTCAAAAATCGAACATATCCAAAATTTTGGCATCATTCTTAGTTCACGTTAGTTAGATTTAATTAGTATGACGTAATTTCCGTCTTACGGCATGGATGTGAATATGCTATAAATAAACATGGAATGGATAATTGCTTACTTTGTATGATAGGAAATAGGCCGGTCTGGTTTCGAAGTCTAAACATTCAGCAGCACCTGGAGTAGCACACTCGGCAACGGTAATCACGCCGGTTTTATTGTTCACAGCAAACCTGGCGTAAGTAACGATGCATAGATTAATAATTTTCAGTAAACATCATTCGTTTAATGTTAAAGTGACCGTAAAGATAGCTGAAACAAACCAACCTTTAAAGCAGCGAATATCTCGTTAGAGATAATTTACTGCACAGACAGTTTTGTCCATGAGCGTCTATTTTTCTATTTTTTTCAGGAATTGTGTTTCCTTTCTTATCATTATTTATTCAAAATTTTCCGATAAGATTAAATTCACCTTTCATTTACAGAACAGACACACGAAAAGCTTGAATATTTATCCTTTAACAGAACCCGACACAAAAACGGTCCAATATTTTTCACATGAATTCGTTTATTTGATACGCCATTTTTTAAATCCTGGTGATTTCAAGCGGAAGCCTTTAGATGAGACTGGCATTTTCAAAATGGCTTTTTATTCTCCTCTGCTGAAGTTGCAACGAAAAATATGACAACAAATGCCGTTGTTTAAACGAAAGCTGCAATTTTTACGAGATACAAGTCCAAACAGATGTCATTAAACTCAGTTAAATATATTCCATTTAAAAAATACAAAATCCAGAAGTGACAAACATTTTAAGTGCATCAGTATTATTATTATAACTTTACATATAAAATTTTAGATTTGTATGGGTTTTACGACGAAATCCAACATTCCTCGGATGGATTTTAATCAAATCGTTCGGAAATTATTTGAAGCTCATGCACCAAGAACGATGGAGCAGCTCATGGATAGGGTATGGATTTTTCGGGTTTTACCCGATCTTTACTAGACGAGCGGTATTACCCGTCGAACATCAACGGGACTTTGTAGTGTGATTAAAATATAACTTCTGAGGTGTGTAAAAAATTATATATGTATATATCTCTCTGTAGCTGAAGAAGGAGTATTTCCGAAAGCTTTACGTTTGTGATGTTTCTGTGTTTTTGTGTTATTTTACGTGTGTCGCTTCGACATCCCCGGGGCCTCGCCAACCTGAAGTCGTCTGATTGGTGAGTGCTCACTGGGTTTCCTCATCCCAACACCTTGTTGACATCCATATATATATATATATATATATATATATATATATATATATATATATATATATATATATGAATTCTCCCAGAAAATTAAGCGCTTGAAATTTAATACATTCTGGCATCAATATACGACTTGATTTGCCACTCTTCGGCTCCGTCATTCTTCCTCTTCGTATGTTTACTGAATAATAATATTATTCAATTATTAACGTTGCAATCTATTAAGTATGACATTGCGCGAAGCGAATAACAGAATTCGTTCGTCTATTTGAAGGCTTAATAGACGCTAATTTATCGGAAGCAACAATGAGGTTCGCCTTGGCAACACCCGGAAAGAGTACGAAAAAGCCATAAAATTTCGAAAAAAATGCGTGTTTCTGACAAATTCTTCCGTGTAACAACTAAACATTGCAAGAATAAGATATTTTATAATTTTAGCCATCGAATAAAACAAAAATGGAGAAATTCAGTCCACATTTACATATTTTAATGAATGAATGAAGGAAATAAACCTTGCACCTTGAAAAATCGAAAATCCCATATAAACTTATGGGAAAATATAATTGTTTCCCGGAGTCGAATCCGGGACTTTTTCCGGGATGTTTGATTTTTCTAGAGACCACCTCATGGGGGTTTAACGATTGTGAAAGTTTTAGACAGAATTTCTATTCTGGCGCTTGTAGGCACCTCAGCACTTGAGTGCGTTTAACATAAAATATCACTATCAACCATACTTAAGGTATAGTAAAAAGTTTTGATTGTCGATAAAACTTATAAATTTTTAAACAAGATTTTTATTTTAAAATAATTTTATCCGAATTACAAAATAAAAAAACCCGAAAATTACCGAGATTGAACTTTTTTTAAAACCTCGAAAAATCTGTAACTTATTTATACCCGATTTTAACCCGAATGAAAAGGAAAATAATAAAACCCGATATTTACCCTCCGAACGAATTTTTTTTAACCCGAAAAATCCATACCCTACTCATGGATAAGTCGGTGCCAGATGAATCGATTCAGCATCTCATCGTATTCAAAATTCGTGCGTGGAACAAACCGCGGGGTAAGTGATTTCACAATCAATCAACCGGGTATACAAGTTGCCGTAACGATTTTTACATCTCAATTCGCAATCACGCAATTGAATTTAGAGAAAGTGGCCGCAGTAAAATACAATTACCTGTCTGCTCCATTTCCGAATAACTGGTAAACAATTCCGCTTTCCCCAAAGCGACCGGAGTCCCTATCGGCGGCGGTCAGGGTGGTGACCGGCGAACCGGGAGACGCCGTTTCGGACACGGACGCCGAAAACGACGAGTCCTCTCCTCTGAACGTCGGGGAGTTGTCGTTCTCGTCGATGATGCTAACGGTGACGGTGGCAGTCGAAGATAACCTCGGCTTGGTGTGCTCCTCTTCGGCGATCACCTTCATATTCAACGGGAAAACAAGCGTATAAACAAAGATAGCGTCCCCGTAAAATTTAACAGATTTACACCGAGAGCGTTAAAATATTAGGCTGCTGGCGATTATATCGGTTCTTCTTGGTTATAGGGGGGCCAGTATGTTCAGACTACTTGTTGATATTTATTCAGTTACTAATAGTTTGTTAATATTTATGTGGTCTATGGTATAACGGGGATTTGGGGGTGGAGCCCCATATTGATAATCTTAATACCATATCAATATAGACCGCATTTAAAAATGTGGTGGTGCTGTGGGTTGGGTTGGTTTGTGTTGGGTTGGGTTATTCATTATTTTTATAGTTCTCAATTGGTCCATTTGGAAGCGCTACTGTCTGGATCCTTGATCTTAAATACACTGGCACCCCTATAACCAAGAAGTACCCCTATATCAACCGCGCGTGCACCGAATTAAAAGAAAGGCAAACAATTTTTTTGCGAGTGAACACACGAAGCATTTTTGCGTAATCTTCACAAAAAATTGCCGTTGCATGTAGTACATTCGTTAAATTTGGGTGACTAAGGAGTTGGATATAAGACATTACGTACCAACAGTATAAACTTGCGCTGGTTGGGATTTTCATAATCAAGGGATGCATTTGAAGCTACTCGTATGCTGACAGAGGTTGACCCGTTGGCCTTCGTGGGTTCCACTGTAAAGGAACCAGAGACGTCTTCCAGGCGTAGAGTGAACACAGAGTTCGTGCCCTATAAGAAAGATGTGATTAAGGTAAGTTACCAATCCACCCACAAATAATTAATATTGATATTCCGCGAGAAATAATGAACGTCTTAAAAAAATCCATGTTGCGTAAATATCGCATTATATAGAAAATTACCAACCGCACTGATTTATTCAAAACTTTACTGGTTTTCACAATCTGGCAGTGAATGACTTTAGGTACAGATTTACAAATATTATAATGACATATTCTATATATTATTACCTTAATTAGGTAACATAGCTCACATTACAGTATTTTGGCATCGATTTCTGTCCTCATCATTTTAAACGCTGTTTTCGTACCTATCTAAGTAATTTTAAATGTTCAGTGACAGAACTTTTATCATACAATTTTGTAAAATATTATACAATTATTTCAATAGATTGCAAAGATGACAGTCGAACTTTTAGCAGAAGAATTTTGAAATAATTCGCCTTATTTATCCAGATAGCATTCTCGAAGTTGTTGCTTTTTAATGGGCAAAAAATGCCAATTGTACTGATTTGGGCTCGAAAACATAGTCAATTTAATTAAATCTCAAGTGATTTTGGACTTACAAATAGACAAATCGATAAAGTTCTCGTTTGAACCACATCGATAATTATTGAATGTTACAAGATATTTAAAATGATCGTTAAATCAAACCTGCCATTTACCTTCATTTCAGGACATTTCATACAAATGTTGCAATTCTTTCTTTGCTTTGCAAGAAATTACGATAAGGCTACTTACATTACACTTTTACCATGGTTACAGAAATTATGCTTTGCAATAACGAATGGAAATTACCAAACGCAATTTGCTAGCGATTAAAGTTGGAAAATTTATACTTCATATTTAAATATACAACATAAGATAATGCTTGAAGTATTACTGTTACCCAACGCAGCTTTGAATAAGCTTATCTATGAGACACAACGTAAACGAGCCGTCCTGTCAGCTACATTTGCCATATCTTGCGAGCAGACCAAAAACATGTGACAATTTGGTCGAGCCTCTCATTCATATGAATTTAATCTAATTTAGGAATCATATTACAAATCAACTTCTTCTTTAGAGTGAAATTTATTCCAGGGTAAAAATGTTTAGGGTAACAAAAACTAAAACCTTTTCCAAATGATTAAGAATAATTTATACTAATGTTGCTCTTTCTTTATATTACGTGTAAAGTATATTGATTGGCTAGCCACAAATTTGATTAGAATTGAGGTCATATTAGGTGTAGGGAAACCACAGTTAATATAAATTCCTTAATACTATACATCGGATTTAAAGGCAATGTTAAACATATCTTTTTAAAAAATCGTCTTATCTATACATTGTTAGATTAACTTCAAGCACACCGCTCATATCCAAAAGTCTCATCAAGAGAATTATGAATAAAGCGTGATATAATCACTGAAAGAGAATTCTTAATCAAGCATTTATATAGATTAGGTTTCTGCCAACTTTTAAATGTTATAATCCTTTCAGACTAAAGAGACTTAAATTAAACCAGAATTAACAACATTAAAAGATAAAGGTAATCTGTAAAGTATTTAATAAAGCAGTTTATCAAATAAAGCTCCTCAGCTTTTTGAAAAATCCACACAACGGCTAATAAAACACAAACAAATGTTTTTATCCGAAAAAACATCCACATTCTAGGTTTTACACGCCACTTTTCAAATATTTTAGTACGAGGATAAAAAAATGATCGCGGTCATTTGTCCATTAACGGCGGTCATTTCGGGAACCTTTCACTTTTCCGATATTTTCACGGCGCCTCTTCTCCAGCCATCACTTACCACGTCGGGATCTCGCACGACCAGGTCGAGGTTGGGCAGCGGAGTGCCCTCTGGCGCCCCCTCGGGGACCGATGCGGCGTACTCCCTCCTGTTGAACGTCGGGGGCTCGTCATTCACGTCCCGGATGGTGACTGTCGCTTCCGTCGTGGTCACAGTCAAAGGACCGTCCACGGGCTGACCGTCGACCACCTCCTTCGCCTGAACGAGACCACACGTCAGATACTATTTCCACTCTCCCCCCTCCCCTACCTCCCTTCCCTCCTCCTCCTTCCCTCCCCCACTCCCTTAATGAGTCAATTCGAGTGGGCTCAATAACGGTCAACGTAAGCCACGTTACATGGTGTCAAAGCGACACGTCGAAATGTTTTGGAAACTGAAACCTCGCATATTGGCTGCCGTTGATTGGGTTGCATACCATACAGGATGATAGTTTTTTCAAATTATAAACTCAAAAATAAATTATCGATCTTGTAATGTCGCTTGTGTAAGATAAATGATACACGTAGACACAAAACGATTGCGCAAATAATATTCATATTTCAATTACAGTGCTGCCGTCCCAGATACTATCCGCCGATCCAATGAGAACTGGAATTGTTGAATTATAATAATGAAATTATAATTATTTGATAAGAGGGATCGAATTTGAAATATTGAACCTGCGTCATTATTAGAATAATTAAATTTATTATTATTAGAACTAGCGCAATTGCTCGTTATATATGACGGGTATGAGGGAACTAAGTGTTAAGTTAAAATTGAAACAATAATTAATGAAACCAACTTTTATATGCACTAAAAAGTAAGCAATAAATATAAAATTTATATAATTGTGTGTTCCAGAGAATTAAAATAGTTTTGGGCGAATAGAAATTATTTGACAAACGATATATCAGAAATGATTTCAGGGAAATAGTCCATTTCTATTAAGTGATTTATTTTCTAACCAAACAATCGAAAATTATTTAAAACATACCTCACTTGAGTTCAGTAGTTGTAATATTTACGTTTATGTTCTTTTCTTCGCTGTACATACATACATTTAATACGTACAGTGAATCTTTGGAATTTCAGAATCTCCAACCTAGAGTAGCTCACATTTTCTATTCGCTTTCCATAGAGAGACACTGTCTTTTACGTATCCGCAATTTTTCTTTCGATATATCTCGAAAAATATCGAAAGCATCTCGCCGAATTGTTTGTCAAAAATTAAAAGTCGCTTGAAATTTGATCTTAATAAATTAAACTTGGAACGTTAAAATTGATTTTTTCCGCTTGAAATCATTCAAAATGATACTCGAAACAGACTCATCTCGCGATATGAGCAAGAATGGAGAGGATCTAAAACTCTCTTCGTCACGATTTCATTTCCAAAACTCGATTCTCTCGATATTGGAAACTCAGATTCCCCTTTAAGGGGTTATGCGATTCAATTCAAATATCTCGGCTTGGGAGCTGAGGAGGTTAAATGGATTCATTCATACATGCTCCGAAGGGTTTTGAAGGTGCTGAGGTTTGGGATTCTAGATTTATTTTGTGTTGCTTACAACAAAACAGAAACAATCGAGATCGATCCAAGACATCTCGGCAATGTGTTGTTAAGTTGGAATTCCGGAAGAGATCATCTTAACCTGTAAGGTATTTTTCACTATACGGTTCAGAATATTAACTTATGCAAGACATATTAATATCAATATCCGCAAAGACACGCTAAAGTTTGCCTTTATTTACTTAGAGACGAAATATTTTGCGTATAATTTTCTGTTCATAAAAAATTACCGAGCTAGCCCTTTATGGCTAGATTTGAGTAAACATTGGAGGTTGGAAAAACCAGATGCGCATTTCGGCTACAGAGCAGCCTTCATAATTGACGATCAAAAGAAGTTCTTTCATGAATAATGGGAATGCCTATTTTATAAATACGGTATACATCTACAATAATTATGCATCAATTTTGTTATGTGCTTGCGTAACACACCAGCGCCATCAGGAGAGTAGCGCGTGCACACTCACGGCGCCCACCAAATAGGCCAAAGTTGGTTACCGTTTTTTCGCCTTTTCTTTTTCTCTAAAGTAACTGGATTTGAGTCTAAGTAATTTTTTGGTGTACCACAGGGTAATTCCAGCAGGAGGAAAGTGTATAGCATAAGGAGACCAACTTTTCAGGAAGCCAAGGAGGGACATTTTCAAATATTTGCCGACTATAAGGAGGGACAGATTACAGTGGCTTGTTTGTGGTGCATTTATTGATGAGCCAGCCTTTGATATATCGATGCAATAGGTATCGGATAGCTTGGTGTGGCTAGCGAGTGCGTTCCGGACGATTTAAATGACTATTTGGAATATTAATCAAGATTTTCAAAAAGCGGGACACAAGTTGTGACATTTAACTAGGCGAACCGGGTGAGGAAAAGGAGAGATTGTCCCTCCAAATTTGGGACGGTTGATCACCCTAGTATAGAAACATTATATTATTTTTCTTGTCCTACTTAAATAAATAGAAAGTGAAAATATGCAAAGAATGTCGGTAAATATCAACCTTTTCCACGCCGGTTACGATCGGAAGTCGATATTTAAATGAGCTATATTAGTCGAATAGATTGCTGGTATTTGAATTGAATGAATTAATGCTGAAAATAGCACGAGCCAGTTAGCAAAGGACAAAAAAATAAGCATTGGTTAAGCACTTGATAAACTGCCGAAGCAGTACGGATGCGGGCCAAGACCACGGGCGGAATCGATAGACCGAAAAATGGACTCCCGTCTTCTGGGCGGCTGTAAACACACGGTTCTCGAGCGGAGTTTTTTCAAGCCTCTTTGGGAACGCACGAAATCCACCGGTTGCGATCGAACCCACTTGCTCGATATTTGGAGGCAGGCACTTAACCCACTCAGCTACCGAGCCGACACAGGAGACTAGGAAATAAGTTGGAGTCACTCTCCTATTAGTTTGGGCAACCTTAAGAGGGAGGGGAGGGATGGAGCGGTAGTAACCGTGTTGTTCCAAGCCGAGTGAGAGAATGAGAGATATCTCATGTAATAAGATTTTCCACAGTATGGTTCAATATGTACACGTGCGGCGATAAATAATGCGCGGCAGTTTCTATACAGTGGATAAAAAAGAATTAAACAAGTAAGATACCCTTGATGAAGCAAGAGGTGGAAGCTTTCTTAAAATTTTCAGGGTTCTGGTTTGCCTGCTACTACGAGGAAAGAAGAACATAGATCCTCATTAGAACTTCCCATCCGTGAAAACTTCACTCCTCTAGCTTCAGTAGTTGGGCTACAATACCACTCCAAAATTTCGAATTTTCCGAAATTGCACCCATCTAGCGGAAAATCTACGAACTCTCGTGAAAATTCAATCGGGGAATACTTAATTGGTTGATGAGAGTTATCTGATTCAAAAAGATTTTTTCAAATACTTCCCTTGAAACAAAAAAGTTGATTGTCCACAGACGAACGGACAGACGGAGTGATCACATAAGCAAGTTTTTCTTTTAAGAAGACGTGCTAAAAAGGCTCCGAGGAGAAAGATCTTTTTGTTCATTCAACGTGAGAAAGGGTTCTTTGCGTCGGCATAAAATGAATCCGATTCTCATTCTCCAGATGAGCAGGGTTTAAATTTTTTACACTTCGGGCTGCAATGAAAGAAGCAAGCGCTTCAGCGAGCTGCGTAACTTTTAATATGAAATACTAGCTGAAAGGCCAGGCTTCGCTCGGGAAAGTTATCTTTTAAGCAGCAAACGATTTTTATTATTTATTATTTTTATTGATATATCACTTTTGATGTCACATTATAATAAAACTAATACAATAAATTCTGAAATTTACTTACTTTCGCTGTTGGGTACCTCAAGTTTACCAAACGTTCCCCAATCCTTAATTACGCAAGCGATGTTTGCATTAACATTTACTATTTTATGTATTTTATTGTCAAGTTTTATCATTGATAGAATTACGCATTAACGTCTTACTTAATATTCACATGGATAGATGCACCGAAACCTTTAAAGCAGCAATAAAATTACGTGGATTATGTCAATACTATGAGCCAAAACGTAAACAATAAACATCTTGGTTACCGAAAAAATGTAAGTATATGTATCGATTTATGTTGTGATAAATCTTTCAATGTTAACCTTAAGAGGTCGCGCACGGTCAAAAAGACCGGGTAGGTTACGTTATTAAAATTTTTAAACCTCTCAGCATCACTTTATCTCTGGCCTTCTAAGTACCTTATTTCTTGTCCATTATGTATCATATGACGAATTTGTAGAGCTCTCCAATTAAGCTTTATTTATTTACATTGTGGTTTTCCACTACTGCGCATCGGATTTTTCTGATCGAATACTAAATATGTCGCGCATGGTTTAAAAGACCAGGTTCTCTATCAGTAATCTAATGCGCGAATATTTTATACTCTCAATATGGAGATTTATGTAGTAAACAGCCTGAAGATCCTTTCGAAGTAGATAACAGCCCGCAGAAGGTTGTGCATAGATTGATACTTCCAATTTCAGGATCCGGTCGCAGTGTTACAGTAGATAACTGGTTCTGCTCTATTCCACTCGCCATCCATCTCCTAAATAACAATAGGTTAACACTTGCTGGCACAATAAGAAAAAATAAACGGGAAATACCACCGATGTTCGTAAATACTAAACACCGTGAACCTCATAGCAGCCTATTTGGGTTTGGAAGCTCATGTACACTTACGTTACAAAAAAAAGTAGTCATGATGTTGTCTTCAATGCATTTTGATGATAAAATCGATGAAGATACTGGTATTGCATCGAAAATCTTACATTTTATAACGCAACCAAAGGAGGAGTAGACAAATTTGATCAGCTAAAAGCATCTTATTCTGTAGCTAGGAAAAGTTGTCTTTGTCCACTTATTGTATTTTATGCGCTAATGAATATAGCTGGAATCAAAGGATTCATTATACTGTAAAGTAACACTGAAAATAAAATGAACCGCAGGGCTTTTTTGAAAACACTTCCAAAAGAAATATTTGAAAATAGGTGCTACATCAGAAAATTTGCCTCGGAGTCTATTAAGTAAAAATCAGGAAGTTGGTAGGAATTTCTGAAGGAGAAAGTGAAGCACAGATGTCCAGGAAGATGTGCCTTTTGCTCCAGGAAAAAAACAGGAAGACCCGTTCGTGCTGTGTAACATGCTCAAAATATATTTGTAGAGAGGACACCATTACTTTACGCGTCGATTGTTCCCGAGTTCAAGATGACGAAGATGACCATTATTAAATTTTTTTAAAAAAGCTTGTTTTACCGCACTGTCTCGAGTTCAATTTTCAATTTAACGTAAACGTTTTTTTAAGTATTGTAATCGGATAAATATGTCCTTGGAAATACTTTATATCCTGTATATAGGTCTAAAAATAGATTTCAGTTAATTAATATTTTAACTAATTCAACGGGTCTTTATTGATGAAAAACAATGGTATGAACCTAAATGCATTTAAAAATAAAGAGAATGTGAAATAAAAATATATATCTATTTGTATTTTTGCATATATTTCCAGCACGGTCAGAAAGACCGTGCGCGACCTCTCACGTCACAAACTACCGCGCGATCTCTTAAGGGTTAATGGTAAAAGATAACAATGGTCTAATATTCCTTAAAAATCATTTGACTCACTTTAAAAGTATTCATAGACTATATTTAGGCATGAATCCATTTGTGCCATTTATCTTGGCGTCGGCTATTTTTCCTCTACGGCACGCCATAGCGTGGATTTTTCCTTGCATTAATCTTTACGTAGCTATCTCCCTTTAAAGAGGACAAAAATTAAGAAATTTAGCTTTGTAGCCGCCTGGAAAATATTAATAAATTTTGCGCTTAAAGGATAGTTTCGAGCGATTTAACATCATCATCTTCATGCTTCTGTCCGAAGACAGGTTTTAACTGAATGTAACACGATAAAACATGAACAGAATTAAAATATTTAGTCTTTCGTGCGTAAAATAAGTCATTTCCCGTGATCGAAAGTTAGTATTTAGGTATATTTATATCCACATCAGTGAAGGGCTGCATGGCATGGCACAAAATTTCCAATGCATTCTTATGGAAATAGTATTTTGTTGACCCCATAGGGTATAAGAGGCCCCACGGTCTGCAAACCTAGACCAAGTTCTTACTTTGGTCCTTAGGATGGCCCAGGTAACTTTTGAATTCGATAGCTTCAACGATGTAAAAACGTATAAAAAACACACACACACACACACACATTAAAATATGTATAAGATAAAAAATCGTAGGTTTTGAGCAATAATATTGTTCTAAGTATCAATATAGTTGATATAAATTAACATAGTGATCTGCATAAAATACTGTGTGAATGTTACTGAATACTGAATGTTACTTGACCTTTCGCGGCCGTGATTCTGAAAAGCGTGTTATAGTGTTCTATATGAAATATTATTCTAATATTACTCGATTTCACAAACTTTCGCGCCTGTGACTCTGAATTGCGTGTTGTCTACTATTCTACCAGAACAACTAATCCAATCAAACATCTACAGATTTGACAGAACTTTCAGCCGTTTTTAAAACTACCTTTAAAATTTATTTTATGTTATACTTGCTGCGACACACACCGTCTACTGAAAAATTAATCTCATTAAAGCGGCAAGAAAAAAGCGGACGGACCGGTTTGCGACGTTACGATCATGTTCAAAGCTGCTGCGAGAGGATACGTCGTATATCGTTAAAGTTTGCGAGCAATGAGGAAAGAAAATGAAGAGGAAAATAAATTGGTTCGGGAATCCGAGAAGTTGAAAGAAAGTAGGTGGCGCCAGAAAAGAAAGAGGTCTTCGTAAGTCGAGCGGGAGAGTATACGAAAGCACTCAAGTTGCGCAGAGATCAATAAACTTTAAAGTAACTACGTTCTCGGGCTACCGTATTACGTGGTTTCCGCGAACAAAAAAATATAATAAACTGCCCGGAGAGTTATTTTTTCCTCTCATGCACTCGTTACTCCCGCGAAAATTTCACGCCCGTTATATTTCCGCTTAACGAGTTCCGTAATAGGATACTATGTGTTATTTCACGTGGGACGGGCAGAATAAAAAGACACATTCATCCGCCGCCTCCTCCTAGAGGAGAAATAAAAAAAAGTTGGCAACACGCAGAACCCGTTTTCTTTTCTTAATATATTTTTGGAGATGATACTCCCTCTTTTATTTTTGGAGGAGCGAATCGGTTGGATTGACCCCTTCGAATCTCAATACGTGAAAACTTAAGCTAACTTCCGTTGAGTTTATGGAAAAAACTTTCCAAACATACATATATACAGTGCCGTAACTAGGGTATGGCGAAGGTGGCATTTGCAAGAGACGCCAAACGTTTCCGCAAAAAATGGCAAAGGTTCATTTTTCCATAATTAAGTATGTATTAAGATAATACTCAAATGTTGAAGTTATTGTTAGTAAAATGCTATTATTCATTATGAAAACGCAGCAAGAATCATATTCTACATAAACAAGGAGTTGCCTTAAAATTTTGCCATAGGCGCCATATCTCCCAGTTACGCCTCTGTATTATATATATATATAATATATTATATATATATATATATATATATATATATATATATATATATATATACACACACATATATAACCATGGGTTCTTTTCTCTTCTTCACACTACGAAATATGCGACCGATTCCTTCCCTTTCTCTTCCTTGTTTTAAACTACTCCGATTTCTTTTATTTTTTTACAAACGTAACAAAGTTTCTGATTCGTCGGGGATAAACTAAGAAGGAGAAGATGAGGCCGAGTGGGGGGAGGGGGCGAATTGCACAAGGGAAACTTGGAGGAAAAAAAAGTTTAGTATGCGAGGAAGACATCTGAATATAAGGCACGGCAGGAGGAACCGGATAGAGAGAAGTGAACAAATGAGAATCCCTTTTTCGAAATGCCCGGATAATAAAAGTTTGTGATTAGGAAAGGAAGGACTTTTTTTTATTTCGGGATGCCGTTTGCCTGACTAACGAGGAGATCGAAGATAATGTGTTAGTTAAAGGACGAGGGAAGGCTTGTAGCGCCTCTCGAAATTGCGGAAAGGCCCGAAGGATAAAAAGAAGACGGGAGAAATTCAAAATGACCCCCGGAGATAGCGCCATAGCGCGGAGAAAATTAACGAACATTTTCAGCCAAGTAAATCCGGGGGGAAGGAACGAAACGTACACGATCGACTCGTCTTACTACCGCTGTAATTGGGTGTAATCACCGATTCGCTACATTAGAATACGTAAAAAAAACTTGAAACGCTCTCAATACAAAACGATCTTTAATTTAATTTGAAATTTCCGCAACCTGCAAGAAGACGGAATAAAATATTTAACGGGCCGAAAAGAAGGAAGCATCTCAGAAGATGGCGAACATGCGAATACTTAAATCACTCGCGGAAGTTACGAAAAAATATGAACGCCGAATATCGAATCCTCCCTTTCATCGCGACGGAATTTGGCCGTCAAATCGTTACGGATCGCGAGAAGTGACGCGATAAAAATTGACGGATATTTATTTTTTGGGCGAGGACTCGGAAGGTCGCGAGGTATAACGTATAGAGAAGGGGTCATCGGGCTCAGATTTCACCGCAACGGAGGATTTATTCCGCCGAGATTCGCTACGACGCCATAGCATGGAAGAAGGAATGGCCATAGCTCGTGCGTGTTGCGAAAAAAAGGAATGCGCGAGGTCGTGCGATGGCGGTTACAAAAAGCCCCGCGTCACGCCTCTGCTTATCTATACGAGAGCGGTGTCAGCGAGAAGGTTAAACCGTGTTTTGCGACTCGGGTGACGAGAATAGCGTGCCAGCGAGGAGATACGGGATTTGAAAAAAAAACTCCACGTTTGCGCGACAGCCACGAGCGGAGGAAAAAAGCAGGTGTAGAGCTAGCAAGAAAGAGACGCGTTTTTTTTACACTCCCGAGGACGGTTCCGAATGGGTAATGCAGACACGAAAACACTCACCCTGACGGAAATGGTCAGCACCCCGGTGGAGTCCTCCAAGGCTTCTTTGTCGAGAGGTTTGGCGGTGCGAAGTTCGCCCGTCTCCGGATCCAAGAGGAAGTAATCGTGGGGATCTACGCGTCGAAGACAATCGAAAAAATAGCATACGTGTGTCATTCAATCCGCGGGTCGCTCTCAATATTTTTTTTTAATCCCACCTTAAAGGCGAGAAATCACTCGAGGAATGATTTCCCCAAGTAAAAAATGTACGTCTATTAGAACGTGAATTATGGCGAATAAAACATCGCATTCCATTTCAGATCGTAAACTTTGGATCATCATGCGAACTTGTCTATTGCCACTTTATTTTTAAATAACCGACTAACTAGGTTTAAATTTTTTCAAAGCAATTTTTGGAAGTGGAGGTGGACAAGTTAATACATACTTATCAAAGCTTCGACATTGAAAAATTGCGCACATCTAAAAATATTAATTTAACGCGGATCATAAATGTGCATATTACACGGTGAAAGCTTAATGCAAACCGGCATTTAAAACAGGAGAAAAGTGATTGAACGTTATCCCGAGGGTATTAAAAAATCAATAATAATGAGAGAAAGCGACACAAAACATTAGTCAGGAATATTCGTTTAATGAGAAAAATTAAATGAATCAAATATGAACCCGAATCCGCGTTTAAATAACGAGCAAAGCTCATTCAGCCGACGACAAAAAATAATATTAAATCGATTCGCCGATTAGTAGCTCCCGAAGATTTGTACTCATCCGTACCGTTAAGCGCGCGTTAAAAAAATAAAGGGATCGAAGAATAAAGCTGAATTGGCTCGGTTTAAAATAACGTGAAAAATGTTATCCTAGGCTAAACTCGGGAGGATATTCCTGTTGGGTCAAATGTCCGCTGTGTACTCACTCGTCACCAGCTCGTAGAGCACTTTCCTCGAGTGTCCCGTGTCTCCGTCCCTGGCGTTGAGCGTCATCACGAGCGTGCCGACGGGGTCGTCTTCGCGCACCACGCCCGTGAGAGAGCCGACGAACACGGGGGGACGGTTCTGCACGTCCTCCACGCGCACTTCAGCCACCGCTCTGCCCTCCTGGGTTCCGTCCTGCGAAACACAAAAGGAAAAGGATTGCGGGGTCAAAAACAAAGTTGCTTAAAGCGATGATCTATTCAAAAGTGAAGGTAAAGCGGCGCAGTATTCCGATTAGATCGCTCCGAAAAGGTTTAGGATTCTTATTCATCGAAATAGAGATGTAAGCCTTGGCAGAGTGGTGGTTAGCGTGTCTGGCTCCCAATTCTAGGGTCGCAGTTGCGTATCCTGCCCAGCGCATGGTCGTACGTGCTTGTCATAAATCTATTATAACACATGTTTGTGTTAAATAAGTTATTATTAAAAGGCAACCTCGTGCAATTAATAGCCGAAGAAAAAATGATAATACAGTTAACCCCCGATTATCCTTCTTAAATTGTATTGGGGCGGTTAATCCGAAGGTGAAAATTTAAAAGCAAAACCCTGTAAAATGGCGTATAATATTTTTCACGTAAGGAAACATGCCAAATCTGTTATTTAACTCAGTATAGGCGATGTCTTCACATAAAATGTTTCTACAGTCAAATCCCGATTTAGCGCAGCGTTAAAGCGAGGGTGGCGTTAAATCGAGGTGTATGCTAGCTCTATGTAAATCATAAGATGGAAGCTCTGTTCACAACGATTCATGGGCGGTATGCGGAAGTGGCAGTAAATAGGGGGCGCTAAATCGAGATTTGACTGTACTTTATTGGACAGTGAGATTCAAGTAACATACAGTAAACCTTTAAGCATAAAGTATTCGAGCTCATTGTATTTGATATCAGAGTAATGTTTAAGGACAAAAGCTAAATTAATAAATAAAATTACAAAATTGCCATAAAATTTGTGCAAAAATCAAGACCTGACTGGTCGTTATCAAGGTAAAAACGATAACTGCATCATTTGGAGGAAGGCAGATCACATGACATCAACTCTTAAATAATTACTAAAATGATTGTTATGTTAGTATAATCATTATATTTTATCAATCTCCGCATATGGGGAAGGGGTATTTCTTGGAAAATTGTTAGTGGGGTTTTGGTTTCCCGGAGATATTTCTTTCCCCGGAAACGGGAACTAGATTTTCAAATATCCCGAGAATCCCAGGAACCCGGGAATAACAATGATTTAACATTTTTATTTTTAATATTTAGTACACAATTTTTCATTTAAACATGATATTTATTATTGATACAACGTAAATTCATAATTCTTTAATGAATCCCAATGACATATGACACATGTATAGGGTAAGTAAAATATATAACACATAATGCCATCATCATAAAATTAAACATAAAAACTCTATAGGAGGCAAGATACATAAACCTTGTGAATCTGGGAAATCAGATTAAGAATATCATTGATGAAAACAATCAATTGAGAGCATTACTGAACAAGATAGAAAAGTACACACCATAAATGGAATACGCAGAGATTTCAAAGGCGTTCTTTATGGGGAATACGTATGAAACAGTATCGAAAGGTTGGAGAAGGTTCTTGAACTTTTACCTCCGAAACTGTAAGTAGTAATTATATGCTCTCGAGGACTTTTTTGTGGTAAATGTTGTCCTCTATCCGAATACATTTTTTAATTTATACCTTGGAGATCATATAAGAGCTAGGGAGAGAAAAATGTGGTATTTCATTGTTGCTTGATGGATGCCATTTAACGAGATCAGTATATATAAATTCTCAAGTGTCCGTATGTCTGTCTGTCACGGTACTTTTTGGACATTTCACGATGGAATTAAGAGCTGAAACTTTCAAAACCGTTAAATCCCCATGCGGTGGTCCATAAACAAATCAAAAATCCAGGAAAAAGTCCCGGATTCGACTCCAAGAGACGATTATATTTTCCCATAAGTTTTCACGGGATTTTCGATTTTTCAAGGTGGAAAATTTTTCTGTCATTCATCAAAATACGTAAATATGGACCAAGTTTCTCCATTTTTGCTTTATTCGACGGCTAAACTATAAAATATCTTATTCTGGCGATGTTAAAATTTTGCATGGAATAATTTGTCAAAAAAGCGCATTTCTTCTCGAACGCTTTCTCATACTCTTGCCGGATGTTACCAAGGCATTGTTGACTCCGATTCAATTATCGTCCATTAAGCTTTCAAATAAACAAAAGAATTGCGTTATTTGCATCGCGCTTTTTGTGAAGCATCGAAAATATTGTTGTAGCATCATCAAACAGTAGATTGAAACGTTAATAACTTCAGATAAGTAAACTGTGTTTGGACTGTGGGCGTTTTTAACGACTGACTAAAATAAAAATCTTCTTTCTTTATTTCATTACTAAAATATTAGCTTTTTCGTAAAAAAAATCATTATATCCTACATATTTAATGCTTATTAACGCAAATAGGCCTACGCATCAGTTTAAAATTTAATAATAAGGAGAATATGAGCTATTATTAATAAATGAAAAATAACATATTGTAAGGAAATTGATGGAATGATTTGATCCGAAGATCCTATGCAGACAGGCATAAGCTGTGAAAGTTGGAACAATTTTTGAAATTGTTCCAAATATTGTAAGGAAATAAATAAAAACTCCTGAACCGTAAAATAATCCAAGTGAGCAATCACACGTCAATGAGAGAAAAAAATAGAGGGAAAAAATAATAATAATAGTAAATTAATACTTACAAGTTTGCAGGACGATGGCCTACAGGGACCTGTTGTTGGAAACTAGCCTAAATAGAATAGAAAAGCACACACAAATGCACAATCACTCTGGAAAACTCACTAGATACGTATTTAGAGAGCTAAGCTCTCATCTTCAGTAGCTGAAGTCACATGGATTGTTTTGGTTTTGTCTAATGTATTTATGCGTTACGGGTGAAAGTGAAAGGAGGGAAAGGGGTGGGGGAATTCCTAACGGTCCCCAGGGTTCCCAGGATGTATTGTTTACCCAAAATCAACAAAGACGACATCCCCCTCAGACCCATTGTTTCTTCCATCAACAGCCCGACATATAAAATTTCCTGTTAGCTTAGTGATCAATTTAAACAATTTCCTCTCAAGCAAGATTCAAATATCAAAAACAGTCCTCATTTTATTAACGAAGTTAAATACATAATACTATAGGACAATGAAATTTTAAGTTCTTTTGACGTTTCTTCTCTCTTTCCTAGTGTTCCCATCAAAGAAACATTACAATTTCTCCAAGAATGGTTCACCGATCAAAACTTACCACCTTGCGTTTATGTGTGCTTTTATTTTCTATTTAGGCTAGTTTCCGACAACATGTCCCTGTAGGCCATCGTCCTGAAAACAATTATAATTTTTTTTATTATTATTTTTTCCCCTCTATTTTTCTCTCTCATTGACGTGTGATTCCTCGCTTGGATTATTTTACGGTTCAGATTTTATTTATTTCCATTCTGTACACCGTAGTCTCCAAATTTCATTTTCAACAACATATTGTAAAGTATAAAAAAATTGTGCTGGTAACAAATCATGAGTAAAAAATGAAAAATTGTTGTTACTTGTGTATGAACAAATTTCATACTTTCAATAGATAGAAACAATTTTAAAGCATAAATCACATAAAACTTTGAAAATAATTGCTTGCTGTGTATTTATTTTCCTCTCCAAGATGACTTTCAAACATGCAGATTTTTTACTGACTTAGCAAAATGTATTGCGGCCATCACTAGTAAGTTCATTAAAGTAATTATGTAAAGTGGAAGTTCTAATTGACGGATGCATTTCAAATCACAATTGAGCGAGAAATGTTAATAACGATCACTCGTACTTAATTTAATTAAAATCCATCCAGGGGTTTAGGAGATGAAAGTTACGACAGACGGACGGACGGACGAGACGTGCCCATAAGGGTACTACCGCTTTGCTGGAAATGAACGCCTAAAAATGTTACACAACATTATCGGCACAATACAGAAAACAAGAGGCTGGCAGAAATTCTTATAAAAACAAAATAACCAGTGCATAAAAAGTCATAGAGTCTTAAAACATCTTTACAATACACATTAATTACAATTTAAATCATAACAATACTTTTACAATATTTACATATAAATTTAAATATTTATCTCGTTGCAAAATGTAAATGCCAACGTCTATGAATGAAATATATGAAGTATGTTAAAAAAAGAAGTTGACCACTTTTTTAAAATGCATAGAATTAAGACTAAAAATAAAAAACAACAAAATGAAATCCAGCTATGAAGGCAATTCTGAGAAAGCTTGACTCGGGACAAAATTCAAACTAGCAATTCCCGGGCACCATTAAAAATTTTCCCGGGAATCGAGAATAAGAAACATTGAGTAAATTCCCGGGAACGGAGAACGAGAATTCTTGGTTTCAAAATTCTAATTATTAGTTTGGGAGTAAAAGAATTTCCAGGTGCTTCCATGTTCTCGCTAGATTGAGTGCTTGTTGGGACGTCAAACAGTCAGATGGCATTTTCACGTAATTTTAGACGGTTCTATTTTAAAAAATATGAAGACCTCGTAGGCGTTCCAATTCCAATGGCGGGCTCTATTACCTTTCAATCTATGAGGTAGAGCACGATTGAAAATTTCTCAGGCGATTCGCATCAGCGAAAAAAACCATAAGAATTTTTGAGACCTTCCGTTGGAAACGTGACGCCGCCTCTCGCTTCAAACAGTCCAACATCTACTTATTCCTACGCTGTCCGATCGAGATTCTGTCCGAACACGTCTAGCCAAAGGGTTCCATTTCCATCGATAGGATCGAAAGAACACGAGAGTGCTTACAAGTCAAACGAATTCAATTTGTCCCTTTTGAAGGGCAGAAGTCGTACGGACCTTGAGTGAATTGAATCGGATCCTTTATATGTGCGTTTCGCTCATCGATAAAATTCTCCTAGTTACCGGGATCTTCCGTCAAAACAAATGTAGATGCACGTACAGTACGTTTTTTTTCTCTCTCGAGAGAGACAGAATTCCTTCGAATTCTCTATTTAATATAAAGTGGCACTTCGATAACTCGAACGTCTACAACTCTAATTTTCCACGACTCGAAGTGAATTAATTTTACCTGGCAAAATAGAAATGAGAAAAACGTATTTCCGTAAGTCGAATTTTCCATAACTCCAATATTTTTTGTTTTCCTCGAAGTTGGACTCGATTGAAGTTCCGCTCTATCTCTTTTTCTCCGAGATACGAATAATAACAAAAGAGGAAACGCGACGCCACAAAAGAACTCGTGTTTTGCGCGAGGAGAAGGAAAAACTGCGAATCCGACTGCCATAGGAGTTTGCTGCGACAAAAGGACTCTCGGAAAAGAATCCGCGCCACAGGAGTAAAGTACGAGGAGAGAGAGAGAGATATAGCAAAAAAGAGCGCGTGAGGATAGGAATTTCAATCCTTTGGAGAGAGAGAGAGAGAGAAGAGACGGGTAGATTAGCGATGCGCGCGTGCTCTGGAATCTGTTTTTCCGGAGAGCGAAACGGTCGTTTTTTAAGAGCCGATCCGCGGAGCGATAGAATTCGAACGGAGGAATCCTACAATTGAAACGGGAAAGGTGACTCTTTTGTCGGGAGGGGTGTGAGAGAGAGAGAGAGGAATGCGCACTCGTGCAAACCTCTTATTTTTTTCAGCCGACGTCTTTGTCTGCCTTTTTTGAGAAGATGATTGCGTTTCGACGAATTTTGATGGGAAATTCGATATCTCACGTTTCGAAACGCGAGAAGAGTTCCGCTCCCGGGAGCAAAAAGTAAACCGTTAAAAGCTTTCTTTTTTTTAATAGCGAAACTTGCACGAAGTATTACATTACGTAAAAACGAAAATAAAAATGCGCGATTGCCAATTTAGGGTAGCGACTTCTGTAAAAGCTTTCATTACTTACCTACAAACTTAAAAAAAATTCATTACCGGAAGCTAATTTTTACGTAAAGTTAGGGTTACCGAATATAAATTTTTAGCCCGTCTTTTTGTGCCTGGATTAAAACCTAAGGCCAAGTAGTTCGGGTATTTCAGAGGTAATAAAATAGGAATAGCTAATAATCATTATATATAATTACTCAATATCCGTCCGTCCGTTCCTCCGCTCTTTTATCTCTTCAACAGTTTGTCATAGAGAAATGCTGTAAACGCCATTTTGTTTCTGCCAACTAGGAGACCTCGGAAAAAACTATTTTTGTTTACATAAGTGTCCCGGATTCGACTCCGGGAGACGATTACATTTTCCCATATTTACACAGGAGTTTAGATTTTTCAAGGCGCAAGGTTTATTTCCTTCATTCATTAAAATACGTAAATAGGGACCGAATTTCTCCGTTTTTACTTTATTCGACGGCTAAAACTATAAAATATCTTATTATTGCAATATTTAGACGTTACACGGAAGAATTTGTCAGAAACACGCGTTTATTTTCGAAATTTTATGGCTCTTTCGTACTCTCTCCGGGTGTTGCCAAGACGACTCGCATTGTTGCCTTCGATTGAATTAGCATCTATTAAGCCTTCAAATAGACAAAAGAATTGCGTTATTTGATTCGCGATTTTTATGAAGCATCGAAATTATAGTTGTATCAATGTCAAACTTAACGTTGCAACTTTAATAATTAAAGATTATTATTATTCAGTAAACTGCGTCTGGGTTGTGGGCATTTATGGACTGACCAAAAGAAAAAATCTTTCTTTATTTCAATACTGGAATGTGACCTTTTTCGTGTGGCAGAGACAATAAAAATTACACATATAAATTATAAAAACAACATGACATTCAAAATATCAGTTACCTAATTTTATAAGGATAAATTGGCTATTATTACTTTTAAACATGCAGATTTTTGACTTTTGATTTTTGCGGGTACCACAAGTAAGACTAAATAAACAAAATGTGCACCATGTACAATAAGTCATTTAGAGTCTCCGAATGTAAGCTTTGGAACTCCATTCCGAATACTACCAACTCTGTCATGCATAAGTATAAATAATTTTGCATATCACCATACTAAACTCATTATTAAAAGTAAACATACATAATCTATATTTTATCTGCTTATACCTCCATTTGCACGTTTTCTCTTCATTTTATTCTAAACTAATATTATTATTCTATTATTTTATCCCACATTCTCTCATATCCACTCTCCCTACAAATACAAAATCCTCTGGTCTAAAGAAAAACAAAAATTAATATTCACGATCCCTCTGCCGCCTATGCTTTATACTCTTCGTAAGCTAAATAAACCGGATATTCCCATCAGATCTGTTGTAGCTAGCACCTCAGCACCTGCACATAAACTGGATTTCAAGCTTAACGCTCTATTTCGTCGAATGAATAGCTTCACGCCGAAGTTTGGCATTAAAAACTCCATTGAGTTAGCTAATAAATTAAAAAGTCAACTCCTACGAGATAATACAAAATTAAATCCCTTTGAGGTTTCAAATTTGCTTGCCTGCGTGACACAAAAATAATCAGTTTCGCTCGCTGAAGTTCTGTTGCTAAATTCCTTCAAAAATGTAGTACTATTAAATGAATTTTGTAACGTACTTAAAGTTGTAGTACAACAGAAATAATTACTTTTTTATAATTCTTTTAACAAACAAACGTAAGAGCTTTCAATGGGTTCCCCTCTTTCCCCGCTATATGCCGAGCTATTTATAGGCAACATTGAAAATTGTTTATCCAACTCGAGCCACCTCATTAGCAACATTTGACGATGTATTGTGACCACCAATTTATTAACTCAATTCTTGTCCATTCAAAATTCTCGACATTATTCAACAAAATTTAAGATAGAAAAAGAAAAGGTAGGAATCTTCAATTAATTTGATTTATCAAAACAAAACAAAAAACAATTTTTCGCGATTTTTAGGAAGGCTACGTATGTAGATGCACCACGCCATACTCAATGACTTCTTTCATCATTACTCACATAACCATGCGGTTTTCCACGCTATGTTACACCGATTGATCAATTGACTCCTTTTCGATTTCAACTTTAGCAAAGAATTATAAAAGATTAAAATTCTAACCCGTAAACCGTGGTTATTGCGGTTATTTGGTGTAAAGACTTCTGAAATTAGCAGCAAGTCTTACTTCCTCATGAATCCCTCCTACTTCTCCAGAGCCGAAAAAAATTGTGTTGACTCCAGTTCCTAGGCAGCATTTCTCATTAACCAAATAACATCCTACCTTCGAGCGATGAAGCTGCTTTCTGCACTTCCTGCACTCTCCGCAAATTAATAGTGAATACTAAAGATACTTGGGACGCTCTTGAAAAAAGTGGTGTTTGCAAACTCTAATGTATAGTGCAGGGCTCGACAAATTTTCTAAAAATCTAGGAGCCAGCGCAGACGTTACATAATTTTGATAGATTTTTTTATCATCTTGAAAAAAATAAATGTTTAATAATTCAGACACGAAACTGCTATAATAATCAAGCCCTGCGCATTTATTTCTGTCACATTATGTAGCAGAACATAATAAAATGAGACTTATACACCTGAAAAAGTCGAATGATATTCCGAAAACGTAGTTTACGAACAAGAATAAAAGTTCGCACTTATTTTCAGGAACTTGAATGCTTCCGATAGATATACAGGTAACTCTCGTTCAACGAACGTTCTTTGAACGAATGTTCGCTTTAACGAATGAATTGAATTTTGTAGCTTCACTTTTCGGAGAAAATTCTGTTCACTTCAACGAATTAAATAACGTGTATTCAACTCAGATCGAAGAAACTCGGATGTTTACTAAACCTCTTGGGGTCACGAAGACCGTCTTGTTTACCCATGGATTCTTCGTGTGTCCACTTTATCGCGCATTTTTCCTATCGCCTGCATTTATTGAGAGGCTTAATATGACGTCACCGAACGTGCTGTTTGTTACTCAAAATATATTTACAAATATCCGTCTAGACTTGGAAGACCTCTTGTGTACCGATAAGGAGGAAGCGCAATACGCAGTCTTTCCCACGGCCATTCTATGCTTCAGCCTGTGACTTGGATTGACTACGTTTGGTCGCATTCGTTTTCTCGCGGTTCATACATAATCGTTACATCACGAGGGTTTGTTTTCAAGCCATTGCCGTGGCCACATTGATCGTACTTGCTCGTAATTTTATCATAACTGTTCAAATTTTTGTTAATTATTTTTCTGGAGATGTGTAAATCAAGAGGAATTTTAAATTCTTTATCGACCGTGTTGGGAAGTTAGGTTTTTCATTCAAAAGTTGAATTTTCTCATATCATACAATAGATGGCACTGTACATACTTTATGTTCGATTGTTGTTGCTTCGGTTTTCCAGTTGATCCAATATTGTACTTGCTATGACAGGCATTTTAATAGCTAAGAATTATTAAGTCAGGAATAAAACGTCTTTCGTCTGGAACGCATCTGTAGTTTTAACGAGGAAGTCGACGGAAAAATCACGATCGTTCAACGAATTTCCGTTTTACGAAAGCTTTTCAGGAACGCATGTCGTTCGTTGAACGAGAGTTGCCTGTATTCTATTTTGCTGCTCCTGCTGCTGGGCCCGATAATACAATATGACTACAGTATAACCATAACCTAACTACAGCAAGCATATACAATATCTAGGCGTCAGCATGAAAATCTTAGGTGCCATGGCGACCTGCCGCCCGGGTTTGTCGAGTCCTGTTATAGAGACATCGGTCAAAGCGGCAGGAAGTTAGCAAAAATAATCGATGAACATAAATGTTCAACAGGGAACTATCGAGTTTGTCTTATGGCTGAAATAAAGTTTAAGAACAAGCATACAAAAAATACTTGTCTCGAGTATCTTCAATGGCCACAACAAGGTTGTAAAAAACCAGATGCGCATTTCGGTTACAAAGCAGCCGTCTTCCGTGGTAATTTACCGAAAATAAATTAGCAAAGAGAATCTACCACTGAAGACGGCTGCTTTGTAGCCGAAATGAGCCTCTGTTTTTTTTACAACCTTGTTGTGGCTATTGGAAATACTTGAGACAAGTATTCTTAAAATGCTTGTTATTAAACATAACATAAACGTTGCTGGATGGATCAAAACCCTTTCGTCCCTCTTCGCAAAGCATTTATGTAACTGTAACAATAATAGGAATTTGGATCAAGCCATTTTGTATGTACATCTCCAAGGACTAAAGTTGGTCTCTTTGGAGACGACGGAAATTATTCTGGCCTTTCTAAACGATTTTGCATTTCCTTCTTCTTTCCATTCTGCAATTCCACCGGTCTACCTCCTACCAGCTAGATGACTACGTTGTGGAGATTTTCCTAGTACCTCTAATTATACGGCACTCAAAAATCTCTCCCCTCCCCTCTGCCTACCCTTTTTAACCGTCAACTAAATACCAACTCCTTAAATTTCCACCTTATTGCCCCTCCTTCCTTTATTCGTAGTTCTATATACGATATATTGCCATTGGAAACCCTGAAAATCGTCTGATTATGCAGGTTATACTGTGAAACCGGTCGCGAAAATAAAACGGAAATTTACGTAGCGAATTTTATTTAATTTGCACGCCACGAAGTGTTGGTAACATTGGTTGACGCGCAAGGCAACGAATAAAATTGATCGAGTTTCCCGAAAACGCCGCCGAAGAAGTGAATTAAAACGCAAACGAAGTCTCTGTCTCTGTAACGAGTTTTGAAAAGTGAAGGGATTTTCTACTAAAACGCGCATTAATTTCGTTAACCGATTAAACCTCGGTCCAATATTGGAGTTATGCAAATCCGGGCGATGAATAGGCAGCTAGACCTCCATATCAGACACGCATTCTTTACTCGAGGAAGCAGAACCCTAGGAAGCCATGCGCGGATCGCCATGATCGCAGGAGATACTTCAAACGAAACGTTAATTGGAGCAAGCCCTCAGGGGCGACATCTGACGGTGAGCGAGCGAGAGAGTGTTCTTACAACACGAGAGAGATACATGGAGGACACTAGCGGAGATGGGAACACATAGACGGCTCCTTTCATAACGAAATCCGTTTTTACCTTGAATAAAACTCGAGATGACCTCTCGGGGTCGACGGAGCGAGGTCACGTGAGCCCCAAGGCCCGCCATTCATCAGGAGAAATGGAGCGGATCGCGATGCCGGAAGGATTATGGGCCCCGGACCTCCCGTCCGACCCTAAGGAGGGGCTCTCATTCTTTTTTTTTATTTAACGGCGTCTCTATTTCTCGGCCGCGAGGAGTGTTTTATCAATTTTATACATCCCGCATTGTCTGTCCGGAGAATGGGAAACGACGGCGCTCATGCGCAACGCCTTTCAACTTCTCCCGCCTCGACCTGGAATGACGATGCTCTCTTGTTTCTCTCTCTCTGGCTATTTCTCAGACGAAAGACTCTTGGCGTTATGGTACAAAAGAGGAAGGCCACTACAGTTGTGTTCCCGGGCGCGAAAAAATTAAAACGCGCAGTTTCACGCGTAGCGCAGAGATAAAAACTCAAGTAGCGCTCCTTGGGTCCGGCACACGTACGGGAAAAATAAGACGGAGGCCGAGAGCTGCTTTCTAAGCAAAGAAAATGTTTATTAAAAGCCGCGGACGGAATATCGGAATATTTAAAGGTCATGCTTTTATTGCAACTTATAAAAATAACGCGTCCTTTTCCGAAATGCACAAAATAAATCAAAGCAATTCTACAAGTGAAATTAGCGAATAAAAATCGCAGTGGAAATGTTAATATAGAAATCACGCATTTGAAAATGCATTCACTAGAAAATAATCGAGCTCGTCTTATGGCTGAAAGCAAATTCAAGAATAAGCACTTCGATATCAAGAAATTTAAGAAGTACTTATCTCAGGCATCTCCAATATCTGTTGCGGCTATTAAAGATACCTAAGATCAGCGCCGTAACTAGAGTATGGCTAAAGTTGGCATTCGCCAAAGGCTCCGCTTGCAAAAGATGCCCAAAACGTTCCCGCAAAAAATGCCAAAAGTTTATTTTCCCATATATAAGTATTAACTTAATACTCAAATACTTAAGTTATTGTAAAAAAAATCGCTAGTATTCTTTATGAAAACGTAGCAAAAATCACATTCTACGTACACAATGCGTTTTCTGAAAATGTTGCCATATCTCCCAGTTACGCCTCTGCCTAAGATAAGTACTTTTTCAATTGTTTATATTGAAATTCTTATTCTTGAATTTGAAAATGTTTGGGACAGCGTATTGGTTTCCAAACTGTGATACTTTTACCATTAGTGGCACGCAGAACCTTTTAGGTGGTACGCGAAAAGTATAAAAATTGTTGGGGGTAACCCTAATTATTCATTGTTTACTCATTTTGTGCAAATAAAGTTATTTTACTCAATGCTTTGTATTTTACAAATTTACTTTGGCTATTTCTAATATTGTTACGGCTATTACATGAAAATAAAAAGGCACTTCATAAATTCCTGACATACTTTCGAGGCAAATGGCATTGAAAGTCGCACAAAATTTTAACAGTGGTTGATTGAAAGGAACATATAGGCTAGTGTATATATCAGGGGTGGCCAAACCGCGGCTCTCGAGCCACATGCGGCTCGTTTATTTGGTATGCGGCTCTTTTAAATTTACACTCAGAGGCGTATCAACGTCTTTCACTACAGCACACAAAGTCGTAGTGTGATTTGACACGTATTACGGATACTTAAGGGGCATGTATTATAGTTGAATTATTTCGGATACAGATTATGTTTTATTGTTCGTAAATTTATGAGCACAGAATGCGTCATGCGGCTCTCAAACTTCAGAAGATTATCGAATGCGGCTCCGAGGGTAAGTTAGTTTAGCCACCCCTGGTATATATTGAATACGTCTACATTTTCCTGTCTTAATTTCTACAGTAGTATTTTCGGCGTAAATTCCCGTTTTCTTTTTCAAATTTCCGCTTACATCCTCAATAAAAATACCAAAGAGAATTAAAAAGCTAATCGAGGACTACATTCTCCTCTTACAATCCGTCCCATTAAATAAATTCCCGGAGCCAAAAAAATTAAATTCTACTTGCGCGCCATTCTAGGAAATTAACACAACCAAAGACGAGGAGAAAAAAAGACAATAAACGATAAGAAAACTCGACAAAAAAATAACGCCTTCCCCCCGCAAAATAAGCTGTCGTGCTGCGCGTTCAGGTTCCACTTTCCGAACTCTCCGAATCACCACCAACCGTTGAATAGAAAAGCGATTCGAGTTTCGCTTCCTTCCACTTCTGTATGTGTCCCGACGACTCAACCCAACCCTCTTCAAGGGAAACCTCAGGAGTTCCCTGTCAAACGGAATGATTGCCCCGCGTACCTTCGCCGGAGCACGGTCTTTCTCCTTCCCCCACCCCTTTCCTCCTTACCCCTTCCACTCGCCTCCGTTCCGTGTAGGAAATCCCATCTGGACCGAGTAATGACTCGTATAATGCTTCGCGGAGGAGGACTTGAGCGAGAAAACGATTTTCAGGGCGGAAATGAAATTCCGCAGCACCCATAGAATAACGCGTCGATTGTTTTCGAATCCCTACGCCCACGGACACACAAACAGACGTAAGAATTTGGGTCAAGCGTTATGTCCAAGTGCGTTCGTGTTTTTTTTATTTAGGGGGAGGAAAAAAACACTTTACTGGCGGTAACCGATTAGAGAGAGAGAGAGAGTGCGTGTGTGTGTGAGTGCGCGCGTGTGAAAGAGAGAGAAACAAAAAGCAATCGCCTCCTCCTTTTGGCGATATATGAGTTTTTTTGTTCCCGCACGATTAAGCACGGCTGTTTATTCTAGACACGCTAGGATTGTACGATACCCTACCTTTCTCTCTATCCTTCTCCCTCGGGTCCGAGATTAGGATGAGCAGGTACGGCGACCTCTCCTGGGGATTTCTCGAGCCCTGCGACACATAAGCGCAATTCTCGAACGCAGACACGTGAAGCTGGATCAGACAAGCACGCGCGCCTTACCCGTTCTGGGAGGGCTTTCTTGTTAGTAATGCTATAGGCTATATTTATGACGGAACGATTATTCCTACATTTTGCACAATTGTTAGAATTAATATGAAAATTACAGAGTCAAAATGGCTGACGGGATTTTGTCTTTAACCTATAAACCGCTGAGGTGCGGTCTGCGAGACACCATATAGTGTATCCGATAATTTAAGTTTTACAAAGAAATAAAGTGAGTATTAAGGTATTTATCTTTTAATTACCTCTTAACTGCCCATAAAATTATTAAACACGGAAACTCCAATTGTATAAATAGCTAGTTGATAAATAATAATTAAAACAAAAGCCGCTTGGAAGACCGCAATTCAGTTACAACGTGATAATAATTTTACCTCATTAGTTGAAGGTTACGACTGAGAAATCTGTTGATTAGAGCATGTGATGATTGACGCAAAGTGCTGCGTAATTACTAAGTAAACTAAAACTAGTTTTCTTGAGAATAAGGCTCGTTAAACTACAATGTTTTTTCTCATAAAATGTAAGAGCAGCAGAAATGATTATCTCGTTCATCCGATTTGACTTGCCTTGCCCGGTAGTATGCTAATACCACTCGGGCAGGCAAAGCTTTCTTCCCGATAATCGAATAGAGTCCTCGAAAAAGATTGTCGAGCGAAGTTTGCGTTACGGGCCGTAGAATAGGAATAGATATCTAAAAATTTCCACTGAAAAAATTATTTTTGGCCCTTCAAAAAATGGTCCACTAAAGATAATGGGAAATGTCTTTGTCAGCTAATATATAATGATTCACTGGCGTTAATAAGTGAAAAGAGTTGGAAAGTAAATCTATCGAAAGTCAGTAATGTATCGTATTTTTTTACGAACAATGGAAGAAGAAAACTATCCCATTTGATCCAGGAATACAAATATTATCCAATTATAGTTGACTATACACGCATGCTAAAAGAATATTACAAGAAAATATGAAACAGTGTAGCGAATGTCGTCTTCCAGTTTCTTGGCAACAGCACGGTTTCCGCCACCTATTCTTGCTCTTACTCGGACGGGGTTTTTCGACATAAGGCCATGTCAGAATAAAAAAATATTTTTATAAAATTATAATGATAAAATTTTCTGTATTATATTATTAGAGACGTCTATGTAATTTTTCCATCAAAACATTTAAAATTTGAATGAATTATTATTTTTACTTGCTCCATATACGAAGTACGTATAGAGAAAGTATTGTTTTCATGAAAAAAACGAATTCCAGATTTCAATGGAAATACATGTTTTAAGATCCCCTGTACAAGTTTTGACTATTTTTTCGATGATGTCTGTGTCGGTCTGTCTGTACGTCTGTATGTGATAGGATTTTGTGGGCGCTCTAAATCAAAAACCTAAACTCGTATCAATACCAAATTTTATATTTAGAAAGAGTACTTTATAATGAAGAGCTGATTAGGTTTTGGCAACAATCGCTCAAAAAAGTGGATGTTTACTTTAATCATGTTTTGGTTTTTAGCAAATAACTTTTAAATATTCATAAATGTAAATGTCGTTTATTATAAACTTCGTAGGTAATATTATTCTCTATAACGTTTGTTTGAAACATTTTTTCGAGAACGCATTGTTAAGTAGATATTTTATTTATTTTTAATATTTGCTTTAATATTTGATTAATGTAAAAAAGTATTTGAATAAATGACGTTGAAAATTTAATTTTCTACAACCTTTGTCTGAAACATTTTCCCATATATGCACTGTTTAAGAGATATTTTAAAGATTATATTTTTTAGCTGCCACCACCGCGCCACCTACTGGCGACTACTGTAAGCAATTGACAGCTGTCTTCATAACGCCCCTTTTTATTTTCTTAATTGTTGGAGCTTCGTGGCTATATCCAGTATCAGAAGGCTAGGGTATGAGTTTCTTTCAGTTCTTTGTTTGAATTTTTCTCGCAGTTCCTTAAAATATTTATTATCATTTAACCTATTTGGAATTTTTAGAAATATTACAGGTATGGAGAAAGTCATGTGATGGGCACATCAGATTTTTACTAATTTTTTAAAAAATTAATATTAAAATTTTTAGAGCGCTTCCGAGGGAAAATATTACCAATTTGGACATCGAATCCCAACTCTCTCGCAGGTTTTCGTATTTATTATGCAAGCCGCTAACTGCCAGCAAAGCTCAGACGTAGCGTATACATACAAGCAAGTATATCTCACGAGTTGATTATCAATAATACAACCGAAACGTCGAGGAAAAATTAACCTTCTGCCCTCAAGACAATCTCGCAGCAGCTAAACCTTACTCGCCTCGTCGGTAAACCAACAAAACACTTTTTACTTAGGCGAACGCCGTTCAAAACTGCGGCATTCTTCGACATAGGCGTGATTTTCGAAGCACTGCGATATTGAATTATTTTTGGCAAATACATAAACACAACCGATTCTCACGAAGAATCGCGGACATTTTTGCCAACCAAACGGAATAGCAGATGCGCGTCGGAAGCGCATCGTAATTGAATTAATACGGACTCGATATCCGAAGGTTATTTTTTTACCTTCCTAATCCTCGCAACGGTAAAAAAATGCGGTTATTCTTTTAATGGCTCTCTGCAGGTACTCGTCGGAAAGCCCCCTTCTTCCGGTTCGAGCGATTCTCATTTTTTTTCCGGAGAGCAGATGTTAAAAACGTACGTGCTGCAGAGAGCAAAGGCGCAATTACGCAACCTGGTCACTTCTCGAGCATATAGAGCCGATGAAAAAATATTTCACTGGCAAAATTTCGCGAAAATTTTCCTCCAATCCCTCTCTAGATCTTTTCGAATTTTTTCCATAAGTTAGAACAAGATGGCCCAAACGGAACTTATGATGCCTACTTTCCATTTAGTCATTTATTTAATACTTATATTGGGTTTAATAGCTTTAAAGCCATCGCGGATATGTAGCTCTTTGTGTTCCCAAATTTCATAATTTAGCGTTATAAAATACTACAAATACATTCGAACAGAATATTAAACATCACGCGTATTTTTGCGGCAAAAATAACGCGTGTACGAATTAGAATATACCAAATCTGAGTCCAACAATAGTTGTTGCTATGGCAACACTCTCGTAATGAGTGATAAAAACTGCAAAATCGCCAGTATTTACGCGAAATTCTAAGAAATACAATCTATAAGCAGAATCCTACGATAAAAATTAGAATCTTCATTCCTTTCCTCAGAGAATAGTTTAATGCTCGCTCCGATATTACAATTCTAAGATACTTTAATGTGCAAGAGAAAATTACCCTGCACGATGGATTTGAGATTTTCCATGTAAATCAAATGGGAAGGATAGTTCCTGGAATCGAACCCGGGACTTCAAACTTCGTAACAAAAACTACCCTCGGTAGCTCGGCCCATGTAGCAAGGGATTTCCACCAAGTTTCATGAAAATCGGTCTCTTGGTTCAAACGTTAATAAGGGGAGCGGACAGAAAGACACAACGACAACACTATAAGCCTATTTCCATTCTGGAAAGTAGGCTAAAAATTAGGAATAGGACTCTACAACATATTATGGATGCAAACAAAAGAAGACCTAGCACGCACATCGCAAGAACCGCGTATAGTGAGACCCATTGACATAAATCTTGAGAGAGATAGAGTAGGGACATAACTAGGGGAGGGTCTGGGGGACCTCTGTCCCCCTGCTGAACTTTATATTTAAAGAAATTGATGGGATAAATTGATCCTAAGATTTTATGCATAAGTTGGAAAGTTGGGAATAATTTTGAGAGAGCCGAAGAATTCTTTGATGACCGGGAATTGAAGCCGGGCTCTTCACTTCCCGGGTGGATGTTCTACCACTGAATCATGTTTCTGAACGCGGAATTTTTTCTTAGTTGTGACGAGGAAGCCAAGCTAGTATCAACCATCCCCAGCGCTTGTCCTCCATGAGAGACATTGAAGAAAAACTCCTCCCTTTCAAATGGTGAGATTATTTTAACTAGAAATTAATGGAATAAATTGATCATGAGATCCTATTCAAACAGCATTAGCTGGAAAGTTTGGAATAATCCTGCTTGCCCACCCACTACGAAGAAAACCATACGAGTTCAGAAAGGGGAGAATTAGCCTGCCACAATAATTCGGTAGTAGAATATCCGCCTGGTAAGTAGAAGACACGGTTTGGATTAGTGATGGGTATAATCGATTATTTCAATAATCGAATAATCGAGTTACTGTCATAATCGATTATTATTCGAATGATTTCGGGTCGGGGGGTAGGGGAAAGACAAGTGGTCAGTGTGTTGTTGTTTTCTGGAATGCCAACCCAAATGTCGCGGGTTCGAATCCTGCCTCGGGCATGGATTGTTGTGATCGGTCCCGGATTTTCCGGTCATTTTCTGATGACAAGCTTTAAGTAGCTTATCGGGGGACAGGAAAAACTCCAAATAGCTAAAAAAAAGAATGTCCAAGCTACGTTCCTAACTCCGTTCCCGATATCCTTATTTAAAAGAAGAGAGGAACGAATTTCCGGCAAGCGAAGCGAGCAAATTTGGCTGCAAGGAGGGTGAGGGGGTTGTGGGGTGGGCAATCTCCGAAGTACTTACGTATTTTGCCTCATCAATTTCTCCCACAAGAATAAACAAACATTAAAACAAACAACTTCTAAACATAAAAATCAGCTATCATTAGAAATAATACACAAACATCCTAGTTAGGTGTGATTCTGATCACACCATTAAGGGTTTCGTAGGTAAAGTAGTTAAGAAATAACTTCAGTGAGTGGATGGGTAATCGAAAATGATGTGTTATCCGGATGGGTTAGCCTCCCGCACAACACGCAACCAGTATTAGCTATTTTTTACAAATTTATTATTTTCTCAAAATATTTTGTATCAATTTAAATAAAATTTTATAAGATTCCTCACATTATAGTAGGGTGTCTTCATGACGTTTTTCAGCTTTATATCTCAAATAGCTTCCAAGATAGAAGTGGGAGGGCAACTTGAATTGCCACTTTTTCCTTTCCTACTGCCGCCACTTTAAAAAAATTAAAAAACTAAAATACGATTCATAATTACAAGATTCTTTCATTTGATACCCAACATGTATTTTTTTTAAATGCTGAATTTTTAACCTCCCGCCATTTTCAACCATTTTTCGTCAATTATTTGTTTATAAACTTTTTCATATTTTTTCTTTCGTTGGGCTGCTAAAATACTTATGCATGCCAAATTTGAAGTCCCTCGGTTGAACAGTGCGATCAGCAGACCTTCCTAACAGACTGACACACACACACACACCCGGAGCTGAGTGTTCAATGATTTCCACTGTGTTGAAATGGGGAGGCAGCGGTGTAACTCACGAGTTCCTCCTCCCTGGGCGTCTGGGCCCTTATTAGTTCCTTGTTCTTTTAGTCTTTATGAGGAGAAAATGAACCCCGTGTATGATAATACTTACCTGTTCTCTGCATTTTAATTCTGTCAGTCATCACTAAAACATATCCTTTTAGTGAATTTTTTCCGAGATTTTCATTTCCTATGTACACAGACGTCCAGCCGACCCTGCCCCGTCAAAATTTGGCTAAATCGTTGTCAGTCCACTTATGCAACACTAAAAAAATGACGGACCTATATCTAACAGCTTCCGAGATATTCATTCCTCACCTACAACGGCCGCTAGCCGGCCCTGCTGTTTCGAAAGTTGGATTGAAGGCGTGTGTCGGGCTACTTAAAATACCTGAAAAAATGACGGCCTTAGCTCAAAAGACTTCTTGGATATTCATTGCTCATAGTGTGATTGCACCTCTACTTACACTTTCGATTATATGGACAATGTACATAACTAACAATATTAGCTATTAATAATTCATAAACCGTTCCTTACTGAATAATCCCATAAGAGCTACAGTTTGATCGGAAAAAATTTGAGCGAATATTCGTCAAGAAACGATTATGAGCTGTCACTCACTCGGAAACGAATATGAACGGTTATCAGCTGAGAAACGATTATGAGTGATTATTCACTGAGAAACGAACATTCGTTGAGAAACGAATACGATTGATTATTCGTTGAGAAACGAATACGAGTGATTATTCGTTGAGAAACGATTATGAGTGAATAATCGATTATGGATATTCGATTATTCCATCACTCTGATATAATCGAATAATTCGAATGATCTCCATAATCGAATAATTCGATTATGGACATTTGAATATACCATCACTAGTTTGGATTCCCGGTCATAGCAGAATTTTTCTCGTTTCAAAATTATTCCTATTATATTTAAAATTATTAAAATAGAAATATAAAGTATTGTAGCATTGCTCTGTTCTTGATACAAAATTACCTTTCCTTTTTACGACTAATGCAATAAAAATTAGTAAAAACGCTGTTTTTGCATTATTATTTTTATCGATATTTTTAAATTTTGGTTAGCTCCAAATATTTTTGACAATCGTGCTGTTCTCCCGCATAGTTGGGAGGCTAGTTATGCACGTCCCTGAGATAGAATGGAGGGAATGAAGGACCGTTGAATTCCCGGAGCTTTAATCGCGTAATATAAATTCCTGGAATGTAATGATGAGCGAGGAGACTTTGTAGCAGTTGGTCGAAGCATCCGAAGAATTTTCTACGTGTGTATCGGAAATCAGCGTAATGTGCATCCACGCGCGACAGGCAGCTTCTCTCTCTTTTACGATAGATGGCAGCAGAAGAGTTCTCAAAAGGCGGACTTCCGAGATTTCCGCCCCGGCGGCCATTCTGAAAAAGATTCCGGATATTGCGAATACTTGCGAACAGCTCGAGATAATTTGATTTCTCATCGGCGCCGAAAGAAGGAAACTCATCGATTCAAACAGCGGAAGAAATTGTGCGAAGGCGATGTTATTCCTGTTTCGAAAGGATCAAAATCTTTCCAAAAAAAGGAGCATCCAACCGAAGTTCGCAATTAAACTTTACTTTTCGGCCAAGATACGGAATCCGGCGAAGCATAGGTTAGCGAAGTGTATTTTTTTAAAGAAAGGAATTTTTAAAGAAGCCGTTATGGAGTTCTACATCTCCGATATTATCACCAATGGCAATAAAGGAAATACCAAAGAAAAAGAGTTATCCATTAGCTTTGTACAAAGTGTTGTTCGATACTAGAGAGTAAACGTGATAAAAAGGCATATGAACGAACCTCTGTTTCAGTCCTAGCTACATAAGTATTCGTAAATTATAGTGAGGAGCTCATTTATTTTCACGGGAATTTTTGTAAGCAAACCATTATTTAATTTTGGATACTCTTTATGTTTTCATTTCGGTTGCTACACCGTCTCATTGTCGGATGGCCCCATTTATCACATTTATCGTACAATATTGCGCAAGCCAAACAACCGCGTTGCGTCACGATTAAACACTCTTTCTTGTAACGGAAAATAGAAAACATACGATCATCGGCGTTATATTCAATAGCTCGATATCAATCATTCCAACCAACATTAGACTTAATTACTGTTTGCGTATTTTTAAATACGAAGACAATAACAAATGCTAAGAAAATTTAAGAGAAGAAAGAGAATGAGATTTCGTATAAACTCAATCCCATCGAAAGAAAAATTACGTTTATATGCAAGAATAAGTACTTGCAAAATAGGTGAGTATAAATACCTCCAATAACAAGGTCATAAAAATACATTTATAACATTGCTATGGCTTTTGGCAATACCTAAGATAAGTACTTATTTTTTCAAGTGCTTAATCTTGAATTTGTTTTCAGACAAGACGAGCTAGATAATTCTCTAGAGAATTAATCTGAACCTTTCGGTCCTTTAATCTTTGTCTATTGGGCGAAAACCCCGCGAAACAACTATATTACAACTGATTACTGATTTTAATCATGTAATATATTCTCCCAAAAATTAGGTATCCTAAAAATCTTTCATTTGCGTTTTATTTTTCACTTGTTCGTTAAGTGAAGAAAAGTTGTTAATTTATAAGTGGGGCAACTTTCCTTCCAGAATTCTAGTTTTTTTGGGCAGCAAATGTGTAGAATTGCAATGAGATTTTTTTATCATAGAGTCGTGAAATTCTTTAAAACGACATCGCTAGCAGATAGTAAGTATAGTAAAGTATAAATTTCCAAAGTATTCGCTGTTACATATAGTTAAAAGTTTATTTTATTATAAATGTCCTGTTGGATAAAGAAATTAATCCTCTTCCTCTTCTTAATCGCAAGAGGTTCAAATTTAAAAATAACTTCTTGGCGTTTTACGGACAAAAACCGAACTGTATTTTCAAACCATTCGCGGGAATAAATTATATCAAGAAATTATCACTCTCCTACATTATTAAAAATTTCTGATCAATCATTTGGTTTCATGTAGAAATTCTATACTTGCAATTTCGGGTAAAGTGATACAACAAACAAAAAAAAACTTCATCCGAAAATGTCACAACTAATGTTTACGATCGATTAAATTTTTCTGCGGTTACATATTATCTTAAGTTCGCATCATGGTGATTTTGTAGTTTCAACAGTCTTTATAAGTGCATTTATTTAAAAAAAATTCCAACAAAAAATTACTGAAAATTTTATGAAACATGAATTCGTTACCAAAATTCGCAGAATACTAGGTTATTAGATTTTTTCGTCGGGATTCTCATTATAATAATTAAGTACGTAAAAAGAAACTAGCTCGATTTCCTGCGACCAAAATTCAATTTATTTTAAACAATGGAATCTCGGGACGCGGAGACTTTGTCACTTACGCACAAATCGACTCCAGTTTTGTCAGTCTTAGCGAAGATATTTGTCTTGGGAGACGCTCTTCAGCTCGCAGATGGCGCTTTTAACCCTTGGGGAAATTCAGGGAGCGCTAAAACTTCACCTAAGGTTTCTTTACTAATTAGCCTTTTCATTCAAAACTAGCCCGGATCCCTTGGGAGCAAAAGCTGAAACTGAAGGTAACTTACCGAAGCCACAAGACTCAATTGATAGAATTGTCTCTCGGAGTAATCAAGAGGCTGTCTCAAGACGATGGCTCCGCGGTAGCTTCTAAGTCCCCCGCCGTGAGACTCGGGATCCTCATCCAAACCACCCTCGAGCGGCACCACCTCGAACTTCGAACATCCGCCGCTCCTGGAGCCACCGTCGTTCTCTTCGCAACGCACGGTTAGAGGGTCGCCCAAAAGGTCTTGGTCCTCGACCTGGATGCCGCGAAACACGGTTGAGCCCACGGGAGTGTCCTCGGATACCACAAAATCGTACGGAGCCTTTGAAGAAGAGAGGAGAGAGAGAGAGAGAGTCATCATCATTTAATTAATGAAATTGAGAGCCTGATGTATTATTTTCGTTTGAAATAAGACCAGGGAATGTTTGTGTTGGTCGCTCTTAAGGCGTTAATAAATACATAGTTTCTATAAAATCCAACGAGAGGTTAAAAGGCATTCTAATCCTAAATTTTCTCTTCAAGGTGTAATACAAAATTTTATTGATTTTCTCACGATAGGATTTCTAAACTCAATTTCATTTTACACATACGAGAAAGAATATTTTATAAAACGGAAAACTATATTATATGTATATATAATAGTATATAATTCTATGTAGCTTCAGACACCGTGTTTAGGGGTGTCTTGTAGCTACGATGGAACAAGTAAGCACTGTCAAAGTTTAAAAGGGAGAACAAGTGATGCGTAACCGAGACAATGGGGCAAATAATGCAAAACGAGAACTTGGTTTTATTTTAAGGTCAGTTATTGTAGGAGCAAATAGCTTTTCCAAAATTAAATAACCGTTAACCATCTCAAATAAGGATTCATCAAACTACCATAACCATAAAACGTTTAAATAAACGATACGCGCATCATCGTCGCGTCCTTAGTAGAGCGAAGGATCATAGAAACATTTCCGAAGTTTGCCACTTCGTTGTTGAAATGAACCCCTCACTTTATCCAACAATTTAATAGTAACATGGATTGCACGTGTGACTAATTCGACAAACCCCGTCGGGCGAGCACGCTAATTAAACTCCGAAGCGCTCGAATTGTCGCAATGGAGAAACTCAAAACGAAGCGCTCGAACAGTTTTCGCCCAAGGATGGAAACTAGGAAACTTCCGAAAGTTTCGCGGCGATATTTTTTGTCATTTTTTTTGCGGGCGAAGAAGATGTTTCGAGGCCGCAAAACGTGAAGCCTCGGGAGACTCGCGTATCGATTTCGTATCGCGGAGGGAGGAATCGATTCGATCGGAGCTGTTACCTTGATGAAGGAAGGAGCGTTGTCGTTTCGGTCCACTACGATGACCGTCACGGGCACCTGGAGGACGTTGTTGCCGCCATCCTGGACACCGGCGCCGCTCATCCCCACGTCGTCTGCGATCGTCACTGAGAAGCGGAGCGAATCGTTCGCCTGAGAGGGGAAATAAAAAAGAAAGAAACGGGTGAGAGTAATGCACGCTAGGCAGATGGATAGATACACGTGTTTATTGGGGCGAGATCGAAGCTAAACAATCTCTTCTTCCATCTAACGCTAGAGACGCAGCGAAAATTAAACGCGCGTTATCAGGAGATTTTTAAGAGTTGAAACGGTCATCGTTCCCAGTTACCTGGCAGCGTCGATAGAGAAAAACGAACAACTATTCGATTGGAAATTTTTTAAAAATTTTCTTAAACATCAACCCTGGAATGGTCCAATGGGGTCTCACAGACCCCATTCCGACTTCAAAGGTTTTAAACAAAGGTAATGCAAATCCACGGTCGTCGACTGATGTATGACTTTTCAGTGTAGTCTCAGCATCACTCGAGTTCGGAGTCCTCACTTGAACGTTATGTGTTTAACCCACATTTTTATTGTGTTGTTTCAACAGAGGTCTACAGACCCCACCGGCCGGAAATAAGGTGTAAGTTTCGTCCAAGTGTTCTTTTGTTATTAATTTAAAAAATTACCACAATTTATCATCATTATTTTTAATTCACTTATTCACTGCTCGATTATCTTTTATATTTTTATATCCTTTTTTTATTTTGTCGACCAAGACCCGTGAGAAGAGGAAGATTTTGCCGATTTGTTTTTTAGTATTTATTTTATGTACCTCAATAAAATGCTTAAAATGCTTTAAAAATAGATTCGTAAAGTTAATAAAGCTTTAAACCACTTTTAAAAAATGATGATTTTAGGATTTAATTGAACAGTAAGTTTGGGGTACATGAAATCCGGAAGACGTAACAAAAATTTCATCCGCCGGCTCTAGTGTTAAGTTTAGCGAAGTTTTATCGCTAGGTCAAAGGAGCAGGACTTTTGCGTTATAACTCCGCTGATTTGGCAGCCCTGACTGTAGGATATGGCCAAGTACGTGCCCCGTATTTTGATGCATTTGAAAATTGTCAAACGTGGTTACGTTACATGGTCAATATTCATTATTTTCTTCTTCTATCTCGAAAAAATCCTAAAAAATATAAAGCTCTAGAACAGTGGCGAGCAAACTTTTCTGCATGGCGGGCCGCATTGGTGGTTGCGAATTCTTTGGCGGGCCGTATTCCAAGTTGTCAATGCTTCGGCGGGCCAGATTAGACTTTGAATCGAACGTTAACTAAATATTCCTATCAATGAAAATCAAGTCTGAATTAAGTATTTGGGGTTAACATCACAATCTCAAGCGTTTTATTGCAGTAATCTGAATATATATTATATGAATGTGTTAAATTTTGCGGGTCACTATTCATTCATAGCTTGGCGGGCCGCATAAAACGCTCCCGAGGACCGCATGTGGCCCGCGGGCCGTAGGTTTTTCACCACAGCTCTAGAATGTATGCGTTCGTAAGAAATAGATATGCATCAGAAAGATGCGGGTTCCCATTTCTCAAAAAATGGAAATCCTATAAAAAACCTCACGCAATAAAGAATGCTTATTTTGTTTTTTGTCTGTAACTTCGGTAGGGAAAATATTTTAAGAGTCGAAGAAAAAAGTTCGTGTTTTGTTTCCGGCAGGGCGGGTGATCCGGGTGACTTGATCCGAGTCTGTCATTTCGGTCTTCTACTTTGATATAAATCCTTGATGCTAAATCTCTTCCATAAATGTCCAAGGGCAAAGACTTCGATACATACATATTGACCAGGAACCTCAAACACGCGGCCAATCAGCTTAAGCTTTCAGCGGTGTGCGGCCCGCTTGTTCCTTTGAATACACCGTGAGAAGAGTGCGCGGATGAAATAACAATTGAGTAACATAGGGATACGAAACAATGTAAAAATGTTTCGCGTTCGAGGAATCGTACTATAGTTCAAGTTCTTAAATTAAAATATATACCATTGCTAGTGTTGTGCTTGAGTTTTAACAAAGTGCTAAGGCTCATCACTCACGACTTGCGGCTAAGGCGACCAAATTCTGAGGAAGCAAAATCGAGACATCACGCGTTCTGGGGGAAAAAACCGGAACATAACTGGCAAAATATGCTTTTTAGTCTTTTTTTCCGTTTATATGCCATGTAAACGAATTTTGCGTATCTTGGTTATAATTATGTTCAAAAGGTAGCAAAGAATTCCACAAATTCAGGAAACACGCACACGTTATTAGTATAACGAAATCGATCACGAAATTAGAGGAAATAAATATTTCAGGGTGACATTTAGCATGAATCTATGGACCACCGAGATGATATTGCCACGCAATGAGATCAGATCAAATAGTACGAATGTTCACATAAAAAGAATACCCGGCATCCCGAAAGAATTCTTCACCAGCACTGAAAATCGGGACAAATCCCGGAAGAACTGAACGTCTGGACACCAAGCAGTCGCGTTTCGAAATCATCAATTTGGTCCCCCAAACAATTTGTGTTTTTGACCCCGTGTTTTAGACAAAGAGGGTCTGGCGGGAGGACGAGACGAATACAATAGGTGCTCCTGCTTTTAAGAAACGCGCCAGAAAAAAGAAAGAATCGCCGAAAAGATCAAGTTGACGGTGAGCTTATAAATGGGCTGGTGGAAGCAAAGGGAGGGGAAGTAGAGTGGGGAGGAGGTGGGAGGGAAAGGAGAGAGTGGGAGGAGGGAGGGGAAGGAGACAGAGAGATGGAAGGCAGGCTGACAAAGAGGACCCATAAAAAAGGGCAAGTGAAGGATGGAAAGGATGAGAAAGTGAATTATTTTTTTCTGGCTGAAAGAGAAAGACAGAGAGAGGGCGAGGATATGAATAGCCCATGCGACTGAGGGAGGAAAATTTTCAATTTGCTCCAAAAAAATAGAAAGGGGACATAAATATGGGAGCGAATCGTAACATAAACCGGCAGAAATTTCGAGAGAGAGAGGAAGAAAAATATTAATCGGCGATCGCCCGGATGCAGCGCTGAATCCGAATTAATGAAAGCGGGAGAAATAAACCGTGAATGTTACGGAAGAGGGAGATAACGACGCGAGTCGGCAAAATGGAGGGCGAGGATGAGATTAAAAATTGCTCGGAATGAGGCGAAATCATCCAATTTGGTTCAATTTATACCGGCGGCGGGCGCTAGGTCCGGATGATAATCAATATTGGGCGTCGATTAGTCATCCAAATGAACCCAATTCCCAAATATTCTTGATTGAGCTCGCGTGACATCAAATCCTTCAATTTAAATAATTACTTGACCGTATTCGTGTAGCTGATTGTGGATTAATTTCGACAATTCAGGAAAAGGCAAAAAAAATTACCCGTTTAAGAAACAACGACGAATATTCCAATTCTCTTTTTCTATCGATTGCATACCTTAATGATACATCATTTCCGTTAGGTTTCGTGTTAACGCTTGAGAAGGCAGATTTGCGAAAAACATTGTCAACAACGACTAACAAGGAATGAAATATTGTACGGATAGCATAAATTTAAGGGTGAGATTCGTAATAGGGTTTAAAAATCTTTGATACAAAATGACATTACCTAAGAAGAGACAGCGCAATTTCGAAATACTTTTAAATAACAAAATAATAATACTATAATTGAAACATTAAAATATTAGTAAACTTCCGCTTTATCGGATGCCTTGGGACCACGCCCGTAAAACGGTATGTCTATTTACACGTACGTTACGAAAATTGAAAGAAAAAATAAATATTGAGGTAGCCAAGGAAGCTCTTAAACAAAAGTAAGTAAACAGTTGATAAGCTCATGAACACCTTTACTATGTATTTGACAAGTATATCCACATGTGTATCCACCTTTTGCGGCACAAAAAGTTAAAAGTTATAAGTTTTAAAAATTCCCATCAATCAAAATCCCGATTAATAGAAGTTCCGGTTAATATAGATTCCGGTTAATATAAATTCCGGTTAATAGAGATGGTATATTAAGGAGCTAAAAATAAGCAAAAATCTTTAATACAACAAGTATCCAAAAGTGCTTAGTTATGGAGATATCCTTAGGCTGAACCCACACTGCGGAAAACAAACTGTCTGGGGGCGCTTGAAACAAAATGTTTGCTGCTGTTTCAAACAACTTCAATACACACTGCGACAAACGACTCGCTTCCAAACGCAACATCACCAGTAAGCAAGAAGAGGAGGAAATGAATGTATTACCAGTGTTGTGGCAGTGGTTGCTGCTGAATTCAAGAAATTCGAGAAAATTTTGGATTCATCCTCTGAATGTAAAAAGAATTTAGGATAACAGGCGTAGTGTCTTTATTACATGAACTACGCAAATATGAAGTTAAGTTTTTTTTAACTATACGAGAATGAGTTCTGCAAGTTTTGATTTTTTACCGAGTTTAATTGAAAGCCACATTTGAATGGTCGATACAAATTTTCGAAAAAGCATATAACTCCAGAGGAAAAGCTGCTTGTGACTTTCAGGTAAGTGAAAAAGAAACATGATACATTTTAAAGTAGTTATTTTTTTATTCTTTTATTTTTATCCATTGTTCATGAAATCATGGATTTATTAATAAATAAAAAATAAAAACAAATTGTCGTCGTATCAACAACAAAACTACAAAAAATACTTTGTTATTTCTTACAAAAATATACTCTTTATTGGAAATTATATGTTATTTGTCCACTCTCCGAAGAAGTTGTACCGTCCGCCGTACTGGAAGCAGAGGAAAACGCTTGTGATGGATGAAAATAAGCAAACTTTTCCTGCTCTTCCAGATGTCGGTTTAAGAGAGTCATCACTTCTAATTTAAGCTTCCTTTTCCTTGCTTCTGAGAGCATATCCACATCTGGAATCAAACTTTTTAAAAAAGTAAGAGTTGGGTTTTCCTTTCCGTCTACTTCCTTGGTCCTCGATTTCAAAAACGCTATCGTGGGATCTGCTACCTCCTCAGCTGCAGAAGTGTTTTTCTGGCGTGGTCGAGGAGTCGTAGAATCTTCAACCACAGGTTGAGGAGTTGGGGCATCTTCAACCGCTGCATTAAAAATATCTTCCATTGAATTATCCGATTCCTGTCGTTCTACTTGAGATCCGTCATCTGTGCAGCTCCCAATCATTCTACGAACACTTACAAAATCTTTCAAGAACTCCATGGCGTCCATGAAGTACCATTTTCTTATTCTGGAACCTTTGGAGCCTGATAAGGCATCCCTGCCTTCTCGTAAAGCGCAGTTATAAGAGTTTCTGAGGCTCGCCCATTTGGTTTTGCATTCTGAAACTGAAAAATAAAACAAGACAATATTTAGCACTGAAATAACTTTGTATGCGTAGTGTGTTCTTATGTTATATTAAAATTATATACTATATATAAAAATAAATTTTCAGCAATTACGTTTCGTTAAACATCTTTTTTAGTATTTATTTACATTTCACTACATATTTATAACTACTTATTGCAGATCCCTTTTCACAGATTTCTAGCAATAGGAGAAACTTTCAAATCGCTTCACTACCAATTTCGACTTGGATCGTCACCGGTTGCGAATATAGTAGGTGAAACTTGTAAAGGTATTTGGAATGAATTGTCTCCAATATTTATGCAAACACCAAATTCTGAAAAGTTTACTGAGGTAATAAATCAGTTTGAAAAGCGGTGGAAACTCCCGAATTGTTTAGGGGCGATCTATGGAAAGCATATTCGAATACAATTCCCCCCGAAAGCTGGTTCAGCATTCTACAACTATAAAAAATTTCACTCGATATTGCTACAAGCTGTAGCTGATAATGAGGGAAGATTTTTGTTTATAGATGTCGGTGACTACGGAATAAATTGTGATGGAGGTATTTTCAAACATTCCAACTTTGGAAAGTTACTGATTAACAGAGGTTTGGATCACTACCACGGGAACAGCCTTTTGTTTTCGTTGCAGACGAAGCCTATCCTCTAAGGACAAATTTGATGAGACCTTTTCCACGAAAAAATCTCACACCTCAAAAAATGAGATTCAACTACAGGCTATCCCGTGCCCGAAGAATAATCGAATGTGCATTTGGCATGCTTACAAAAAAGTTGGGAATTTTAAAACAGAAATAATGTTATCACCAAATAAGGTAACTCTGATTACTATGACAGCCCGGGTTCTTCATTATATGATTAAAGAACGTGGAGGTACCACGAGTGATATTCACGGAGCTCTAGAGGAATTACAAATAGAGGAAGATGAGCTTGAAAATGAAACAGCTGCCTGCTCTCGCCCATCAACGTCTGCTGTAAATGTTCGACTTCAATTCATGGAATATTTCAATTCAGATAGAGGGTCAGTTCCTTGGAAAGATAAATATGCCTATCTGTAGGGAAAGTAAAAACTATAGATTATTACCTGTAAGATTCATATCGCTAGCAACTTCCTCCCAAAGCTTATCCACCACGCTTCTGTTGCTCTGATCCTTCATATTGAAGTCGTAAATTGCTGGACGATTTTCGATTCACACCAACAATTTATCAACGTCGCACTCCATTTAGAAAATATAATCATTTTAATGTGGACCAGAAGGAAACACAATTTGTAATTGTAATAATAAATTATTTTAATAATTTTGTTATTATCAGACAACAGTGACTTTAATATTTTTGTCTGTACTATGTAATTATAATTTCAGTTGTTTAAAAAAATTCATAAAATATAAAATAATTAAAATTACATGATTTAATTATTATCAATCTTACCTTTGAATCTTTCAAATGACTGCTGCAAACAAGTAGACGCCAAACGACACCAAACGTGACTGGCACTGCCTGGGGCAAACAAAACGTTTTGTTTAGGTATTATGTGCTAACTGCCCCCTCCACTGTACTTTTCACGTCTGGTCGGCCTGCAGAAAACATCCTGCGACAGTTTCAAACAGCCCGGGTCTGTTTTGTTTGGCGCAGTGTGGGTTCAGCCTTACAAGAATTAAATAAAGCGCCTGTGTGTAGGCAACCGGCTTAGCACTGTGAAGGTGTGTTTCGCTACAGTGCACTGAAAACTGCCTTGTAGTTGCCATTCGAGTATGAATGTGGGATGCAGCACAACTGATTAAATCACCTCGGGTAGTTCCTTCCTCAATGCTTAAATACACGAATCTACCGGGTGTTTTTAGAGCAGACATTGTCTGAGTTACTGGAGTGTGTACCATTGGAGGTCCACAGAAACATGTGGTTCCAGCACGATGGGGCATCACCGCAATTTAGCCGTGCTTCCCATGACTACCTCGTCGCGACGTTCCGATTGGTCGTGGAGGTCCTGTTTTACGGCCACCTCGATCACCGGACTTAACTCCGCTGGACTTTTACTCTGGAGCCACGTGAAGAGCCTGGTGTTCGAGATCCTCGTTGACAAAGAGGAGGACCTCATCGCCCGGATCATTGCAGCTTGCGGCAAAATTCGCGAAGCACCGGATATCTTCAAGCGGGTGCGTCAGAATATGGTGCGCCGGTGTGGTCGGTCCTTTGAGCAGCTACTGCGAGCAATAAATTCTTGCAAGGGTGATATCTATACCAAGCACTTTCGGATACTTGATGTTTTAAAGATTTTTACTTATTTCTACTTCCTTAATATACCCTGAAAGTTTGTCGGTATAATTTTGCAACACCCTGTATAACACAGCAGATACGAAATTAAATTGTCACTGCGTTTGCGTAAAGCTGAAACAGTAAAATAATAAAGTAAAAATAACACGACAAAAACGTTAACAAAACCAGTAGAATATCGCGCGCTTGAATTGTACAGAATATAAAAGTTCCTTTTGTCCCTCAAACGTCAGGTTATCAGACACGCGAAGAAACGAAAAAAATTTCTCGTGGCGGCAGAACAAGTTCGTGAAAGTTACGAAAAGTATCTCGTTACCTTTAACTCCCAAGTTCTCGTCCTCAAACTCTCTGAAAGAGAAGTAGACTCGTGAAAAACTATCGATCGATGCGAACTGCGCCAACACCCATTCATATCGTTCAACACACAAGGGGAAAAAACTTATAAAGACTGTGCCGGAAAAACAGAACGAACGAATGAGCACGTAAAAATTTCAACGGATTGATGGAAAAGTTATTTTATTATGACATAACAGAGACCGTTCGTGGTAATATAACAAATAAAGTTGTCAATCTCATGTGTTTATATAAAACACGTGCAACAAAATTTATAGGGCTTTGTTTCTGGCAGTATGCAAAGGTATATAGTATTGGCATTTTTTTTCAATAAATAAAAAATCTGTTATTAAAATAAACAGAATAATTCCTTTCAGCGTTCTCGGAAAATCAATCACGTATTAATTTACAAAATGAATGCTTGTAGTAAGGAACGTTTAACGCGGTGTAGAGTAATCCCATCTCCTCCATTTCAAAAGCCATTCCATGACAACCTACGCCTAGGATCAGCACCGGCGGCATCATTGATTTATTTTCATTTATGTCTTCCAAAAAAAAATCTAAATGGGTGTTGCTTTTACTCGAAAAACTATTTATAATTTTCGTCGACTCTTGATAAAAAATTCTCATAATCAGAATATTTTATCACAAAATATAAATATTTAACTGAAAAGGGAAATAAAAATACTAATCGAGTTTGAATCTCTTGTGAAATTCATGTGTGCAGTGTGGCTATTTTTATTATATTTATTTATTTAGTTTCAAAAACAGCACAGAGGCCCCATTACATTGAAACATATAACTTTAAAAAATAATATAACATTAAAATAAATAACTATAATAAACACAATGAAACAATAATATTAACAGCAATTGAAATGATCATAACAAAACAGCGCCATAAATTAGGGAAATGTAGGATTACGTAGTAGGTAGCTGATTACGGAAAGAAGTGGGTGAGAATATGTCAAGATTCGGAAGTGAAGCCAGTAAATTCATAGCGTTTTTACTGTGGTTTGTTTATTCTATTATACAAAAGTAAATAAGTGTCATAGAAACTTTGTTTATGTATCGTTTGAAATAGAATTGACAGTAATCAACAAAAGGAACTATACTCAGTCTAATTCTTTATATTGTGGAGTTTATTTCGACCCCAAAAATGAGTTTTGATAAAGTTCATTTGAGTAACGTTATGATTTATGAATTTAAAAAGGAAATAATGCTGAAACTACTACGAAAACATATGTTTAGTTTACGGTGAAAATGCGGTATCAGAAAACACCGTTCGAAAGTGGTTCAGGAGGTTCCGTGATGGAAATTTTAGCATTGAAGACGAGGAACGCTCAGGTCCACCGTTGATGAAAAAATTCGTATTGAAATTGGAAAAAAACCCACGAAAAACAGTAAGAGAGTTGGCAAAAACACTTGATATTTCGAAATCAACAGTTTTCCGCAACGTTCAGCAGCTTGGTTTTGTCAGCAGGTATGACGATTGGGTTCCCCATAAACTGGCCGAAAAGAACTTGTTGGATCGTATCAACGCTTGTATTTCACTGCTTAATCGGCTGCAGAATGAGCCGTTTCTTGAACGATTCGCGACCGGAGACGAAAAATGGATATGCTACGGCAATGTTCAAAGAAAACGCCATTGGTCCCAGCCAGGTGATTCTCTTCTCCCCACCCCCAAATTTTGATTACACCCCAAGAAAGTAATGCTGTGTGTTTGTTGGGATTGCCGGGGGATTATCTATTACAAATTGCTGGGAAACAATTATACTATTTACAGTAACAAATACTCTAGTCAGCTGCAAAGTTTGAAGCAGGCAATCGCTCAGAAACGGCCAGCGCTGGCGAACAGACGCGGAATTGTTTTCCGCCATTACAACGCGCGACCGCACTCTGCAATCATTACACAGCACAAGTTGAAGGAGCTGAAACGGGATACAGTTATTTATCCTCCGTATTACCCAAACCTGGCACCATCTGATTACCATTTATTCAGATAGCTGCAAAATTTCATAAATGAGAAAATGTTGACAAATAGAAATGATGTTGAATCCCATCTCCAGCGGTTTAAAAAAATCTAAATCAACAAGTTTCTATCAAGATGGAATCGAAAAACTGGTAGGTAGATGGAAAAAGGTAATTGAACAAAATGGACAATATGTTATTGGTTAAAATAAAAAACTTTTAAAAAATAATTCGTTTCAACTTTCACCCTAAAACGCTACGAATTTATGGGACAACCCAATATATGCAAACGGGAGGCGGTAAGAGAGAGAGAGAGAGAGAGAGAGAGAGAGAGAGAGAGAGAGAGAGAGCGTTGGGAGACGGAAAGTCGAAATTTTGGTAAATGGAAAAGCTTTTGAAAGTGAGTGGAGCGAGATGGAACACGGAGAGAAAAATATGATGAAAATTAAGGGGAGCGATAGAAACTATTGATGAGAGAACGAAGATAATTAAGATCGGTAATAAGTCGCCTATGAGAAAGGGAGGGGGTGCGATGTCTAACTATGGTGGACCAAATAGGAGAGCAGTAATTTAGTATGGGAGCAACACAACCATTAAAGAATGTCTTAAGAGCTAACGGATTGGAAATTTCATTTAATCTGTAGAGAACACCAAGTAAAGACATCGCTTTCGCAGAAATCTTCTCGATGTGTTGGAAAAAACTTAATTTAGAATCAAAAATCACTCCAAGATCTTCATGGGATTGAACTATACGAATGGGTTTACCTAGTAAACTGTATGAGGAAGGAAAAGGTAAGAATTCAAAGGTAAAGGACAAATGTTTGCTTTTAGACGGATTTATTTTAAGTTTCCACTTGGAGCACCACTCCGTCAACGAGTTAAGTGCAGCTTGTAGACATTGCTTGTCTTCATCGGTGTCAACGCTTTTGAAAAATTTGCAGGCAACATCGTATAAAAGAATTTGGCAATCATATGGCGCAATAAGCTCGACTAAATCATCTATGTAAAGACTAAAGAGTAGAGGTCCCGGAACGCTGCCCTGGGGCACACCGGCCAAGACTGGAGTAGTGGATGAGGAGTGGCCGTTAAGTACAACACGCTGTGTTCGGGAATAGAGATAATTTTCCAGGAGAGAGAGAAGAGGGCCACGTACGTCAAATCTATTGCTTAATTTATGAAGAAGAAGTCTATGGTCAACTGTATCAAACGCCATAGCCAGGTCAATATAGCATACAACATCCTGGGATCTTTGTTCAAAGGCCAGAATGACAAGAGCTCCCAGGTAGAAAACCATGTTGTTGAGGAGAAATGTAAGGATATGTGAAAGAGAGCAAATGCCTATGTATTATCTTTTCAAACATGAGGGATAATAGAGGGAAGATTGAAATTGGTCGATAGTTTGTGACATTTGCTCTGCTGCCACTTTTTAAAATGGGTGTTACATTGGCTGACTTCCATATGGCAGGGAAATGTCCACTGAACACACACTTGTTATAAATAACTGTTAATGGAATACACAAAACCTCCGAAGTATTTTTTAAAAAGACAGAACTTATTCCATCGGTGCCGGAAGATTTATTTTTATCCAGGGAAGCAAGTAAGTATCTGACCTCAGAAAAAGATGTGGAAATACTGGATAAGGAATCCGAAGAAATTGATGCAATAGAAGGAAGGGAATCAGTAGTAGAGGTAGGCAGAGAGAAATTGGAGGAAAAATAATCATTGAAAATGCGCGGGCGATCATTACCTTGAGTAACAATATTTTAATATTTTATATTTCCTACCACTGTCGTTATTCTAAAAAGATTTAAAAAAAAATATATATATATATATATATACATAGTAAAATATATATGTATAGGTATATGACTGTACGTGTGTGTATCTATTCGATTCGAGCGTTTCTTCCTTCGCGGCACCGCAGCATTTACCATCAACTGTCACCCGCGAAGAATAAAATTCTCGTAACGTCGGGAATATTAATTTTCCTGCCTTCAGAGTATCATTTATTTTTTTAAGAGAGGCTCAGCGATGATGTGACGCATCAGTTTACGGCTGCACTCACGGAATTTGGAATTTTAAGCAGAAGAAATGAAAATTCTCGTCTCAATAAATCAACCAAGGCCTCGGCATCTACGCAAAAATGAGGAGTCGCTCCTTCAAATTATCCAAAACCGCGCGCCTGCCGAAACGAGAGCCACAAGACAGTGTTTATCAAAAAGAGACGGTGGCGGCCTCCAGGGGTCACAAGGATCTTCTCGTGGGGTCACGACGTTTCTGAGAAATTGAATTTTGGGAACAAAAATATTTTTATTGTAAAACTACAAAAAAATCTCTCGATCCACTTTTAAATCTAAGAATTGGAATTTCACAGAAAATTTTCGCAAAATACAGCAGATCGACATAAAATAGCGAAACTATACCAAGAATGCCGGAAACTTATCATGTGCTATGCCTGAAATGATACGTCGAGATGACACAGTTTCTCTACAGCAGGGGTGGGAAAACCCGTCGCCAATCGCCACAAGTGGCGAATTGGCTATAAAAGTGTGGCGAATAAGTGTTTTCCATATTTTACTTCCTGCAATAAAATGTAACGTAACTTTTCTTGAAGACATGTGCTGGTTGCAACGTGACAATTCTTGCATATTATTGGAAAAGGGGTGATGTATAGTGCCCTGCTGCTTATGTATACTACTCCTCAGCAGAAGGTGTACTACTCGAAAAAAAGGCTGACTGGAATGTCTCCTACTCGAATAAAGGCGATTATGAAACTTACTTTCACGAAAAATTAAATGCATCATATTGTCGCTTCTTGCGAAAACTATCTTATTTCATATTATTGGTGAAAAATATTTTTTCAAATTATTGTTGAAGAAAATCTCTTCTCAGTTTTCTTACAAAAAAATCCCTTCTCAACTTTCTTAAAAATCAATTTGATTATGAATAAAATTATGTTTTGATTTTATTAGTTTAAATATTTTTTAATTATTAATTGGGTATTATTAATAAATTTATTAGTTATTTTATTAATTATTATTAATTAATTTGACCGGCAATTCAAAAACTATTTATTAATTTTTAATTAATTATTTGTGTCAGTTATTCAATATTATTTATTATTAAAAAGCACGTTTAAATTTTACGAAAAACAGCACTTTCAAATTTTATTTCAAAGAATTTCAAAGAATAACATGCATATATCTAATAGCATAATATGTTATTAGATATAGACATAGGCAGTCAAATTAATTAATAATAGTTAATAAATAAACTTCATGATCAGAAGAACAGCTTGAAGCAGTTTCTTTCGTCGAATGAGCTGGTGACGTTGGCTAGCTATAAAGCAGCCTGGATTTTGGCTCAGAAGAAGAAACCATTTTCCGATGCTGAGATGGTTAAGGAACTTTTGATCATGGTGATGGAAACTCTGTTGGAGAATTACGATTCATAGGTGAAGAATGATATCCTGCTAAAAGTGAAGAATTTGCAACTAAGTCGCAGGACGATTGTTCACAGAGTGCTGGAATTATCTAAAAACATAGAAAAGCAGCTGTTTAATCAATTGAAAAATGTTTGTGTTATTCCCTTGTGCTGGATGAGTCAATCGATCTTACTGATACGGCGCAGTTAACCTTTTGGGTTCGGTATGTGCTCCCCGATCTTACAATTCGTGAAGAATTTCTTGTACTTTCTGGAATGTGAGGTCGAACGTGTGGAACTGATATACTAAAAAATATTTTGAAGCTTCAAAAAGATGTGACCTCGATCTGAAAAAACTAGCTTCTGTTACAACGGATGGTGCACCCGCAATGATTGGAAGTAAATCGGGATTTGTTTCTCTGTTAAAGGTGTACTTGAATGAGAATGACATGAAAACGCTGTTGCCTTCATTCCATTGCATTCTGCATCAGGAGAATTTGTGTGCTCAGATGCCTGGAACCTACACCTTAAAAAATATTATGGATATGGTAGTGAAAATAGTGAATTACATCCGAAGTGGAAGTTCTCTCATCCACCGACAGTTTGTTGAGGCTTTGAAAGAATGCGGGGACTATGATTTCAAGGATCTTACGGACTTTGCGAATGTGAGATGGTTGAGCAGAGGAAAATTACTGGAAAGATTTCTTTATTTTCTTCCTCAAATTCGAGATTTTCTTGTTGAGAAACTTCAGATCGAAAATTTTTCTGACATTAAGAACCCTTTATGGCAGTGTGATTTACATTTTCTGTGCGAAATCATGGCTCACCTAAATGAATTAAACGTAAAGCTTCAGGGAAAAGGAAAAGTAATATGTGAGCAAGCGCAGCAAATTGAAGAATTCAAATTAAAACGGAAACTTCTTCTGTTACAAACTCAGAGGGATGATTTGACTAATTTTGCGAATCTGGCTAGATTTGTAGAAAAAATGAAGAGAGTTGTCTACGAGACGTGAAGCGGGAATTATATGTAAACTGGATTAAAAACCTGACTCGAAAATTTGAATCTTGCTTTTCTGATTTCATTGACTTCAAACAGGCATTTAAATTCATGGGCGATCCATTTCATTTTGATATTGCTAATTCAAGCAAGCAAATTGCCACCCTTCTGTCTTTAGATAAGCGTGGGATTGAAAACGATTTGCTTTGCCTTCACAGTCTGGAACACTTGAAAATTCGCCAGAATTCATCAGTTACAGAGATGTGGAAATTTATCCTGACTGAGAAGGATCTGCCAACTTTGAAATTGGGTATTTCAAAATTATTGTCCATGTTTGGATCGACTTGGGTGTGTGAATCAACGTTCTCTATGATGGGATTTATCAAGTCAAAATTCAGATCTCAAATTGTTTATGTCAAGTTGGAGGCGGAGCTCAGATGTGCATTAAGCTTAGATATACAGCCATTTCTGCAACTTGTCAGAGAATTTGATTGTCAAATTTCGCATTAATATTTCCTATATTTTCATATTAATTTTTTAAAATATATTTCATATGAAGCATTTGTAACTGAATAGTCAATGTGTACATGTTTAAATAAACTTGTTCAAACGGTATCATTTTTTTAATTTTTGATCGAGCAACCTGATTTCTCAGTTTTTAGATGTTGTGGCGAATTTCACTCCTCATTCGCCACACCTGTGGCTACACGGTAAAATAAGGTTGCCCACCCCTGCTCTACAGAGTAGAAGTTGCATTTTTGCGAACGCAAGGGGGGTTGTTTTCATGTTTTACTCTTCCGAATAGAAACAATTCCAGAGAAGTAGAAACTGATTTTATTCATACGATATCATCATCATCATCATCATAGGTAGTCTGTCCGTAGACAGGTCCGTGATTATTCTTGGTTAAACCTGGTTCTCCATATACTCCTATTTTCCGCTGTCCTCTTTATATCTTGATAACTCTCTTTCCCTTTCAAATCGTCTATCAGCTGAAACCTTTTCCTACCTCTTTCCCTTTTCCCATCTAGTTTTCCTTCTAACACGTCTTTAATCATACTCTCTCTCCTCAGGTAATGTCCAACCCAGTTAGCCTTCCTCTTTCTGATAGTCTGTATAATCATTCGCTTCTCTCCTATTCTTCGTAGCACTTCATCGTTTTTCATCCTATCTGTCCATTTTATCTTCAGCATTCTCCTCCAAGTCCACATTTCAAAGCTTTCCAAGTATTTTATGTCATTTTTCCTTAGCGTCCATGTTTCTGCCCCATACAATGCTATACTCCATACGTAGCATTTTATCAACTTCTTGCGGATATCTTCCCTTATATTCCCTGTAAGTAGTTGTTTCTTTCTCCTGAAAGCCGCTTTTGCTTTTCCTATTCTAGTTTTGATCTCATCCGTACATTTTGCCTCTCGTGTTATGATACTTCATACGATATATGGAATATTATTTCATCTACTTCATACACATAAATGTGTGGCAAGGGACATGTTTGTCTGAAGAAGACAATACACATCGTGAGGAGGAACCTTGCAGGTATCTTTTGTTGAATAAATTATTCAGTAATATTTCTTTTTTAAGGACACCAAAGAGAGAGAGAGAGAGAGAGAGGCGGAAAGTGATCACTAGAAATATAAATTTGAGAAGTACTGCCATAACGGAAGAAAGCCTGTTTAGTCATTCCGGACGGCTTTTGAAACGGGGAAGATCTGTCCAACGCTACATTTTTTCCGAGTAGCGTACATACAAGCCAACAAATTACATGATGTATTGAAAGATTGAAGGCTGAGGCTCTCTGAGCAAAATGGCTTGGCGTTTGGCGTAAATGAAAATTTTTACTCCATTGCGAGGGATTGAAAGCCGTTTAAAGGAATTTTTTCCAAATTAAAAAAGAAAATGCCTGAGGTACTATGTGAGAAATATACAGTGGTTGAACGGTGTGACGATTTTTCACATTTTCCTTTCCTATTGTCGCTCTGATAAATATTTTCAGTTTAACATACTTTGAATATTAGGTACAGAAATGTGCGTTCCGCAGACATACGTTTAAAATCGAGATTTTACTGCGCATCAAATCGTGCGACACATTGAGATTTAACTAGCGAGGTGAAATTACGACCACATTGTAACCGAGGTGCGCTCTCCCAGAACGCTATTGTTTTTTGTAATTATTTATTCACTAGCTATAACTAAAACTGGATTTTTTTCCTGTTTAATAAACTACCATGAGTGTCACGAGGTACTTTAAAGGAAAAAAGCATAACATCCAGTTCACTTCTTCGTAAAATGTTAACTAGCGTAAAGTATCCGAGTAATATGGCGTTATACATTGTTGGTCCCTGAATCTGAATAAATACCCTGCAAGCCAACACAACCGATGCGTGGCAGGGGGTGTGGGGTGGTGGTGTCTCGTGGACCACAACTCAATAGTTAAACTTATGTCGTTTGGAGAAGCTGTTCACATTTCATCAATATTTAAAGATGGATCGAGAATAAAAAAATCCTCCGTAGACGAATCAAAATCAATAGCTATTTGTTACTGCTCTGTAAATTAGGAAGCAACATTCCATTAAGTTACGATATATATGCATTCTAATCAAACATTATGAAGTCCTCATTCTCTTGGTCCCTTTGTCAACAACGCTCAATATCACAGGCATTTCTTCAGTCAGGTCAACCAAATTTTGCGTAGGCTCCCCCTTTTTCCTTAGGATGGTCGTAGACAAAAACAAAATCTCCAAAAAAGACCCGGGTTCGACCCCAGTACATAATTTCTATTTTCCGTAAGATAATAGGTGAAAAATCAATTTAGCATTCGTTCTTTCGCTCATAAAATTTATAAAAATCGACCCTCGATCTTCAAACGAAACCGTTTTAAAAGAAAATGAACAAAGCTTCTCAGTCTTGTAAATGACGTATTTTGGCAAAATTTAACGTTTTCATTAGGATTTGCCTGGACAACCATGCAATTGTCGAATTAGAGTCCCCATTGTTGTCTCAGTACGAGATTTTAAGTTAAATAATCTAACAATAATAAAAGACTACTTGTGTCCCTTTGTGGCTCCCTCTGTCACGCTATAAAAATGCAAATAACTCGATAATGGAACGAGATTAATTTTTGATATTTGGCAGGAAAGTTCTATTCACATATTGTAAGATGATGACTAAAAGAAATCTCGAAAAGAGTCCTAGGTTCGACTCCAAGATAGGCCTTTCCATTTCCCATATGATAACAGGTAAAAATCGACTTTTTGACTTGTAGGCTTTTATTCTTTTTGAGATCTAAATTAGAAAGAATACACCTATGACCTTTGGATCTAGCCCATTTTAAAGGAAAAACTACGAAGTTTCTTATTCTGTTCATCTATTCCCGCCTACATTTCGAAATTCCTCATGTTAAACGTTTAATTCACATATTTTGGAGAAATCTTGCGATTTAACGGAATGTTGCCATGCCAACCCGTTACATTGTTAAACCTGGAAATCCTATTGTTATTTCAATCCTTATGGGTGAAAGCGTGCTTTGAATGCTCTTACAATTAGTACGAGAGACAGAGAAATTCTTTTCATAGCAACCAATGTAAACAACATTCGCTGCGATATTTACGAGGAGTACATTTGAATGTAGAATATTAATCATTCGCATATTAAAATTAGGTACTTAGAATCATCGTAGGAGTTCGAAACTTGAAGCAACGAACGCATAAAAGAACGAAAGTTTGTTTTCTTGCCATCCAAAGAAAGTCAAGACATTTATGTTCATTTTTTATTTCACATAAACCTATCCCGTAGAATTTCAACGGGCATCTCCCTAGTCGCTTCGCTTTAAATAATGAGCTAAGAAATCCGGCCACGCTTGACTAATATGAACTATTTATGACTGACTATAATACTGCTTTTAACAAACTTTCCGAGTAGGTAGAAGATTGAAATTTGGTAGGAATGTTTGATTCTTACAGTATGAAAAAGAATCCTCAAAAAAGACTCCAATAGATAATTTCTATTTCCCATAAGATAACACGTAAAAATCGATTTTTCGGCTTACAGGCTTTTACTCTTTTGAAAATTAAAATTATAAATAATTGACCTACGATCTTCGGACCTGGACCGTTATAAAGAAAAGTAAATAACGTTTCTTATTCTTATCATCACATTTTGCTTACGATTCGAAATCGCACAAGTTATACGTTTAAATCATATTCATTGGAAAATTTTACGCTTTTTAACGATATGTTACCTTGCCGACCGTGTCACTGTTAAACCTCGAGATTGTATTGTCGTCTCAATCTTTATACTACATACGTAGGGAGAGAGGAAAAATGGAGAGAGACAGGAGGAGAGAGAGAGAGAGAGAGAGGGAGGGAGGGAGACAGAGAAGGAGGGAGAGATAGATAATGGTCTTTATTAGGGCGAGATTGAGAACAGGAAGTCTATTTTTCCAGAGAAGGAGAGGGAGGGGGAAGGAGAGATAGTGAGAGAAGGAGATTGATTGATTTATATGTTCTTTATTTGGGGCGAGATTGAGACTAAGAAGTCCCATCTTCCACCTAACCCCTCGTCATGAAACATATATAATAATAATACATAGCACTTTATGTAAATACAAGTAACAATAAAAATACAAGAATTGGAAAAGAAAAGATGCAATTTTGTGGGAAAAATAAGGACCGCTGAAATAATGAAATCCATGTAAAAAACCCACAGCAGGAAAACACCCACACAAGAAGGGGTGTGTGAAAAACCTGCGAAACCTACTGAGATTCACTAAAGACATTAATAACTGAATATTTAGAACAAAAGATGAATACATAAAAAACTTAAAGGAAAAATTTGGCACAATACGAATACATCATTGATGGAAGAGATAAAGGAAGAGAGAGGGAGGGAGAAAGAGAAGGAAGGAGAGGGGAGAGATAGATAATGGTCTTTTTTAGGGCGAGATTGATGCTAGGAAGTCTATTTATCCAGAGAGGGCAGATGAAGGAAGGATGGGAGGGAGGAGAATGAGAGGGAGGAGAATGAGAGGGAGGAGAATGAGAGGGAGGAGAATGGGAAGGAGGAGAATGGTAGGGAGGAGAATGGGAGAGAGTAAGACAGAAAAGGAGGAAGAATGCGAAGTGCCTTAAATTTAATATGTACTTAATCCACGCACACCCGTCATGACAGGCTTTTTTACTAGTATGATGAATGTGAATCAAGATCAAATCACGTGAATCTGGTGAATACCTTTCACGTGCCCCGTATAAATTTTAGCCTTATTGGCAACGTGAGGTAAAAATCACGCAAGCATTCGACGATCTCTGGTTTTAACCCTTAACTGGGCGCGTCTAAAAATTTCACGTAACTGGGCGCGCGGCGTACTGCGTACTGCTTTGCGCCTGTTTTACCCCTCAAGAACAATAGCAAAAAGGTTGCAAACAACTTATTCGACTACTCAGGCGATACTCATAGGTTACATAAAAGAACAATGTATATGAACCAAAATTCACAAATTGCCAGCATTTCAAAATGCGTTGGCGCACTCTGCACGCCAGCGCGCCTAACTAAGGGTTAAGTAACTCACCTCCCTGTCCAAGGGCTTGGCCACCCTTATATCCCCCGTGTGCGGGTCGATGGTGAAGTCAGCGGTGCCTTTGAGTCCAAAGGTTATGGGCGAACCCTCGGGGTCGGATGCCTTCACAGTGTGTACGACGCTCCCCACCGCAGTGCCCTCGTCCACCACGAACGTGCTCAGGTCGGAGAGAAGGGTTGGGGGCCGGTTGGCGGAAGCTGCAAAGCATAAAAAGTTAATGGGTGAGATGAGGGGAATGGGAAATAAAACGTCATCGAATCCGCATAAATATCGAATCAAAAGAACCCGCACCGTCCGTTCGCGCACAAGTCAACGGTCGAAAATTACTTCGACTGATGTTTTATTCAAACATAATCGCTTAAAGTGCCCGCGATACGAGTGCCTTCGGACGCATGAATTACACACGGCGTCTGCCGAGGAAATAAACGGTTTTACTGCGCCATTTTTCAACCGCGAACTGCCCGTCCTTCTGCGGTAATTCGAAGATGTTCTCGTTAAAATTCGGGAATCTGCGAGCGACCGCTGATGACGGCATAGAGCGCGCGTCATTCGTTTTATTATTCAATCGTTTTAGGGCCATAGGATTTAACGGCGTTTTACACAGGCTGTAAGCTCGGCTCGATAACTCATTTACGAAGTGCTTTCCAGAGGTAGGGCAACGTAATCGCGATGGCGTCGACGCAGGTTCCAAACCAAGTCGCTAGCACCATACTTTCATCGCTGTCGACGCGGCACCGAGATTACGGAAATAAATTAAAGGGGGGGAAGCGACGGGAATTCTCGGACCTCAAAGGGAAGCGTCGAAGCCGATTTTAAATTTCGTTGACCCTGGACAAAGCTTTCTTAATTGCTGAATTTTTCGTCGCGAACCGCAGATGCGGAGCGGTTTTCGCGGAATTTATTCGGAATTTGCATATTTCACGCAATTCATCGTGGAAGGAGGAGGGTTATAGGAAGAAGCCGACCCGCCCTCCCATCCCCCAAAGCAACGAAAATGGGAATAATTTGGTATAATACACGTAGGAATGGGAAGAAAGAAGGTTCGTTTCCCAACGGAAAAGCCCCTTGAATACGAATGAATGACTTTAATCCACCGGAGAATGGATTGGGTAGATTGAAAAATTCGAGGGAAGCTCGGAGATGGCGAATATCGAGAATATGGGAAGAATTTTCGGCCTCATTTAACTCAGGAATCGAACCTTCGACCCTTTTGGAAAGGACATTGTTGATTCTATTGTTGAAGAAATATGCCCAAGAACAGCAACGCGGAATGAAAGGTACCCTGAATAGAAATCGAATTCTACGTCGGGGAATATTTGAGGATAGAAGAATATAGAGATAACGAGGTAACTGCTGAAGGAAACAGAGAAACAAGACGACATAAAGGAGTGGGGCGGGGCATAAGGGGGCGGGTATGGGGGGGGGGGGCAGAAAAGGGGGAGTATGAGGAGAAGGTCATGGAAAAGACAGGGGAAGAGGGAAAAGGAATAGGGGAAGAGGAAAATAAAGAGGATAAAGGAGAGCCTAAGAGAATTAAAAGGCGGAGAAGGGAGGTCGAAATATGAAAGACAAAAGCAGAATATACGGAAGACAAGGAAGAGGAAGGTAAGGAAAATGGAGAAAAAGAGGAATGAGGAAAATATGTGCATAGAAGAAAACGAAGATAGGGGGAAAAGAATCGAAAAATATAAAAGGAATTAGAAAAAAGTGAAGAGGGAAAGGAGGAAAATGATGAGAAAAGAGAAATATGATAAGAAAAGAGGAAAATGATAAGGAAAGAGGAAAATGATAAGAAAAGAGGAAGATGATGGAAAGGAAAGACGAAGATGTTAGAAAAGAGGATGGAAGGAAAAGCAATGAAAGAGAGAGAGAGAGAAAAGAGGATGGTAAATTAATGGATAGGAGAATGAGAGAAGAACGATACAGGAGGAACGAAAGAGGGTGAGATAAATTGGAGAGGAAGAGGGAAAAGAAAAATAACTTTATTTGACGAGGTTGGTCCCGAGAAATCCTCCTCTTCTACCAGACCGTTTTACACGTTTTAAATCAACCGTATGAATTTTACGGCATGAGCCTTATAACGAATGCAGCAATCATGGCTACCGCAGGTGCCCATCACGTATATAATAATTAAACAATAGTTGCACAAGCTTAAGCGGTGATTAAAAGACTGTTATGCAAAACTTAAAACGCAAGGCCGTACAATGTTCAGAAAGCTACGAAGCAATAGAAATGATTCGTCTTACATAGCTTTTTCGAATACATTGTAGCATCAAATGTAAGATGATTCATTTCAGTTCTTCCATAGTTTTATGATTATCTTTGCAAAACTTATAAGGCGACAGGTGGAGGGAGAGAGTGTGTGTGTGTGTGAGAGAGAGAGAGAGAGAACAACGCAAAAGGAAGACAAGAAGAAGGAATAAGGAACCTGTAGACAAACTGGAAAGGAGGGAGAGGGAAAGAGAGGAGCAGGAAAAAGGACAGGAGAACAGGTAGGAGAAAGAGGTGGAACGGCAAGAGACAGCGGGAGTTAAAGGAAGAGGGTAGGAAAGGTAGGGTGGAAGGAGGGAGGGAGAGGAGGGGGTTTAAAGAAAACGGTAGGCAGGGTCGGACAGGAAGGAGAACAGGTATGAGAAAGAGGTGGAACGGAAAGAGACAGCGGGAGTTAAAGGAGGAAGGGTAGGAGAGGTAGGGTGGGTGGAGGGGAGGGGGTTTAAAGAAAACGGTAGGCAGGGTCGGACAGGAAGGAGGCAGGAAAGACGCAAGGGGTGTGAGCAGAAAGGGTGGAAAGGGTCGAGGGGGGGAGGGGAGGGGCGTGGTGGTGCAGAGAGCGGAAAGAGAAGTAGGCGGCGGAAGGGTAGGTTAAGGGAAAGAAAAGGGTGGCCATGTTGCAGGGCGGGAAGAGAATGGAGTACTGGAGGAGGAACTTTCTCAAAGTATTCCAAACCATATTAATAACCTCGCCTACCCGCTGAGAGGGGTAAAGAGAATGTGTTCGATATGGCGATAGAGGTGGGAGAAGGAGGGAGCGTTTCGGTAGGAGGGAAAGGAGGGAGGCAGAAGATGTAGGAGGAAAAGGAGAAAGGGAGGGGGAGTTGAAAGGGAGGAGTGGAAGAAGGGTTTCTTTCCCTCTCTTTCTCTCTATCTCTCTCTACCTCCCTCTTGGATCACATTCTCATCAGGCGGTCGTGGAGAAAGGAATGCTCTTACTTGTTATGCTTTGTAGTTGAACAATGGGGAGCGCGAAGTTTTATTACGGTTGTGTGACATACATTGAAACACAGTTCTTATACCGAAATCAAAGGGTTTTATTCTGTCATTCATCCACCCGCGGGGTTTTTTTTCTGAAAACTTTTTATCCCTAAGGCGATAGAAAACTTATGAAGTACTCGTGACCGTGAGGATTACCTCTTGGTACTTATCCGAGGGTTCCTTAATACTTACGCGAATAAACGTAAATGGATAGTTTTTAAAAATTACGTCGGTATTGAGATACTCCAACAAAGGTCTTTTTTCCGCAGGCGAGATTAATCTCCTTTTCCACCAGAGGCTTTAGCTGCATTTTCTTCACAAAGAATCGTCATCTCTAAATTTAAAGCTCTTCGAGTTATAAGATTCATAGAAGATTACTCATCCAAACCTTCCGACTTCGACCAGATAGATTTTCATTGCGGAATCCCGCAATGATATACCGTCATCAAACTTGGTGAAGCTAAACCTTTTAAAGCATCCAGTAAAATTCTGTGCCTGGAAGTTTTAATCTGTAAACAAAGCTAAGTTGGCAAAATGTATCACGATATCCATAAAATAAATCCTGTGGAACAACGACTTATTTTTGAAATACGTGATTTAGATTCAGATAAAATTAGAAAGGAAGTTTTATTTTATATGAGCACATATAAACGAAATCATTTTTAATTAAAAACAAAAACTGCCATGTAACAGGAAAAAATCTATTATTTGAAAATGAAGTCTCACAAAGTGCTTCTCCCGTATTTATTCCGAACAAAATTTTATGATAAAAAATGCAGCTGAAATTGTTTCAATTTGAAATGCTCTCACGATAAATGTTACTTTTTCATTTCATAGAGGAGTGTGAAATTTCTATATTCGGCATTGAAAATTCTGGATGTATAATGTTAGTAACTCCAAACATTTTGTTGCACCGCATTTCATTTTAAACAACAACATGTTTTAAATGGTATATAATTAACAGTCGACGTTAATAAGGATATATATTTTACTCGATCGTTTTCTTACTTATCTTATATATGTCATAAATATATTTAAACTTAAAATTTTAATTAATTTTTCGATTTCAACAACAAAAGGATTCAACATTTTCTTGGCTTTTAGTTCTTGCAGCGAATCAGGTAAACTGTTAACATCCCACCACGATACCATACCGTTTCACGTCTGAGATCCATCAAAAGGATCAAACAGTATGCTCTGCCATAGTACAGGCACGACGACGCTACATTCCTATAATGCAATTCGTGGTATTTCCTACTTAAGCGAACTATCCCAGCATGCAGGAGTTGGGCCGGTGATTAGATAATCACGTCGTAGTAGGAGTTAGGGATTTTAGTTTCAAAGCTATACACGCATCTATGTTGAATGAAGACCCATCAACCTATTGTAACAGATACTGGAAAGCCAAATAAATGCGCCATAGAGTTGGTAATAGGCAAAGGAAAGCGATGCAACGCGAATAACCTCGACAGCCACACAAAAGAGCGTACAGCTCTACTAATGTTACGGTCCCGTTATCTGCCTCTCGAAGCGTATTGATTTATATGGGAAACAATTTTATTTTATGAAAAGCTTTCAAAACGGATCGCGCGCCTGAGCGATCGACACGTTAATTAAATAACTTTTTGCTTACGTACGATGTACTTTTCATGCGTTCGGAATGCTCGAAAAAGCTGTTATTTTTTTGCGAAATTTCAGAATGGAGTTCAAAACAAATAACGTAAATATAAATGTACGCAGCGCGGGTTCTATAAAACACTTCGCAAATATTCGAAGCGGCTGGAAAAGGTTTTGCCGGTCAACTTTTTTTCCGAGAGGGTATTGTCTCGGAATAATGAACGAGTCGAAAATTAGTACGAATTTCCTCATTACGCTCGGAATTCTCCGAAAAGATTAATTTTTTTTCTTTAAACATTCAAACCAGTTCCGCGTGTTATGGCCAGCGAAGCGTACATGAAAATTTAATGGGAGCGAGAGGAAAAGAACTAGCGGCGAATGATAACGAAAAACGGAATTCCTTAAAGCTTTCGATTGGACAAGAAAATGTTGCAAAATAATCGTCGAAGGCCATGGCGAATTCTGTAGTTAATTTGTGTCTGAAGAATTTATCGCTAACTTAAACGCGGTAACGTATAGTCTTAAAACAAGTTTTTATTGAGCTTTTTATAAAAAAAAGCGCCGATGTCTTCGGTTTGTCTGTCCGTACGTCTGTACGGGCAATAAATATGAAATCCTGCAACTTGGAGAAGCCAATTTTTAAGGATTTTTGTCCATACGAGGGCTAGACATTATCAAAACATTTTTTTAATAAATAAAATTCCGAGTTAATTAACCCTTTTGCATGAATAGCGGTTCAATCAGTTTTAAATAACAGTATGCGCGGTAGAGTAAAAAAATTCTCGCACTGTCCGTCGGTGTGCGCTAAAGGAGCTTGACGACAGACCACCTGTACATTATAATCAAGCACTAATCTTTAGCTATACAGAGAGAAAAAACCCGTCCTTACTTTATAACTAGTTTCTTTTCTTATAAGTTGTGGAGTATTGTCGGAGTTCGTGCAATTTCAAAGTTAGCAATGTCGAAATTCGAGCAACATATAATCATAAAATTTTGCCCAAGTCCTACGGTAAGAGGTGGCTAAAAATAATGCCATCATCCTTTCTCATCTGTCATATTTTCCAAGCGTTCAACCAACGATTTATTTCCTTTTGCGAATATGGAAGAAAGCCTCAGGTTGTCACTTTGGCAGTGAGAGAGAAGTCATCGGAGAAACACAGGAAGTTCAGAGTACCGATTCGCAAAAAGCATTCCAGGATTGCTTTCAGGAACTCTACGAACACTGGCAGAAGTGCATTGTGGTGGAGGGAGAATATTTAGGAAAGGTGGGCTTAATTATTACCATAACAACTGAGCTATGCATATCAATCTGACTTCGACATTTCACAGGCACTGACAATACTCCACAGCTTAAAACAAAGAAATTAGTGATGCAATAAGAACGGATTTGATCTCCCTGTATAGCTAAAGGATAGTGCTTGCTTAATTAATGTAAAAGCGATCTATCGTCGAGTGCTTGTGGCGCATTCTGACGGGCAGTTCGGGGACCTTTTGACTGTACCACATATTCCATCATCGTGATGAATTTTTTCAACCTGAAGTTGAATGTTAAACATTTTTAGTGTTTCATTAAAACAACGGAATACTGCCCCGAAGAGAAATAAACATCTTTAGTACAAAAAGTTAAAAATCTAATTTTAAGGCACTTGTAACATAGATGAGCGTGAGATATTTTCGTGAAGAGTACTTGGTTCCTTAAAAATTAACGTCGTCGCCTCGAATACTACTTGTTACTTTGCCAAAGCTTTTTGCGCAAGTAACTTCCCAAAAACGCTACTTTGAGCAAGCGTAGGTGTAATAAAGGGTTCATATCACGTTGTCGGTAGCGAGAGAGAAGGTAAGAGAGACGCTGGCAGGCTGAAATTGGCGAGAGATGGATGGAAATTAGGGAATTAGCCTGCTACGTCCAATGTTTGCAATTAGATACACATTGTGAACGGAGAATTGAAACGATCCGCATCAAAGAGCAGAAGAATCTGCCACGTTGTCACGCTATTTCTAAAAAAAACCAGCTTGATAAGACGATGAAATTTCGAAGGAAAAGCAACTAAAATTTAATACGTATATATAAATGAAGTCTAATCACTTGCAACGGAAGTACTAATGATCTTTGCACGAACGAATAAAATATAATAATAAAATACAATTATCATAACCTTCGAATTGAATAAAAATTAATCACTCGAATGTTGTTTTTACTTCAATGAAAAAAAACGATAAAAAATTAAAATTTTAAAATCTTCAGAAAATAAATCGTAACAATTCTCAGAGACAGTATTTGTAGTCGCGAATGTAAAACAGAAAAGAAGTTCAGAAATGTGACAGGACGTTTCGTGATCCCGCATGTTTTCCATCCATTTCGTGAAGTAGAAGAAACTCGACTCGTCCACGCCTTCGGAAATGTCGTGATTTTCCATTTGCGACGAAATGTCGAGATCTTGATCCGGCCCATTTCGACGGAGAGTGACACTCTTAAGTCGCCCCTTTCCGTGAGAGAAAAGGGGATTTTTTTATTCTCCGAATAAATTACGACAATAGGGTTTGCTCGACAAAAATCCTGCCGATTCGAACCTCTCTTACGTTTCCCGGAAAGGACGATCCCCTTCTCATGGCGTGCTTCGTATCAATTAATTCTATCGCTACCCTCTTCTCCGAAAGGGAACACCGGACAAGTGTGCCGATGCGAGAATAAGGAGTGGCACTCTTAAACCCCCTCAAGACGGTTTCGACGTACACGTATACGGACCCTCCAACCCTGCCTCAGCAGCGGTGGTCCGTACACGTGTACGGACCCCGCCTCGGCTGTCCACTCAAAGCTAAATATATGAGTCATTTATTTTCCTTTTACCCCACATTAAAATAAACATAAATGCCCTGGACGGCGAAATACGTTGAAATAGCAGCTTTGAGGAGCGAACAGGGATCAGAAAATTACCGGATTGAGAGGTTAAACGCGACACGGGAGAAAGAAAAAAGTGAAGGACGATATGGGATACATAAATATGAAGCTAGAGGGTCGAAAGAGAGAAGGCGATTGAACGTAGTATTTGGCAAAAGTGGAGAGAGAGAGGTCTGGGCGAGGTTAAAGGAAACTCAACGGAGGAGAGAGACATAAACACGAGGTTACTGAGAGGAGATAAATGAAGTACGTGATGGAGAGATATTATGTAGATGGCGCATCGTCTACAGAGAGGAAAAGAAGGGATAAAAGTGGCGAAGGAGTGAAAGGAACACACTAAGGCGGATCTTAAAGGAAGGATATGGAGGAGGGCGAGAGAGAGGTAGGTTGAGAGCTGAAGGAGAGAGAGAGAGAGAGGTAGGTTGAGAGCTGAAGGAGAGAGAGAGAGGGAGAGAAAGAGAAGGAAAGATAAAGGACGAAGGTAGGGAGAGGGAGAGAGAGAGAGATAAAAAGGAAGAGGGAAGGGAGGCAGGCGGAGAGGAAAGGAGTTGGGAGGCAGAGTGCGTTCCGAATGCTTAAGTAGAGATTGATCCAGAGAATGGCATCGGATTCCTGGATGGAGGTCTCGCCGTGGGAGGTGAGATAGGTGCTCGGGAGGATGGAACGGGGGAGAGGGGTTGAGGGAAGAGGAGAGAGAGAGAGAGTGGGTGGGGAGAGTAACGGAAAGAGAGAAAGCGATAGGGAGAAAAGAACGGAAGGGAGGGGAGGGAAAAGGAAGTGGTAGGATGTGGTGGGGAGGTAAAAGGGAAGTGGGGAGGGGGGCGTGAGCAGCATTTTTTGTGGGAGAGGGTCGAGAGAGGGGAAGAGATAGGGAAAGGAGGAGAGAGAGAGACATAGTAGGCTGTCTGACCGGAATAAGACCCGCAGCGGCGAAAATATGGAGGACGAGGAAGGTAGCTTCCTCCGCGACGAGAAATTTATTACCGGAAGATTAAAATTAAGATTCGTACACGAAACATTATATGATAAAGTTCTGTTTTTCTTAAATGTCGTTACGGATTTAAAAAAACCGTCATCTTTTTTTTCCTTTCCCCTTTAGTGATTGGTGGAGGAGATCAATTTAGAGATTCTCGTTCGGATAAGATCGATCGCTCGGGTAAAAGATTAACACTTCCTGAGTGCTTAAAAAAAATAAAACTTTGCATCCGCGCATTTTTTTTCTTCCTTCCCGCCCAACTTCGCGGCTTAGCGACCGAAACATCCGAGCACAACGCATCCTTCAATGTCGAGGTGGAATAAAATTTCCCATAAATAAATTTCGGTAAGCTTTGAGAGTTAACGGAATGAAGTTTCTAAGGTCCAAGAATTCGCCGAAGGATTGCACTGCAGCGGATGTGATTTACTTGTAGTTAGCCGATCAAACGATGGTGTCCGGTGATATTTTTGCCTTGGTCATAACTAGAAGTATTTTTGTATTCGAAGTTTTTGCTACCTTAATTCAGAAATATAAATCAACTATGCATCTTTCACAGTTTTAATATAACAGGACCGGTGATGATGATGATGATGATGACCCTGATGACGCTATGACCGTCGCGTGTTATATAAAAATTGTGGAAGATACGTAAATAGGTAGTCGATTTTCATTTCTATCATGGGTAAATTCCGCAAAGTGGAGCCTGATCTCGTTAATAATATCTTGATTTATTTTCACAAGAGCTGGAGAAAAAGGGGTAAGAAATTTTAACCGATTGAAAAAAATTGGCATAACTAATCTATCATCGAAGGTTTGTTCATATGCTGCGAGCTTTTCAAATAAATTGTTATAACCTGCAAAGTTTGCAGTTAATAATTTAATTATATCTTTACTTGGACAAAAATTTATAAAGCATATTTCTAAAATTACGACAAAAGGTTAGAATAGAGGTATAAATTAATAAGCGCTTGGTACGTACTTCAATGATAATGGTACACTGTTTTTGGGAATTATGTTCGCATTATCTGCTACCTTTTTCTTAAATATTCAAGTCAAAAGCTATGACTGCCCATAGTTAACTCCACATATGTAAATGTCCATTGAAAGCTCGGGTTTAAAAAAAAAAGAAGTAAAAATGTCGGCGACTAAAATTCTACCCGTAGTTGAAGAAAGAAGCATGGGAAAAAGTGCGTTTTAAAAGCAGGTTAACAAAAGATTGTGTAGTTTTTTATTGAAAACATATTCGTCGTAAACCACATTCAAAAACTCTTGGTTTAGAATCTCCATTTTTAGGTGGACGCTTATAAGCGACCTCCTCCGACAATCCCCTCGCAAGAGGAAAATATTTAGACTCTTCTGTTTTAAAATTCTTTTCTGTGAAGGCTTTATTGAATTAACCTGACGTTTTCCCTGCTTCTCTGCACCTCTTTTTTTCTCTCATCCCCGAATTAATTACGCGCTCTGGCAATCTGTTCTCCCTCTCTCTCTGTCGTTTCCCTCAACATGTCTCCGAAATCTTAGAAGATATCAACAAAAATTTTATTTCCAACTACGGCCATACAAATTTGATTTTAAGAGCGTTTTCTTGGAAACAAAACCACGCTTATATTGTCGTTTAGAGTTTCTGCGCGTCTTATTGTCTGCCTACACGTCCGTGTTGAATCAATTACTTTTCTTTAGATATTTCCAAAAAAACTTAAAGATATTTTTTTTGCGAAGTAACACGCCTCCAATTACATTGATAACACAATGTAACACGATTTTTGTTCCTGGGTAGTGAGTGTTATTTCCTAATTGCTTATGCCTCAAAAGTATAGAAAATGGCTATTATTTCTCACAAACTTTGCTTTTGTGACCAGGAGAGTGATATTTATATTTAATTATATTATATTACAATTTACGTGCTATTTCTGTCGAGACATTATGTTTTAGAAAATAGAAAACATGGCAATTAATTCCGCGAAAACTCAATGCAAAAGAAGGCAGAAAAAGATATTAAGTCCTAATAAGGATTTGCATAATAAGGAGAAGGTTGGCTCCTCTCTCCAAAAACTTGAGATAGAAAATTCACCTTATATATGTTTCTAAAAATACATCGAAAATTCGTTACAAAGTGCAAAATTCTCGGAAATTTTTTTCCCTACTCGCTAGAATATCACGGAATGTTAACACAATGTTTTCCCGCCCGGAGCGCTGATTGTCGGAACGATAAAAACTTGGAAATTTTATTTAGACTTTTAGTGCTCGAGGGCTCAAGTTTTTAAGGGACAGTGTAAGGTTTTCTGTATCACAATGAGTGGAGATGTAAACGCGTCTCTCCTCTGTTGCCATGACATCTTTCTCTAGCGAAGGTAATTATTTCTGCTCAAGTATCGATTGACACAAGGAAAACGCCTTCTTTTTTGCCTAGCTACTGCGTCGTCGACCTACCGTCTCCGCGTTTGAATGTAAGTTTTTTGCCTTCTCTAAGCTAATCTCAAGCTACTAAGAAAGGGATTTCCGACTGCTCACTACCCGAAATAAGCCGATGTTATTTCCATCTAGATGCAGTACGTTATTTCGAATGGACGTAGCTTTTCGTGCCGCGCTTCTCTCTTCCAACATCATGTTCAGAGATTATTTTTTATAGTGTTTGATTCAAAATGCGGTGTAAACATTTTTTACTAGCGCAATTTGCCTGTCAAATATGATGAGTTGCGTGGATTAAGTATTAAATTTAAGGCAATTCCCATTCTTCCTCCTTTTCTCTCTCCCATCCTCCTCTCTCCTCTGGAAAAATACTTCCTAGTCCCAAATTTAAGGCAATCTACTATGCGCTCGTATATATTACACGTATGCGAGTTGAGAAAACAATTGATTCTCGAAGTTTAACAATGACGTGGTTGGCAAGGCAACATCCCGTTTAAAAGCCGATATTTACCCAAAATATATGATTTAAATGTTTAATATGAGAGATTTCGAACAGTGGACGGAAAAAGATGAATAGAATAAGAAACTTCATTAATTTTCCTAAATCATAGTTTAAATTTGAAGATCGTACGTCAATTTTTTCCAATTTTAAATTCCAAAAGAATAAAAGCCTGCGCTTTAAAAAGTCGCTTTCTACGTGTTATCTTACGGGAAATGGAAATCACCTCCCTGGAGTCGAACCCGGGTCTTTTTTCATATTTTTTCATTAAATTTTTATATCTGAATTAAAAATTCCTGTGAAATTTCAACATTACACCTAATCGGGAATTTTGTTAAAAACGCGTTAAAAAGTGCCATTTATGGCGTCAGCGTCAAGTTTACGCACGTACGTACGAACTTACATTCGAAATTATATAAAGGAGAGTAAGTAGTAACGTTATTTTGATAAAATGGAGCAGTACCGTAGCAAGAGAGAGACTAAGCGGGGCGATCGCCCCGGGCGCCGAAGCGAAGGGGCGCCAACACGCGAGTTTAATTTAAAATATTTCGGCAAACATTCGAATTTATATATTTTTAGTTATGAATACGATATATTGGTTTCCCCAACAATTTAAATCATTATTTATAACGTTAAGAGAGTTTGTAGTTGCTGTTTTTCGGAACCTCTTGACTTGTTACTGTTTTTCAACATGGTTTTTCTAATTTTTTCTGGATTTTTAGTTAGCATTTTAAATTCAACAACTTAATTTTATTTTCCATAATCATCACTAGAATCTTCGGACGCGTTGGGTTTTCTTTGATTTAATTTGCAGTTTTTGTGATAATAAAACTACTATCGAATTTGACGAAGTTTCAGGTCGGATTTTATTTTTACCAAACTTGATATTAACATTTTAATTCTAATCTGAAAAAATCCAAAGCTGCTTGGGGGGTTTGAAACACCTCACCTCAGCATCGCATCTCAGCATCGCATAAAACGAGTGATTTAGTCAGCTCGGCCACGAGAACCTTGCATTGTCACTGCGATAAATGTGTCATTTGAATTTACGTGGGAAGATAGACAAGCTTCCATCATAGGAACGAGATTAAACAAACTATTGGCATTGTTCATGTTGTATTATTTTAATAGAAGTCTCCTTATTTTAATGTGGATTTGTATTGATACGAGCATTCCTATTTCTGCTAATAATTGTAAGTTTTTATTTATCATATTTGTTATTGATAGTAAGTTTTTATTTATTAAAAACGTTTTGTCTTCATTCACTATTTATGATAAGTAATACTGTTGTACAGGATGTTAATTTGAACAAATTTAAATGAAACATTTTAAAGTGTTGTGTTGTAGCTTAGCAATTCTTCAGCTAACTATATTTATACAGTGTTTTATATGGATGGTTGATGTGATGTTAAGAAAATAACATTTTATTATTTTTGTCATTTAAGTTAGGTGACTAAAATATGAAATATTCAACAATTTCACAACAACGTTTTTATACCTTTACTTGTTATTTGTTCTGCTGTCCCTCGAAATATAAAAATCCTACCATGAGGGGACGGGCTGATCCGCGCGGAGGGGATCACTATGCGCCAAAGCGTCTTTGGGATACACGACCAATATCATAGGCATAAATTATTCGCAGGTTGGTAGTGCCGTAATTTATAAGCAACCTCTAAGGATAAGCGGCGCTGCGTTAGATGGCCTCAGTATTCTGATCTCGTCCCGTCATCTCTTTTAATCGAGCGAGTTCCCACCTCGGCAAGAGACAAGAGACCGTTTCCTATGTAGCACAATGTATTCCATCGCTTCCCGCCACAAGTCTTCCGATACCCTCAATCATTATATAGGCTCGTCTCGCGCGCGTGCGACACCTCAAGTTTAAAATCCCCGAACCACCTGGCCTTGGGTGAATGAAACATGAGGGGGCGATTCAACATCTCCGACACGGCGCTTCCGAAGCACTGAATTATTCCAAGATCCTCGAGATTAGGGAGATTTGCTCAACGGAGTGTAAGGAATGGTTTATGCGAAAAAGGGGGAAAGGAAAGGGAGAACGGGGAGGATGAACGGTGAGGCCGTGCGTGAATTTGGGTCACACCGCTTGCGGATTTCAAGATTCAAATTCCGAAATTATTTTTCACAGGGGTATTCATTTAAAAAAGTTTTAATAATTATTTTCCGATTATATCCTTAAAAAAATAGAAGAAAAGTATTCGTGAAATAATAGTGAGTAAGGCTTAATCTTTTGGAGAACAAAATGGCAGTGCAATAAATTTATATCCATATTGATTAATGTTTTGCTTAACTTTGCACTCTGTTTAAATTTTGCTTACTTTATATATGTCGATGTAAAGAAGATAAAAATCAAAATACTGTTTTGATAATTACGGAAGGCGCACATGATGGATAAAAAGCACGTTCAAGCAAAATCGGCATTTATTTCCAAAGACCATGCTAAAATAATATAAAACATTAAAAATCGAGTTAAATCTCTCAGACGTTTTTTGTCGCTGAGAACAGTAAAATTATCGGAACGGATGGTAATGCTAGCGCTAATTACAACGGTAAAACGTATCCTTCGGGTTCATCAAAATGAACAGTTACAGTTGAATGATCCAAAACCGTATCTCGAACAATGCTTTAAAAAACGAAAGGTCGACAAAAACAACAATTAAGTAGTTGGCGCTGTACAAACAATAAACTAAATCAAGACTAAGCATATTTATGACATTGGGCCACCACAACGAATTGAGTATATCAGAAAATGTTACTCTCACAACCATTCCGCACGGGACGCCGAAACGCGAAACCTTTTCAATCGAGAGCTAATTATTTTGCTCGGAGTCAGAAAAAAAAAGATTTCGCATTTAATCATCACGTTAACGAACGTCCATATTCAAACTTTCCATTTATTACCCCCGCTGAACATTACACATTAAAAGCCATTCATTTGGGCATTAATGCATCCGTCGTCAAATATAATTAACCTGAGGGGAAGATATTCCGTGAAATTTTCGCAACAATAATTAAGGCTAGATTGATGAATCATGCGACGTGAGTTTTCGGATGACGTGGCGAGGCGAAAAGAGCGACGCGCGCGGCAAAAAAGAGAAATAAAGGAATTGATACCGAGCGTGCTATTGAACTTTGAAAAAAATATTACCGACGCCGCGCGCTTTTATTGTTTGTACACAAAAAGGGCAATAACGCGATATAAATCACGCGCGCAGGAGTGGAACATCAAGGGAATCATTAATTTCGGGATGGGACACGGATGGGGTGAGGCCTTTCGGGGCTGGGGACGGAAGAGGGGCGGGTCGGGAGACAGTGGGGGTGGCAAGAGGGTGAAAGAGATAGTGACGAGGGGAGGAAAGGAGACACGGAGAGGGGGCGGAGGACAGGACAGGGAAGGAGGACGAAAGGAAGGAAAATAGGGAAGGGGAAAGTGGGGCGGGGGAGAGGAAAAGGGGGCGAGGGAGAGGAAAGGGGGCGGGGGAAGGGGGAGTCGGGGACGGATGGTGTGAATGGAGGATTTGCTGCTGCGGTTCCCATGCGACCCGTTGGAGGAAGAGAGGAGCTGAATGTGCCCCGAAGATTGATGGCTCCTGGAGCCTCCAATGCTTCCTATTCCACCAGAGGGCTCATAGCACGGATATTACGACGTCAGGCGAGTCAATAAATGGGCAACAGGTGTGACTGCTCAATCAACGTCTTTGTTTATAAATCCCGCGAAAGAGGATTATAAGCGGGCTAAACAAGTTGTCTGATGTATGACCACGGGGCGAGACACGGAAATGAGACTGCCATGCCGGATGCGCGAGGTCGGTTTAATGTCTCGGAACTAAAAAAAAGAATAAACTTCCCGGAGTTGAGCCGGGAGGAACGCTCGACCTTGATGCTAAAATACCGGGAATTCGGGAATTTCCTAAGCTTAATCCTAGGGCGGTGTTTCCAGGAGTCTTTTTTATATTAATAACGCTGCCATCTTGCCGCAGTAATGCGACATTATGTCCCGGAAAAACTTATCTATCCGCCGCGTGCAAAAAAAAACGCGAAATTCAAGCGACTGGATGTCATTCGAAAAAAAGAACGGAAATTGTGCCAGTGAATGCGATAAATCTCGTGAGGAGGATTTAAAAGGTCGCTATATCAAAATATATTACAATGTGAAATATTATACATTTTATAGAAGATTGTGTATGTGTGTGCATAAAAACGAATAAATAAATGCAAACACGCACACATAGGCGTTTATGAATATCTTTTATTGCTAGGGATCTCCCCATGGACCCATACGGGTCCAAACTCCGTCTAACGGCTCACTTCCCTCGTCTACTATTTTTTAAATAATTAAAGATGAATTTAGCAAATATTGAAACATAAAAAACCTTTTCATTATATGACATACCAATAAATAAAAGTAGTAGCTGGTTTTTTTTAATGTATAGGATATTTCGTGTGCTGGGATTATGACGTCATTATATGTTTACGTCGTTGGTTAAAATCAACGGTGTTATAGTATAGCGTATTAATTCTGAATAAAAGGATCAAATAAGTGCTGTTGTAATACAGATCATAAATTCCAATTTAAAGGCTTTTCATAATAATGTAACCGAAGCGTTTTGTGAAATTTGCCGTATTTACTGCCTCAACGCCTAAATTAAACCTGCAACCATGCATCCATTGGCCCACATTTATGTAAAGCTTGTCCTTAAATTAGAATATTTTTTTGTTTAAATTAGAGCTGAAAAATTCTGCGTAGAAAAGGCTTAATTCCCGTTAAATCTCGGTCGACAAAACCCCTCTCCCGCCCATTTTGACCGCAAAGACCTAGAAAGCCATTAACGAAATCAAACCATGGTTACAAAAATCGCAACCATCGTAACACTTGCCCGTCCGTCGCCAACGGTCACGCAGGTTTCACATCTCTCTTGCGAATCGTTTCCACGAGACGGTTACATCGTCCTAACGCTTCCGCATTTCGCCTCGCGCCATCCCATACGTGGGCGTACGTGATCTCTGTGCCTCCATTCCACCCTCGTCCTCGCCCCCTCTAACCCGACCAATGGTCCGATTCTATTATACAACGCAGACGAATGGACATTGGGCGGGAAGCGAACCATTCAATGCCATTACCATGAGCCCCGTGAGTTTCCGCCGTCGGAAACGCACGTCTGTTAAGCGGGTCGTATGAATTACAGGATACGAACGATGGGAAGAACGGGTCGTAGGTAGTATACATAGGTACGGCTCCGTTTTTATTTATCGCTTTACGGGAGAATTTGCGACCAGATGTCCGAGAGGTTTCGATGTGACCTCGGAGGTATACGGCGTCGCGTTCGGGAGGGAAAGTTCACCGGGAGAGAGTGATTTAAAACGAGGCGCTCTATATTTATTGCGTACGACGCATCGAGTGTCGTTCTTTCGGCGATTTCGTCGATACGTGTTGTATATTTATCGGCGGATCAATGACAGCGAGCGTATCTATTACGGCGGCGGTATTGTCGAATAAAGAGGACGGATGAAAACTTCAATGTCCGCGGTGAGATCCGAACACGCGAACCTTTTTCGTCGATTCTCTAATAATATTTTAGCGAGGTAACTACGAACGCCGATTATACGTGCTAATGTTCAACTATCCGAACGACGTTTAACATTTCTGCGCTAGTAGTTGTTTCATAACCAGAGCCGTCTGAAGGGAGGGGGGGGGCTGGGTGGGCAGTCGCCCAGGGCCCCGCGCCTATGAGGGCCCCACGTCTATGAGGGCCCCGCGTCTATGAGGAGCTATAGTAGAAATTATATTCGAGAAATTGTCTCGAGAAGAGGAGATAGGTGCTCGTTTATTCGTATACTGTTTATATATACTCGTATACCTTTCTCATTAATTTCCAAGTTGATAAGAATGAAAAATCGATAATTTTCGACTTGCGCATATTAAAGCTAGAAAAATAAACATTTAAAATTGTAATGTACTGATTATTGTTCTTTTAATCTGTGCAAACCTTAACAATTAATGGTTTTAAAAATATATTTCATCTACTGTATTTTAGGAGAAAAACTAGCATAAACTTGAAAACAATAATAAAACTGTAGTTAAATGAGAAATTTGATTTGTATAAATAGGGGGCCCCGCGGCAACCCTCTCGCCCGGGGCCCCGCGGGTCTTAGAGACGGCTCTGTTCATAACCCTTACGCTCAGTTCTGTTTTTCCAACACAAAAGGTGGCGGAACGCGAAAGAGGTGAGAGGGGGCAAAAATAGGAACTGAAAGTAAATTGTCAGCGGAGGAATACGTGTAATTGTACGATACGAGTAAAACGTCATTTGATTAAAAATAACCTCATTTCATTTGTTGTAAGTCACGCAAGTTAGTGTTTTTTTTGCGTCGAAGGTTCCGGAACGGCGTTCTGACAGGAAAAAACACTGCTTTACGCTGCGACATTCGGATAAATCCAAAAACGCGTGTATGAACCTTCGCCACGACATTCGGATTTACCCCACCGCCTTGAAAAAAATTCTTTCGACACTCCTGCATTCGAGATTCCCTCTTTGACTTAAAGCACTCTATAAGCACCTCCTGAATGCTCTTCTTCGCGTAAATACCGACATGATGTGCGCCACTCACTACGGCATCAGACCCGTGAGTGCAAGTACACGTGTTCGAAGTTGTAATTCTTTAAGTTCTTTCCCTTCTTTGGGAGAGATAAGGGCTAATTCCGTGGCCCTGGCGATGGTTCGAAAGGCCTTTTAGAGAAATTCGCCAGGCATTTTCTGAAGATCTTTCTCGGTTATCGCACGCGTTCCTCGGTTTTTCAGACACATCCGCTTTTCAGCAATTAACTTGGGATTTTTGGCGCATTAAAAGTTATTCGCATAATATTAACGTATTTGCTCAAGTAATTCACGCACGTTTTTCTCGTAATATCGTGGCTAAAAATCGGGCTCGTGAAATACGCGTGGCATTACGCCTACCAACTACACCACTTATTCGTATTACAGATATAACAATAGCGCTTTGCGCTGCTCTGAAAATTAAAATCGCACTTATTTTTTTAACTTACAGTTACCCTTCATTTTTTCCAGTTATAATTTTTCCAATTTTCATTATCCGAACTGCCCTTGGTCTCCAGAGCAGGATTAAGGGTTACGTATGCCCTAGGCACTATGTGTCGTAGGACCTTTTAACTATTATATGTGTAAATACATATACATAATATACAGGATGATATTAAATTGGGGAAACATATGGGGAAGAATTATTATCGATTTCTCAAGAAAACGTGCTCTAGAAATACGATTTACCTTGTTGGAAATATTACAGTATTAATATTATATTTACATCAATGGTTTTGTATAATTCTGTTAGAAAATTTATTTTGCCCGATAGTGGACCTGTAAAAAAAAACTCATTTATGTTAACATATTTTTGTTTGAACTTTTCGTAGGCCCCTTTTTATCGCAGGCCCCTTTTTCTCGTAGGCCCTTTTTTCTCGTAGGCCTTAGGCACAGTGCCTATAGTGCATATGCCATAATCCGGCCCTGTTGGTCCCTTGGTCGGATAATCGGAGGTTTACTGTATTGGAATATAAAACTGCTTGTTTATACGGCATTTCGACGGATATCCGGGTCGAATTTAAACAAATAAACAGTAAAAATTGAAGCTCCGTGACTGGGGCCTTAGGGAAAAATCAAATATTTGCAGCTTCAGAGATCTGATTGTATTTGGTAATTTTTAATGTTTTGTTTGTGTCACTCCTCTAAATGTCGTTAATCAACACCAAACTGTATTGATAGTATTTGAAGAAATCCGCCTATCAAAATTTCACGTAATGACATTATTTTGGTCATTATCTGTCTAGCCACCTATCTGTCCGTAGGCGGATATGAAGATGTCAAATGCAACGTTGAAATTTGTGAAAAAACATCTTACATAAGCTAAAACGCATTTATTCACTCGCCTGTCCGTTTAAAAATATTTTTAAACAATAAGCCAATCAATGTGGCTTCCGTAATTCTTTTAACAATTTTTCCTGCAGTCTTTTAACTCAGATTAAATTCACTAAATCGAATAAACTCGTTTCAGATTTAAGATTTTCCGAAGACAATGCATTTCTTTCGTAACTTTACCCTAAAATTTGACATTTTTTGTCTTCCCTTAAGTACAATAAAAAATTTCCGGTCTCTGTAAAATGGTGGTTAGCCTGTATATCTCCCGACGCAGGTTCAAATCCAGCCCAGGGCACGGTAGTATGTGTTCGCCTTTGTTAGCGCTATTAAGCCCATTATAAAAGACCGTCAACGGCTTATAAGCTAGTTAAAATAAATACATGGGGTCTATTTATTATGCACTATAGGATTTAGGGACAAGGCCGAGGTGCGTGCAGAGGTGCTTCAAGGAAACTGCTTTGTAGGAAAATAAATTTATCATGTCTGCGCGTAGGAAGTAGGAATTAAATTTTCATTGAAAATTACTTAGTTAAACAGTGAGAACAATCTCTAACGAAAGAAAAATAATGACTGCGGTTTTCACCAACTTTTATTCGAGTTATTTACGCTCATGGAGAGGGCATATTTCCTCTCTTACCCAATTTGGTGTTCCATTGGGTGCGGGCAGCATTTTTAAGCTACCTTATCCACTCTACTTTGCACACCTTCCATTTGCGAGCAAGGATAACCAAGTAAAACTTCCCGTCTTAAGAGAAAGGAAGGCAAAGCCGTGCGCAGGGCTATCGGTGCATTTAGTTAATGGTAAGATAATGCCGGCATAATGTTTCTCCCCTTCCCTCTCTCACGCTTTCTCTTCGGCTTGAAAGCTTGCGCGCGAATCCCCCAGTGGGTGATAGTCAGAAAAGGGCACCCTGCCACACACATATTTCAAAGGAACACGTCACCCCAGCCCGGGAAAAGTTCCAAAAATAGAATGATAAATCGCACGCAGATTTGGATGCAACGATAATTGATAGTATAAGGTAATGATAATAAATATATGTATACCGCTGTCAGAAGAAATATTATACGCCGTCCGGTATTACAACGCAATAGTTCCGCTTAGTTTATCCGAACAAAATGCCTCCTTATTGAAACGATAATGATGTTTATTTGCAACAAAATAGACAGGACGATCATGGAAATTTGTGACTCGTATGCTTGCAGTGTCGAAAAAATTTTTCCGTTGAATATTCCCATACGATTAATTTTACTCGGATTTACTTCGCGTTTTCCATAGGTATAAGCCATAGTGTTCCGTAAAGAATTATCGAGCTCACCATATGACTAAAATCGTAATTCTTTTTAGCATGTTCTCTTAAAAGAAAAAAACGTGGTAACGTGATCACTCTGTCTGTCCGTCTGTCAGTGGACACTATACTTTTTTTAAAGAGATTTTCGAAACTTTTTTTTGAATTAGATAGCTCTTATTAATCTACGAATCTTCCATGGATTAGTTTTTACCAGTAATTCATGGATTTTCCGCTAAGTGTTTTCAAAATTGCAAAGTTCGAAAGTTTGAAATGGTATTGCAGCTAAAGTGCTGAAGCTAGAGGAGTGAAGTTTTCGCGGATGGGAAGGCGTAATAAGGATCTACATTCCAACGGTGCGGGTTGCCCCTTCTCCAATGTGGGAGGCAAAAAAAACTCCCCTCCAAGGGTACCTTGTTTGGAACCTTCTATCAGTGAACAGCAAGTGCTGACGGATGCTTTGTAGCCAAAACACGAATTTGGTTTCCCCAACCTTTTTATGACTGTTGGAGATACTTAGTTTTCTAATATTCCGTAAGTGGGCACACTGTTCTCAGTTAATTCCAAGGATTATTTCTTAACAGTTCGCCTTCGAAATCAACGATTAACAGAACACATTCTGCATTAATTTGCGCTTTTAAAAAATGGGGATAAGGCTAGCCCTCGAGCCCTCTCTTTAAACGTGTCTTTTCGAGGTTGCTTTAAGTTGTATCTTTTTCGGGAGGCGCAGCTTGAAAAATCTTTTTTCTCCGCTCCTACATCTATTAAGGGATTGACCCCAAGGGCATTAAAGAGAACACATCGATTGTCGGGAGAAGGACTCTATCCTCGGCGCTCGACGGGTCAAGTGAACATCGCCCTTTTCCCTTTCACTTCCTAGAAGAATTCGGAGGGCCTCGGAGGGAAGAGGGGAGGGGGGAGAGCCACTGGGGGGGTCGTCGAATCCCTGTAGTTCTAAAGGGCTTGATTATCTCCGGTTCTGTTTTGTCCTTTTGCGGGAAAAAAGCATCCGAAATGTGTTTATTTAACGCCAATCGAAAAGTTTTAATTGGAACTATGTTGATTCGGAATCCAAATATTACTCCCTCGAAAAAATTTTAAAATTCAGCTTTTTTTCTGCAGGAAATATTCTCAAAACAACTCGGTGACAATCCTCGTGAGAAAAATACTTATAATTCGCTAAACTTTCCACTTTTTCCATGAAATAAACAAGATTAAAACTTATGAATGTAGTTTAATTACTTTCTTCGTAGTTTGTATGGACTCTTTCGACTGCCTACACTATACCAAAACATTTTTTTATGAATACCGTTTCCAGAATCGTGGTATGTAAATATTCAAATATTTATAATAAATTAAAACTCTCAGTCACTCGGATAATCATGTTAACGCGAACCACAAAAGTGCATAAAAAATAACGAAAATAAAATTTGCTGTATCCACTCAAGTAACTGGCGGTGCAGATAATACGAACAGAAATATACTGATGATTCTGAAATAAAATTTGAAATGAAAGTTGGTACGAGGCGCAAGTAAAAGGATCTCGATTCTACAAGCTCCAACTTCTCTCGTGGGTGTATTTTTAGTGGTTTAATTTAAAAACGAAAAATTCTTCACGCTATGATTTTTATACCATCCATCTGCTTATTTCAATGTTATATTGAGTCCTTTTTGAGTGTGTGGGTTTAACAAAAATCTTAATTTGCGTTGGAGTGGCTTATTGTAGAGACAGATATTTCAATATTTTGACCTGCCATCTGATACAAAATAACTACAGTTTCCAAGCCTTCCTATAAGTATTTTCCAATCAAAAAAGATCTGAAGGTTTCCTTTCCCTCGAAAGAGAGAATAAATTTTCTTTTATATGTAGCAATGATAATTCAAGCTTTTTTCGTAGTGATTTCACTGTACTTGTCCCTCTATCCATCTCATTTTCCTAAATAGCTTACGAGAATGAACTGTAAAAACCCTTTAGTTTCATAATTTCTCTGACACAGTTCTTTAAAATCGGAGCATAAATGGAAATAAAAGGTTCTTACTGTTACACTCTCATCTAGGGTAATGCTGGCGGCCACGGCAGTTTTTTTGGCAGTATTTCAACTCGTAAAGAAGAAAGTATGTCGCGAAACTGGTCCATTAGCCGTGAAATAAGTGCCTCGTGTTACCGCCAATGAATCTCTATTTAAGGTTTATTTGTTTTAGTAAAATTAATTTTCCTGTTAGTATGAATTTCCGAGGGTATTTACTTTGACATTCATACGGATTAATACAACCAAACAGGATTTTCATCTTTCAATAAATATCGCGCTTCCGATCCATTCAGATGTTGAAATGAACACGTTTTTAAACCTCCAGATAAAAATAATGGAGGCACTCAATACATAAGCTACATTATTAGAGGAAAAGGATAATGAAAGCAACAAATATCACAAGAAACTGACGTTTGTTAAGTTTGCCAAGATGGCAAACGCTGCTGGGGAGTTCGAAGACATCTTACGCCATTTCCATTTTAAATAAACCTCCGAGGTAATTTATTACCGCATAAATTTTCGAGAGGATAAAAAAATTTTATATCCTCGGAAAACAGAACGTTATCTGGATTCGAGAACTTCTAGAATGTTTGAACCGCTCCGCGCCGTCCGCGAAAACAAAATTAAAACAACTCCCCTTAATCAAACCGAGAATTCATGCATCGCTGCAAATATAATTCCCTCCATAAATCTCAATTCTCGCGGATCGGCTAAATCGTTCACGACGATTGCATTTTGCTTCCGCGGGCAACTTGTTGCATCGAATGTTTAAGGAAAGAATTCCGATTCCTCGTGCCTCTCGCCGCATTATATATGCATCCCGCTGCTCGATATCCCCTCGTTACCAGCAACTCCGTAATTTCTTATCGTTCCATATTCCTCCTCATTTTCGTATGAGCTCCGTTTTTTCCTCTTGGCCGACATTCCACGCCACGCCTCCATTTTCGCTTCCACTTCCCGAACCCTCCAGAAACCAACTTCTCTTTCCATCTATTTCCCTCCTTTGCCCTTTCCGTTCCCTTTTGTCTTCCTCCTCTTCATCTTTCTTCCTCGTCCGCCCTTTTTTTTACACCTCCAACGGAAAACTTCTCCCTCACCCCCCCCCCTTCTTTCTCTAGATCCTCCTTTTCCTTCACGCTTCTCCTCTTTAATCTCCTTCCGCCTCCATTTTCTCCCTCTTGTACCGAAACCTTCTTCCGTCCCCTTTCGCCCATTTCCACGGACGCCTCCATTACAACCCCAGGGGAAAAAGGATGGTCGGAATGGTAGGAGAAGGGGCGGAGCGAGAGAGAGAGAGAGAGAACTAGGGGTTACCTTAGAGATCCTTCCAAAACTCTTCCCCCTCGATTCCCTTCCCTCCCATCCCTTCGCCGCATTTTCCACTTTATCCCTTTTTCCTCCTCTTTCTCCCTCCCTCCCTTCTTCTCTCCTCCTCCTCCGCACTCCTCTCCTTCCGCCTTTTTTCTCTTCCCCCTTCTCCCCCTCTTCACAATTCGCCTCCTCCACTTCCTTTCCGCCATACCTCCAAATAATCTCTTGCTTTCTTTCTCTCTCTACATGATCCTTTCTCTTCCCCTATTCCCCTCCTCCTCTCCATTCCCTATGCGTCTACACTTTCCTTTTCTCTCCTCACACCCTAGCACGGCCCTTTCCCCCTTTTCCTGCTCCTCCACGTGTGATGATTGCGACGAACCCTTAGGATTTGAGGAGTATCAACGGAACGGTCCACGGGAGAGAGAGTTGAAGGGATAGAGAAAGAGAGAATGGAAGAAGAGAGGTCATAGGGAGAGAGAGAGAGAGAGGGGGAGGTTTCGAGGGTATAAAGGATAAGGATCTCCTCGAAAAAAGCGGTTCTCTTGGAAGGAAGGAAGGAAAAGGAAAGAAAAAAAAATAAAAAACGAAAAAAGATTCGTTTCGGAATGAGAGATAATCGTGGATTAGGTTGCAAGTGAAAATGGTCGGGGTAGAAAATTAATTAAGATTTCCGCGTGCTAATGTAAACACGAAATACGCGCGGGACTAATTGAATATCGCGGAGGGAAGGGTGGGGGAAGGGAGGGGGAAGGGTGGGGGAAGGGAGCGGGAATGGAGGGGGAAGGAATGGGGGAGGGGAGGGGTTGGACGGTGGGAGGATTAATTAAGCAAGACTGATTTACTTCTCTGCAATGTCTCCAGGAATCCGTATCTCAGCGCGTCGCATATTCAAAACAGGTAATCGAGCGTCGATAAATCGGACGGTCGCGGAAAAAGGGTCTCGCAAAGTTCGGCGGATCGCTCGCGTCCTTTTTTTTAACCGAGGGATTCTCGGCGTCGCAGCAAAAGGGGAAGGGCGCCCGCGAGGGTGCTAATATAACGCAAACGTCGAGAGGTTTTGATGGATCGAATGCAATTTGTCCGGGAAAAAATTAATAAATAAAGGTAGGGATAAAAACGCGTTGAAGTTTCTTGGATTGATTCGAAGATAGAGGGGGGGGAGGGGGAAATCTTCAAAGGGAGTCGGAGTTGAGATTTATTGGTTGTATCAACACTTCTCGCCCTTAACACTGATTTTGATTCGATATTGCTTGTCCTAGCTTTTTCTCGGCGTTTGGTACGTCGGTGCTTGCGCTACACGTCGCGTCCATTTATCATACCCTAACGCTTTGCGCGAAAATGATAACTTTATTCCGATAAAAAGTTTTGCTTTGGCGACACTTTTCGCATGCGAGCGAAATATAAAGGCAAAGAAGCTGACAGGAGGACGAATAGATTATAAAAACGAAAATCACGAAAAAGGAAATTTTTTCGTTGAAAATTAGCGTAAAACTCCAACAGAAGAAAAAACTAAAAAACAGAACATTTTTATTTTCTTTCGATTTTGAGTTTTAAAAAAAATCGTTCATTTGCCGCGATTGGTAACTGCTTACTGCGGTGGAAACCGAATTAGAGATGAATTCCGTCCCGTTTTTGAGCGGAAACACAATGATTTACGGCGTCGAAAACGGGAACGGCCGGGGGAAAAAGTAAGCATTTATGCCGCTACATGCGACTCTAGTCGCTATGAAAATATAAAAAAAAAAACTGCAATGAGATTAGTCGGAGAAAATCTTTCGCGGGTGAGGCAATATTAAAAAAAAAAATAATACACAAAATAGCGGATAAATATCCTCCGGCTGCGGCGTTGCCAGATGATTGATAGTTTAATCGAAAGCAAGGAGGCGATGAAAAAAACGTGGAGTAAAAAAAACGCAGAATACGCTTCATATATTTTCTTTTTTTAACCGAGTCCGATAAATCAGAAACCTCTAGCCGTACATACCGAAAAAAATAAACAAGGAAACGAAATACCCTAAAAAGTTTATCGTCCGAAAAAAAAAGTTGGCGCTTTTAAGGAATCCTTTCCGCTCTCCACAGAAATACAAACGCCGTGATATTTCACGATCTTGGGAGACTCGTTCCCTATATATATATATATATACATTTCCATTTCACCTAACATTGGTAACTTTAGTCACTTTCTCGCTCCGTCTTTATTTTTTTCTTCCATTCCGGGACTCGTAGGTCCCAGAGGAATTCTCTCCTTTCCCCTTCCTCTCCCATCCCCCAAAAAAACCACCACCATCCCCGCCTTCCCCACCACACACACGCATATGACACCGAATTTCGTAAATCATCCACAGAAATAAAGTTACATTTGCGGCCGGAAATTCGAGTCAAAGATTCAAAAATCTATTTTTCATCGACGGTCCTGAAAGGATCGCATTTTCGAAAAAAAATTATAAATAAAAAATAAATAAACGGCATCGATTCGGTCGAACCGAAATATGGACTCCTTGTTTATCTTACGACTTTGCGGTATCGGGGCTAGAACGTTAAAGGGAAAGCGAGGAGGAGGGCCAAAATAATGCCATGTGCGAGGTTTTGGGACGGTTAATGAAGGGTACGAGGGGGCGATAAACAGCAGCAGATGATGCATCGCATATTCCCCTTCCGAGAAACCAGGTGGCTGTATCAAGTTTTCCTTCGGCCACTCTCATTCGAATGTACAACGTTATAGGGTCCCACCCGGACAAGCCCTTCGTCTTCTCTTTCTCTCTCTCTCTCTCTACATCCTTCCAACCTCTCTCTCTCTCTCTTTCTCCCTACCCTTATCACAACCTCCCCACCCACGCAGACGCACTCACTCTTTCACCTTCCTGCCCGGCCGTCCCTTTGAAATCTCTGTCGCTCCCATCCCTAACTCACCTTTCGCCCTCCTTTCTCCTCATCCTCTCCTTTCCTTTTCCTCCCACACGACCTCCCTCCTTTCACTTGTTTCCTTCCAACCCCAACTAACCTATCCTCTTCGCTCGCTTCCTAACACCCCTCCTTTATTCGTCCCTCTTCCATCCCATTCTATTTGGTCTTCTATCTCTCCTCCCTATCTTCTCCCCTCTCCCTCTCTCTCTGTCTATCCACTTTACCTTCTCTTCCTTACCTCTCTTTCTCCTGTTTCTCTCTCTCTCCTCCCTCTCTCCCCTCCATTCTTTTCAATCTTCCTCCGCCTCTGTCTTCTTCCTCTCCACCTTTTCCCATCTCATTTCCATTTTCTTCTTCCCTCCAGTTCTCTTTGCTAAACTTCTCCTACCTTACCCCTCCTCCCCACCCACTTATCCTTCCTCCTCCTTCTACATCCTCTCCCTAAATTTCCCCTTCTTTCCTCCCTGATTCCCTCTTATTTTCTCCAGCCTCTCCCTCCTCTCTTTTCATTTCCACCTCCTCCCTTTCCCTCCTATACTCTATCCTTCCCTCCAACTTTCTTTCTCTCTCTGTCTCCCCCTCTTCCTCCCCCTCCCATTCCACCACCACCACTCGGTGCGAACCCATCCAGAAAAGGCATTGCAATCGCTTTGGAGCCGTAAATCAAACCTTAACCACTCCCCCAGATTCCTTTGGCCCCCCTCCCCATCCCTCCTCTTCTTCCGAACTCCATTTCTCCCTACAACTCTCTTTCCCTCCTAACCCAACTTCTTCCTCTCTCTTTCTGGAACCGCCTCCAGTTTAAAGGTAACCAACAAACACTCCCTTTCCATCTCTTCCGGCCAAGACTTTTCTTGCGGCGCAAATATTTTGGAGCTCTGACTGCGCCCTCTAAGGAAAGGAAAATTTTGTCGGGCGCGCGCGCGTTAAAGGAGACGTTAATTAAGGCTCGGAGAACTTAAGACCTCTCCCCCCCCACTCACCACCCACTCACCAACAACCCTTCGCATCTCTATATCGGCGGAATTTGAATAAACAGTTGAACGCTTGATTTTTAACTCGTTGCGCGCGTGTTTTTGTGGTCGTCTTAATCGCGGGTTTCTGCGTTTGCTCGGGGAATTAAAGAATGAAAATGATTAATTCGCGACGAGATAAGACGTCATGTCCCTAATGGCTAGCGTTTTAATTCTAAAAAAAATTTAATGGAAAGCGCTAATTACTTTTTAATTTTAGTGGGTGGAATTTATAATTGCGCTGTCGCTCGGATATCTGCGAGTAAAATCTTACTGGCTAGATGGTATGTGTAACTTCAACAGCTATAAAACATTTGAGTGAGCAAACTTCGTATGCATATCTATTTAACTAGCTCATGTAAGCACTTAACGGTCTTTTACAATGAACATATAAACTGTAACGAAGACACACAATCATGACCTCGGAAGGATTTGAACTCACGACCATCTCTCTACCAAGGCCGGTATATCATTTATTTAAGCAAGCACTCAGCATAAATACATAGATTTTTGATCGATATTTTCTGTGATGCTACTACTGGGGATGTCTACTCTGCAATTGATATCTTCATCTGATTTACTAGACCTTTTTATGACAACAGCAGTTTCGTATATCACCTTTTGGGTACAAACTCAAGTCAATAGGTTATATTTGAATATAATTTTGATCGATTTTGTACGCTGCAAGAGGGAACAGTAGAGACAACCTTAGGAAATTATATTTCAGCAAAAAATCAAATAAAATTCTAGAAACAGTTTTATAAAACTCTCCAGCGGGTGTCACCGAATACGAGAATTTCGTTTTCCTCATTCGAAAAAAAAATTAAAAAATAAGTGAAAAAGAATACTGAAAAAATAGGAAGACTCGCATATTGCGTAAAGTTGATGCATGTCACGTCCAATCGGTTTTGCTCGGAAGGGCGTAACAACACGAACCATATGAATTGAAAGATATGAAACCCCGATTCGTCCGGAGAGAACTCCGACAAAACTCCGCACTTGTCACCTTCAGGTGATCGCGCGGGGTAGCTTCCAATTTTGCCCGAGGGGAGGCGTATGGTTAGTTTTTCGTTATTGCCACGGACACGTCGCGTCTTTGAAACCCGCTCCGTCAGTCATCTGGCGGCGTGAGTGAGTGAGCGTGTGACATTAAAAGAGAGGGAGACAGGGATGGAGGTAAAGACGAAGCGTGAAAGAATGGAAGAAATGTGAAGAGAGAGAGAGAGAGGAAGAGAGATACGAAGGAAAAGAGAAATTCGGAGATGGAAAGCGGTTGGAAGGAGAGAGGGAAGGAACGGGGGAAGGGATAGAGAGCCAGGGGGATTGGAGACTAGAAAAAGAAAGGGAGGAGTGGCCAGAGGCAGACCTTGCATTGCAATCCGTTCTCCATCGCCCTCTCGCTGGAGCTCAATAAAAAAAAACACTATTTTTGCTAAGAGATGGAGCCACTTCGCAATCGATCGCTGTTGGTTCATTGATTTTTTTTCACACACTCACGGGCTCATGTAAGTATAGCTAGCATCGATACATTTTGGGAAACAATAAAATAAGATTCGTGAATTTGCAGTTTTATTAATCGTCGCTTGGACTCGTTTTTACTTTCTCCATATGCGAAGTATAGAGAAAGGATTGTTTTCGTGAAAAAAATCGAATTCGAGATCTAAAAGGAAATACATGTTTTAAGGTCCCCTGAACACGCTTTGACTATTTTCTCGATGATGGCTGTGGGTGTGTTTGCGTGTCTGTCTGTGACCGGAATTCCGTGGGTGCTCTAACTCAAAAACCATTGATCAGGTCAGCGCGATATTTTATATTTGACATTTCTGTTAAAGGAAATAGAAATGATTAGTTTTCGGTAAAAGTCGGTCAACCGGAAGTGGGTGTTTACTCTTGTCATTTTTCTTTATTTGAGATATTTGGTTTAATATTTGATAGATGTAAAAAAGTACTGGAATAAAATTTGTAGGAAATTTAACTTTCTATAATATTTGTTCGAAACATTTTCCCATATAATGCAAGAGATACTTTGAAAACTATTTTTTTAGCTGCCACCACCACACCGCTATACGACTATTGTAAACGCTTTACGCTTAGTTACGTCTTAGTACTTTCTGATTTCTTTATTGTTGGAGCTTCCTGGCTATATTCAGTGTCAGAGGCTACGGTATGAGTAAATTTCTGATCTATGTCAAATCTTTAAGTTTTTCTCGCAGTTCCTTAAAATATTTATCATCATTTAACCAATTTGGAATTTTTAGAAATATTACAGTAATGGATAAAGTCATGAGGTGGCCACAACAGATTTTTTGGATTAGAATTTTCGTTACCCTTTATAAAATTAGAAATCTTCGTGATCGGATGCAAATGATACGCTTGGGATTTTGTCCCACGTTATTACTTTCTCCATATACGTATTAATGGGGAAGAGTATTGTATTCATGAAAAAATCGACTTCGAGATTTCAACGGAAATACACGTTTTGAGGTCCCCTGAACACGTTTTAAACATTTTCTCGATGTCTGTGTGTTTGTGTGTGTGTTTCTGTGTATGTGGTAGCTATTTTGTGGGTGCTCTAACTCAAAAACTATTAATCAGGTCAACGGGAAATTTTATATTTAACATTTTTATAAGTCACAAGAACTGATTAGTTTTTGGTAAAAATCGGTGTACCGGAAGTGGGTGTTTACTCTTGTCTCATCTGTCATTTTGAAATATTTGCTTTAATTTTTGATAAATGTAAAAATATATCGGAATGAAAGTTGTAGGAAATTTGATTTTCGACCTTTGTTTGAAATATTTTTTCATATAACGCATTATTTAAAAGATATGCTGCCAACACCATGCCACCAACCGACGACTATTGTTAACAACTGACGCTTAGTTACGTCTTAGTAACGCTTCTTTTTCTTTTCTTAATTGTTGGAGCTTTGTGCTATATCCAATATCAGAAGGCTATGGTTTAAGTTTATTTCTGTTCTTTGTAAAGTCTAAAATGTTCTCGCGGTTTCTTAAAATATTTATTATTATGTAACCTATTTGGAATTTTTAGAAATATTACAGATATGGAGAAAGTCATGTGGTGGCCACATCAGATTTTTTTAATGAAAAAAGAAATTCTGTAGACTAGATCTCGTTCCTGAAATTAATAATTAAAAAGTATAATTTAGTGAACTAATTTTGTTAACTTTTAAAATGTAAATAGTTTCATTATGCATCGGAAATATCGCCTGTCATAGATCTTCAACTATCTCTAATGTTCACTTATTTCTTTCAGTTAGCACTGAATAGACTCGCCAATAATATAGTGCATTCATAAAAAGAAATTTGTGAGACCTCCCACTTCTAACTGAAGGTGCACAATGAGAGGAGTCGCTGAACAATATTTTTATTAATGAAACAAATAATTCCTATTTTAAATTATCTTTTGCCCTCATTCCTTACATTCTATTTTATTGTCAGTCAAAATCTGCACCGTTTCGAAATCACTGTTTTACAAGTTGCATTTAAATATAAACCCTAAAATTTAACAAAAGTCGATTCCAGCCAATCAACCTACTTGGTCCTTTTCCTATCTTTCTTTCCCTCATTCGCTCCACGTCACTAAGTACCTCTTCGATATTCCGCCAGCTCTCAAGTGAACGGAATCATCGGGAAGCACTTCGAGTACTCCTTTTAATTGGACTACTCCTCCATGCAAAAACTAAAATACAAAATAAAATCCCATCACCACACCTTCCACTCGCTATCGCATTTTTACCTCATACATTACCCAAAAGAGGAGATTATTTAAAAAAATTTCCATCGAAACTTCATTAATCGAACCGAAGGCTATCGACGACCTCTTCCGATGAAAAACTAAATACCTCTCCCTCTCTCTCTCTAACGTCCGTTACTTTCCGCATAATTAGTTCAAATCCGATCTTCTACGTCCCACACGCCGAAATACACCCCCCCCCCCTCCCATACGCGCCCGTTCCCATTTCCCATCTCGTATATTCCACGTAAAATCCCTTCTCCCTGCACCCCCCTCCACGCTCCCTTTCCTGTCGGCGCATCAAAACCGCGGGGCCCGAAAATAAAAAAAATGGAACGCGAAATTTTCATTCGGCGTCGTGTCTGCGGTCCGATCCGACGTTCTTTAACTTCTCCAGCGGTCGAACGGTCGGATTTTCGCGGGGTATCGTACGCTACGATCGAAAATAAAAAAAAAATCTCCTCCGCATTTGATCCGTCTGCAATTCCATAATTGGAAACCAATAAAGCTTAACTACTCGGTCGCTCTAATTTCCCCCGGCGAAATGGACCGCCGACGCCCCCCCCTTCCACTCCCCCTCGTCCTCGGAATGTTGTTTTATTCCTCTCGTTTTCTGAGCCTTCGGTCCCGTGGCGATCGTCCCCGTTTTCCGAATCGGCGACGCGAACCCGAAGCAATATTCACAAGGATTTGAAATCTCCCCACATCCATTCCTCCACATGTGGTCGAGCGTTGGAGGGGATCGACCCGGCAATCAGGAGATCAGTGATGAACAAGTTCTCGCCAATCTCGGAAGGGGAGCGTAATTTTAATAAATTTCGTTTCCTCTCTCTCTCTATTTTTCTCCCGCCGCCTCTCTATCGCCAGCTATCATTATTATTACGCATTTTTTTTGCTAAATCGACTTCGCGGCGAAACCTGCAGAGCGGCGATAGCGTTTTGTTTGCGAATGGTAAAAAATCCGACATCCAGCGAATTACTTTTTCGGCGCGTATTTATTTTTTTTACTTTAATAATATGTAAATTTTATCGTTTCACTTTTGTGTCCGTCTGTCGAACCATCGTGAATTTATTTAAATTAATATCGTGGAAGAATCAAAGATAATATTTTCGCAAACAATGTCATTTTTTGTTTATCGATACGATCATTCGGCTTCTTCGGGTAAGCCTGAAAACAAGTCTATCTCCCGAAAATTTCCTTCGTTTTTTAGAGAAAGGCAAAGTTGAGAAGTTTTACAAATGATAAGTGGTCGAACTTTCCTAAATGTAATACACCGATGTAGTAGTAGCAAATCTATTGATAATAAAGTTACATCAATAGAAATAATTTGTTGCCGCTAAGAGAAATAAAATTGTTTTTGTCGATTCGCAAGAATTAAACTATTAGATTATTCATCTCAGTTTCTAACCAGTGATAATCAGGCAGTTTCCAATCGCTGTCTACTTGACGTGAAAGTTGGCCTCAAACTTCTTCGTCCCAAACAACATCATCCTCGACGCCATTAAAGTTATTGGAAATGCGGCGATAAATTCTACCCACAGACCCAAATTAAAGCCATTAAAAAAAAATTCGGTTCGTATTCAGAAATTTATGTAACATGTCTATATGTCCGTCCGTCACTCACTCATTAATATGCATTGACATCGTGGCTGGGTCAGGAGAGACACAACGGTGTAAATTTGAAAGCGGGACATGTTAATTACTGTAATTTTTTCCGAAAAATAACTTAAAGCGCGAAATTCGTTCGTTTTTTTTTCAGTTTTCGTTCCATTGGCGTCAGTCACTTACTCTAGTGATGATATTGTTCACTCATACCGTTCATGTAACAGTTTAGAAAATTAGTTAGTTTCCGGCTATCATATCGCACGAGCCGATTTTTTGCGCCTTTTACCGAGTTTGAAAAAAATAGACCATTCCAAAAATATCCCGCCCCACAAGTTGTTTTTTTTCATTCCACCTTTTCAATCACCTGCACAGAAAATCGCGCAAATGCGATTATTGATGCTATTTTCATTCTTGGAACGCAAACATCAACTGCCGTTCAAATTTAACTGGGTGATTCGTGAGAAGTATATTATTTCATTTGTAGGACTGCCACGCTCTATAATACGAAATAAAGTTATAAGCTACAGGTATCCATGTTCGTCTACTCATAGAAATTCAATTAAAGTATAATACTCCGTGTGAAAGTGGGGTGGAGGGAGAGAGAGAGAGAGAGAGGGAGAGTGGGAAGAAGGGCGGAAGGATGAAACGGTGAGAGAGAGAGAGATGATTTTTTAAAAATTCTCGTCGCTTTTATTTTCTCGGAAAAATTGCTTCTTTTCATCATCAAACTTGCGGTGCTCATGGATTTCCGCCTTCTCCCCGCACGTGACCGAGGACTTTTTGGGAGGAGTGGGGAGAGAAGGGTGAATTATGTAGGGAAGGGGGTGGGGGATAGAGTTGGGAGGCAAAAGGGGGCGGGGGCACCGCATAGCAAAGCGAACTTTTGAGTTGGCAACCACCACGTTTCAGACGTATCCAGTTGGCCTGGTGCCTAATGCGAGAGGTCTGGTGCACACGGCGAGATGGAGAGAATGACATACAGGGCGGGGAACTCGGTTATAACGACCTCGAATAATACGACACCTTGGCGATGACGTCACAAAGCCCCTTGATCTCCCTTTGTTACCTATATCACAGAAAACGCCATTTTGACTCGATTTTCCCGCGCCTCCCTTAATTAACGTCTGGATACTCGCAACGCGAGCAATTCGAATTATATACGCACTAGGAAATAAGCAGGTGTTTTCCTTTGTTTTGGGGCGTGAAATAGTGAGAAGCAATAATTTGGCCGTTATTCCACCCTGGAGATTTTTCCATTATTTTTGCGTGTTTCTTCCTCCTACTTACGTACTCTTACTGGAAGAAACATAAAATTAATAGAAAAATTCATTAATTAATGCTTAGTTAATTCGCGGAGCTCAAACTGTTTAAAAAATTTGAAACACAGCATGGTTTATTTCCTTCAATGTTCAGAAATTTAGCAGCTTACGAACTTCTACTCCAACAGGATATATCTTGGTCTCTTGGATAAAATTATGAAATAAATATAAAAATTGTAATTGTTTACTGAAGCGCGTTGCAAACAAAACAAAAATCCTACTTTGCTTCTATGTATGAACAATAACTCACGGATTTATCGCCTAGTCCTTTGAAAACTACTCCAAGAATTAATTTATCTTCTTTCGAGGAAATCAACAAATAGAAATAGGCACAAAAATACTGTGTGCCGCTAACAATTATTAAATTTTATTGGAGGTTTACCGGTCTTGGTAGAGGACTGGTACTATGGTCGCAGATTTCAATCCTGACGAGGAAATGGTCGTCTGTGTTCGTCTTTATTATTATTTTTGCGCTCATTGTAAAATGCCGTAACGTGCTGTTTGTGAGCTAGGCAAAATACATAAATGTATATTTTTTAATGATTTTAACTTTTTATCCGGCGGAAGTTAACATATGTGCTAGGTTTATATAAAAATACAATAAATGTAAAGGAAAAACAAATAGTAACTGGATAAGGATAGGAAGAAGGAAATCCAGTGCGCAAATAATGTATAAACTGTAACGAAAGATGATTTAAACTTATATGTATATACCGTATTTAACCGATTATACCTTCACAGGGGCTAAATTGAGGAAAAAATGTATTTAAGGCATTCTGAAGTAATAACTTAAGCAAGGTTGATGAAGTTATTTTTTATTCAAATCTTTGAAATTCATCAATAAAATGTGCACTTCACAGATTAATGCGATTTAAACCATGCTAGACTAGTCATAATCACCGTCACTATTTATTTATTTATTTCTTTGTTCGCGAAAATAAGACAACCCACAAACTTCCGTTAAAAAAACGAATGAAAAACTCCTCTTAATGTCCGGAAAAACGACACGCGCGCGCATACATGCATACATAAACACACATGCATTTACCTATATACTATACATGTGTGTGAATGCAGGTATGAATATATGCATACATTCGTCTTGATAGAGTTCTAGAACTTCTACTCCAGAAGCACTTCTGAAAATGTGATATTGAAAACTGAGTATGAGGTAGTTCTCTACCGCACATCGCACGAATTTTTTCATGTCTAGTATTCCTAAGTAGGTCGGGACCGAGAAGCGGCGGAATCAATTTTTAAGGAAGTTGAGTTTACTTAAGTTTGTCAGTTTTTCTCTCTTCGCCGTTCCGTCCTGGTATTCTAGAGAAGGAATTGAGGTACCTCCGTTCGCTCTGAAATGTATTCGCCATGTTAGCTCACATTTTCATGCCAGTATTTCGCGAGCAAACTTGGATGGAGTTATATTTATGGAATGATTTTCCACCCGAGCGTATTTATTTAGCCATCAACTGCAGCGCGTAGCGCGATTTTGAATCTCTCGAATGAAATTTTAATGGGCTTATTTCGCGATCTCGTATTTAACAATTAAGGAACTCATTAAATATTCGTTTATTTTTTAAATTCGGTTATGAAATCAACGGGGATTTTTAAAAACTAATATTTTCTAAAAATATTACACAAATTCTACGCTTTTCAAATAGCGCCTATTTATAGACCGTTTCTCTATTTTTTCCACTCAATAGAGAAACGATGCAAGTCCCATGACTCGATTCCTACACTTAATGTACGAAATCTTTGAATGTAGTGGTAAAAATTGTTCCCGTATTTATGATCATACATCTTTAAAATTGGCTTTTGAAAATTCTCTACCCCCGAGATGAAAAGTTAATATAACAGAATAAATGATAAAGTGCCCAATTTACAATTTTATTTTAAACTATAGCAACCGCCTTCGCAATTACTACTGCATTATCAGGGAATACGCGTACTCCAATTTGGATGTAAATTGCTTGATGATGCAGTGAAAAGCGCGAAACCGGATGCAGTAATTCGATCTAAAAGCGGAAATTAAAAATGTTATCATGCATTCTGTTATAATGGCTTTCCACGAGGTTACACCTTCGTCTATGGAATATTTATAATACCGTTTAAAAGGATATGTGATCATAAATTATCGGAATAATATTTACCTTACTCTAAATATTCAACAATTTAACACATGAAGTACTGGCACCGAAACATAATGCGCAAATTAATGTCGCATCGTTTTCTTTACCGATAAAATAATTACGGATGCTGCAAATGGCGCAGAATTAGAGTTATTAAATTTTAGAAAATAATTCATTTTTATGTTGTTTCGAGGAATTGCGAACATCACGAAGAAAAAAATTTCTTCATTCTCTATGAAATTGAGTCAATATTTTCTCTTTTACTAATGCGCTTCTGACACCAATGTGTTTTTTTCCAACGCCTACACATTTACGGCCGTGACTTCAACCGATGACAATGAAAATCTAGCCGAAAAAAACACTCTCTAAGGCTCTTCAAAAGCGTCCGATTAAGCAATCAAACTTGAGTAAATTTCCAAGTTCTGCGGTCGTCATTTTTTACGCCATCGTAGGTACTCGGCGATAACGCTGCGCTTTCCGGGTTTTAATACCTGTCATTCATACAACGCAGGTGGAAATGACAGGTTATTGCGGCAAAAGCTGGAGGTCTTTTTTGGCCACTCCCTGAACCAGTGATTACGAGGGATCATCTGATAATGGTACATTACTCCTAGACGCGCTTCTCGCCTGCGAGTTTTTATAACCTACTCTTTACAGCGTCGCTCGATCCGTATATTTACATGACCGAGTCTCGCGTTTGATTCCGTCACAAGAGAGGCCGTTTCATTTATTTTTTTAATCATACATTTTTTCTTTTCAGGACGGACAATGCGAGAAAGACGATAAAAGATTAATTTCGCCGATCTAATAAAAGAGGTTTTCACTTTTTTACCAAAAAAGGAAATGATATACAGTGGAAAAGAGAGTAAGCCTCCTCCTCAACTGCTTCCATCACAACGAGTGGGCTCTCATCCGCCACGCCCTTTACTCCCCTCCACCGCACCCTCTCTCTCTCTCTAACACCCTATATCCCTCCTTCCCTCTCTCTTTTTATCTCTCTCACTCCTCCTCCTCCAACCCCACGACATCCAAACCAAAAGGATATCAACTCCATCATCCCATCGCCGCACCACGCACACAAAAGCACCGGAATCCCCCCCATTTCCCCATTTTCACACAAATCCACTCAGAGGACACATCTCACGTCCTAAACATCCATCTACAATGGATTTGCTCCTCCTCCACCACATCCCACTCCGACCAAAACTCCCTAAATCTTATCCCATCTCTTCTCTTCAAGGATCCTCTATCTCCTTTCCTCTCTCCCGCAACTCCCTTTCTACTCTCTCTATCTCCTCCTCTCTCTCTCTCTTACCCTATCCCCCATATCTCTTTATCTCTCTCACTCTCTCTCGTTCCCTCGTGCATCCATCCTATCTCTTCCTCCACCCTCCCCTTGCCCACCTCCATAAACTCCACTTATCCCCTATCTCTCGCCCTCTTTATTATTCTCCTTTCTCTATCTCTCCCTCCTTCTCCCTTCAGCGTTCCCCATCTTCTTTTTATTTTATTTATTTTACGCAATCATTTACTCCGTATCTCATTTTCTGCTTCATTATATATATATATATATATATATATATATAAAATCTATCTTCCCCAGATGTTTTTTCAATTCTCTCTCTCTTTGTTTCCTTTAATCTAACTTCTTTTCTTGTTCCTTATCCTCGTATCTTCACTCACTTCGTCTATTATCCCTCTCCATAATTACGAGATTCATTTTTTCTCATTCGTTTTATCTTTCCTTTGTGCTTTTCCTTCCTTTCTCTCGCCTATCATAGCATTAAATACTTCCACATTACCATTCTCTCTCACTCCATAATCTCTCTTCCTTTGTCTCTTATCCTCCACCTCTCTCCTTTGTCTGCCCTTCCATTATCCTGTTCTCTCCTTTTCCACTGTAAACACTTTCCACGCTCTAATTTCCACCCTCTTCTCATCCCCTCCTACCCTTTCTAGTCTCCTCTTTTGCTCTCTCCAAATCCCTTTCTGTCGCCCCCTTTCAGCTGACTTTCATTATTCCCTCTTCTCCTTTAGTTTCCAACTTTTTCCCGTCTTCGTTTTCATCTTCCCGTTTCTCCCTTTATCCTTAACCTTCTTCTTTTCTGAAATTTCCTCTTCTTCCATCTCCTTTCCCCTCTTTCTTTTTCTTCCTTATCTGCCTCTAAAGTCTCTACTTCCCTCTTCTCATCTCACCTATGTTCCTCCCCTCTCTCTCTCCCCTCCTCCAACTCCCTACCACACATCCCTTTCTTCCCACGTCTCCGAAAATCGCCAAAGACTCCATTCCTGCATGTCTCATCCGCCACAGGTCTTTCCCACTCGCCCAGGGCACTCCTCGAGGATGTCAGAACCCGAATATAGCGTCAATATCAAGACAAAATTCAACAAAAAGTCATCTTACATTTTTAAGGAAGTGACGCGGAGGGATATATAACTTTTCTGCACATTTTCCCCTGAGAAAGAAAGAAAGAAAGAAAGAGAGATAGAAAGCTCCCACCTAGGTGAGAGAGAGAGAGAAAAAACAAAGCGGCAAAAAAAGCATTTTTCGGAGAAAATGGTTTTCGAAAAGGTACGAAATTTTTTTGAACGTCTTAAGGGAGGCGAGGTAGTTTCATTCTTACAAAACTCCCTAGCGGGTCACGTGAAGGGATATTAAACAGGCGGACGCAAAATGCGGAGAATTTGTGCCACGCTATCCATTACCACCCACGTAACCGCAGCGGTTGGCGCTTGGCATTTGTTTTCCGAGGGAGAGGAGAGTGTGGAAGAAGCCTCGACGATACATTGCAGAAAACTGCGGAGACGATAAGTTAGTCGGCTCGAATAACAATTCCGGAGTTTAATTACGCCTTCTATCTTTCTCGGATATGAAATTTTCTGCGCTTGTAATCCACAATTGCGGAAAAGAGATACGCGCGCAAGTTTTAACAAAGAAACATTTTAAAAAGTTCAAACTTTGCAGCGTGTTGGCATAACCGCCCCCAAAGATCTTCGCTGCACCGTTTTCAACAAACCACGGCGATAAACGAGAGTACTAGGATAGAGAATAAACAAAATTAATTATATACATATAAACAATTTTCCTGAAATAGCCAAAAAAAACTTTAGTAAAACCAGGTACCCATTACGGCTACAAGGCAGATGCGACGGGTAGCAATTCACTTACAGTAGATTATAAAAATTGTTCAATTGTTCTAAGTTATTATCGGCGAATCACCACTGATGACGGTTGCAATGTAGCCGAAATGCGCTTCTGATTTTCCCAACGTTATTATGGACACCGGGAGAAAAATATTTTAATTATATTTCAGTAATAAGGTGAGCTTGAACTTTTTTCCTGAGTGCGTAATACTCAACAACTTCACTCGACATTCAAAATAATTATTCTGGAATCTCTTCGGATTTGGTTAAAAAAAAGAATAATTAGAGAGAAAAATAATGGGCGTCTTCAGAATAATAAAAAATATAAGACTGACTAAAATTTTTCAAAATTTTATGAAGTAAAAGCTTGCGTCATAACGATGCAAACAAAAGTGTGGTAAAAGGGAAATTCTAAGATAAAACGACTAAGAGAATATTTTTGGCGAAGGCGTCTTACAGACTGCAGAGAGATTTTCACGGTGAGTTGGAAGAAAGGAAAGAAGGAACGACTGGATGAGAAAATATCCATGTCAAGAGCCAAGCAGCGACATGGCTTTGCAGAGGGAGGAAGAGACAGTTTAAACGTAGGAAGCAGAGACACGGCGAGTGGACTAGCATTTAAAATTCGCTGAGATCTAGCGGCCACGATCTGCGAGAACAACGGACTGAAATAACAAGAGATTTCAAATGTTTTTTCTCTCCGGATGTTTATCGTCGCTAGGAATTAAATCCGAATGAGTAAACGACGCTTGAATAGGTCGAAAATGTGGAGGAAATTCACAATTTGAGAGAAAACGTAAACCAATTAAAAAAAATACCGTCTTACATACACATTAAAAGATGAGAGAAATAATGAAAATTTTGAATTAAAAAGGGTAGGCCGATGGAAGGAATAAATGCAAAAGGCTAGAAATATTCGGAGTAAAAATTTACAATTAGAAATTAAATCCTGTAATGAGGACGCCATTTTGTGGGCCCAAGGAATTACTTTTGCGATGTAAAGTGAAGCACGCAGTAGTTGAACAATCGGCACTCTTCCCCTATGCAAAAATTATCAGTTTATCTCGTACCGAAATGATCATAAGATCCTGCCTAAGCAGTCAGGGATTAGCTTAGTGGTAGAATATCTGCCCGGCAAGTGGAAGATCCGGGTTCGATTCCCGGCCATATCAGAATGTTTTCTCGCTTTAAAATTATTCGATAAGCATCCAATTGTTTTAACGCTTTCATTTTACAAATTGCTTTTGCGACTTTGTCTGTCCCTCCGTGCGCAAAATTTGAAGCACCGAGAAGAGCTGGGAAGCTAAGATGCTCAGGTTAGTTTTAGTTGATGAGAGTCTGTTAGTTCGTCTGCCTTTTAGCAGGATTTAAGAAACCCTTATGAACTATTTATACGAGTCCATTGTTATGGTAAAGTTTCGTTTTGTTTACGTCTCTGCGACCATAAAAACGAAGCGTAAATACTGTCAATTTACTTTCAAAAAAGGATTAAAATCATATTAAAACTGCTTAAATGCTGAAAGGCATGCTTTAAAAATAATTTTGAGTTTTTCGTTTTGGTGGGAGAGGAGGCAGAGATTCCCAAAATTTACGGGAACATTCTAGAAAATACCTTCGGAATCTGCTTTCGCGGTTCTTTTTTAACTTGTTCTAATTCCTAATAGATTATTTTTCCTCTTCGCCCGCACCCCTTTTCCTAAGTATTTGGTTCGGTTAGATAATTTTTTTAGCTGGAGAAGTAAAGTCGAAAATCGAAATATTGGTCGTTATTTGAATTTTAACCCGGTACGTAATCGCCTATTACTTCCTCCTTGTTATCAAGTCAAGTACATCTCATTTGAATGCATCGGAACAAGAGTCATTCACGAGGAGAAAATATACCCCTAAAAGCCTTAATGACTTCATTTGCCATACAACAGTTTACGCGACCGTACCTTACGTTAGGAGGGCGCCTAATGAATACGTTTCCTAAAGTGGGATGAAAAATACTACACGGCATTAACGATCCTTAAGATATAATTCCGTTTCGCCGAATGGAAACCGGTAGAACAACGCTCGGAATATGTACCTGTGTATCTTAGAACTCTGGAGAAAAACGAGCGAAAGGAAAAAAACCAATGCCCAGGGCCCACGATCGCTAGTGTGTACAAAATCGCGCTGAAATGATGCGATGCCCGACAATGGCCGAGGATTAATTGCTTGTAAAGTCGGCTCTACAACATTCTGCGGTCGGCCACGTCCTGAATAGCAAGCCATTGAATGAGGACGATGGCAGGTTAGAGAGAGAGAGAGAGAGGGAGAGAGAGAGATGGAGAGAGAGAGAGATGGAGAGAGAGAGAGATGGAGAGAGAGAGATGGAGAGAGAGAGATGGAGAGAGAGAGAGATGGAGAGAGAGAGATGGAGAGAGAGAGATGGAGAGAGAGAGATGGAGAGAGAGAGATGGAGAGAGAGAGATGGAGAGAGAGAGATGGAGAGAGAGAGAGATGGAGAGAGAGGGATGGAGAGAGAGAGATGGAGAGAGAGAGATGGAGAGAGAGAGAGAGATGGAGAGAGAGAGATGGAGAGAGAGAGAGGGATGGAGAGAGAGAGATGGAGAGAGAAAGATGGAGAGAGGGATGGAGAGAGAGAGAGAACAGATATATCGACTAAATACGAGTATGGCATTATTAAAGGATCTTCCGATACGAGAGAGCATTGCACAAATATGGTTATTATTGGAGCAGATAAAGCCTTCTAAGGCAGATCGTTCCGGGAACGGCTAACAAAAGGACTCGGGGCGAAGGCGGACGTATTGAGACCGGGATTTACGCGCAAGTAGCTTTATTTGTATAAGCGGAGGAGGGGATTTTCATTCTTTCTTCTTTTGGTTCGAGTTGAGGCCAAAGAGAAACCACAAAATACAATTAAATCCGCGAAATTCCTCGAAAACCATTAAAATTCACGGGGCATGAGAAAGCACCCGGGATCGATTCCGTTTTCCGGAATTCGCAACATGAGCGTGAGAGACTGCTAAAATTACTTATAAATTTTGTAAGAATCGTCCAGATTCATTCCGTGGGAAGAAATTAACTGCTGATTGTATCTTAGACTAAACATGTGAGAAAACAAAAAAAAACAGTAAGGCCGTGCATTTAGATAGCAACCATGAGAATTAAAAATTTTAGCTGCGGCTATTCATTAAAAGCAATGACAATAGATTCAACAGTATATCTAGCCAGCGACACACACAGGATTACCCGCATTGATAAAAATAATTTATGTAAAATACTGAAACCCCCTAGAATTCACGACAAAACGTATTTTATCTAGTCTAAGATATTTTTTACAAACTCTATAAAAATTAAAACATATATTATTATTATAAATCCGTACAATCTCAAGCCCTGAATCCCTCCCCCGTCTAGTGGTCCGCCACTGTCTGTGCGATGTCAATTTCACGGGTTCGAATGTCGAGAAAGGCACATGCACCGTTTCTATTTTGGTAACGCTGGATGTAACCGAGCCCGCCCGCTCTTATTGAGCAGCCAGAAATTTCATTGAAATAAAAAAAAGTCGGTTTATTTCTCGAATTTAAAATTCACCGCGAATTTCAGGAAGAAAATTTTCTGAAATAACATCTACGGCTTTTGTCGAGTCGGATAAAAATCAGCTCGATTTTTTATAAACACGTATATATATATATTTTGAGGTGAGGAGTACGGATTTTGTCGCGAGACTCGGATGCGGGTTGACAACCAACGGAAGAGTGGGAGAGGAAGAAAAAGGAGTTGAGACGGGGAAAAGGTCGAGGGAAGAAATGGGGCAAAGTGATGAGAAGGGGATCGGGCAGGAGAGGCTGAAAGGAGAGGAGGGAGGGAGGTGGGAGAGAGGGAGGAGAGGGGAAGTCGGAGGTGGAGCAAGTGTGTGTTTCCAGTGCTCAAGGGGGGGGGGGGGGGACGTCGGGAAGTTTTTCCGAGTACCGTTCGGGGGACGTGGCAGTAGAGAGGAGTAAAAGGAACGTGTCCGTGCAGGGAGGGAAAAGGGAAGGGAGAGAGGGGGGAGGGAGAAGGGAAGGGAGAGAGGGGGAAGAGAGAGAGAGGGAAGGGAGAGAGGGGGGAGGGAGAAGGGAAGGGAGAGAGGGAGGGAAGGAGAGAGAGAGGGAGGGAGAGGGAAGGAGAAGGGAAGTGAGAGGGAGGGAGGGAGAAGGGAAGTGAGAGGGAGGGAGAAGGGAAGTGAAAGGGAGGGAGAAGGGAAGGGAAAGGGAGGTAGAAGGGAAGTGAGAGGGAGGGAGAAGGGAAGGGAGAGAGGAAAGAAGAGGTAGGAAGAGGGAGGAAAAGAGGGAGCGAGAGAGGGAGCGAGAGAGGGAGCGAGAGAGGGAGCGAGAGAGGTAGCGAAAGAGGGAGCGAGAGAGGGAGGGATAGAAAGGAGGAAGAAGTGAAGGGAGAGAGAGAGAGAAGGGAAGTAAAAGGGAGGGAGAAGAGAAGGGAAAGAGGAGGGTCGGAGAGAGGAGGGTGGGAGAAAGGAAGGGGGAGAGAGGAAAGGAGAGGAGAGGGAAAGGGAGCGAGGGAGAGAGGTGGAGAGGGAGAAAGGTGGATAGGGAGAGAGATGGAGAAGGAGAGAGGTGGATAGGGAGAGAGGTGGAGAGGGAGGGAGAAAGGGAATGAGGAATGGTGAGATGGAGTCAGAGGAGGGAGAAAGGGAGAGCGAAGGATAAGGGAGGGAGGGGGAGGAGGAAACAGATGGAGACAGGAAGGGAGGGATGGGAGGAGAGAGAGAGGGAGGGAGGGATTGAAGGAGAGATGAAGGGAGGGAGGAAGTTGGAGGAAGAGAGAGAGAGACGGAGTGGGAGAAGGAGGTATCTAAACAGGTAAGGAGAGTGTGGGAGAGAGGGAGAGAAGGGAGAAAAGAGAGGAAGAGTGGGAGGGAAAGGAGAGGAGACAGGCATGGAGGGAGAAAGACTGGGATGGAGAATGAGAGGAATGTAGATAAAGGGAGAGAGAGAGAGTGGGAGTGAGTGAGAGAGAGGGAGTTAGATTGGGGGAGGAAGGGTGGTAGCTGGAGGAGAGAGAAGAACAAGTGGGATAGAGCGGAGGTGAGGAATTATGAGGCGGCGAGGGAGTGAGGAGAGAGGGAGGTGAGGGTTAAGATGATTTCGGCCAAGGAGCTGAGTGAGGTGGAGAGAGAGAGAGTGAGAGGGGGGGAGGAGGGAGGGGGATTTTAAGGATGTGGAAGGAAGACCTTCTTTCGCGAAGAGGCGCATGACCCAAGGAGTTTGATCGAGGCGGAAAGAGAGGGAGAGAGAGGTGAGATGAGAAGAAAAGAGAGAGGGAGTAAGACGGCGGATCGCTTAGTCTTCCCTGGAAAACAGGGGAGTGGTTTTTCGAGAGAAGAGTGTGGGTGTTAGGTCATTGCGGGGAGCCCCGTGTGTTTTATTCGAGGGAGTGGCGGGGGAGCGGAGAAAGAAAGGTAGAAACGGAGTGGGGAGGAGGAGGGGGGGAATAAGGAAGAGCCTTGGGAGGTGGAGTGGGAGGAGAGGGATGGGGTTTAGGAGGATAAACGATCCGAGCAGATGGTAGACGAAGTTTTGCTCGGGAGAATAAAGGATGTGCGAGGTGGGAAGAGGAATGGCGAAGAGAAGGCGCGCGGCGGTTGATAAATAATAATATAGAAAAGGAGGAAAATAGGGAAAGTGGATGATGGAAGAATGGGAGGGGTTATGCCCGGAGAGGGGAGAAGCGAACTCTATGATACTGCAAATGTGGAATTCTGAGAAGCTACTGAAATGGAAGGGACTCGGCGCATTGTCAGACAGCGTAGAGAATCACTCATAAGAAACGAGAATGTTTTATTCAAGACTAAAATACGTGATTATTATTTTTTGGATGGAACTTTATATAATTATTCAGATTTTTACAGACAATTAACGTCGCTTCAATAGCAACAAAATGTTTGGGAATACAGACTCGCAATTAGGCTACAAAAGCAGACGTCTTCAGTGGCGATTAATCGATATTAGCCTTTAAAAAGAAGCGTTAGAATAGTTTTTATAATCTTTTTTTGTGGCAGAAATGTGGATATGGTTTTTCCAAACTTTTATAGCTTTCGGAGCTATCTTAATTGTGTAATGATATATTTACGTTGTTGGTTGAAACCAATGGCTTTATAATATAGTTTATTAGTTCCTATTAAAAGCATTAAATCATAGCTACTGCAATATAGAATAATAGCTAAAGTAGCCAGCGTTGCCCGGGGAAATTTAATATTTCATGCATTACAAATTTGGTAGCCTTATAGTTTCATTTAAGTTACTGATCTCTAGTCTCGCATAATCGGCTCCGATCCCTTCCCCTCTTTTAACTATAATTTAATTAAACCATGAAAATTTATTGAACTCTTCACGACAAAAAAATGATCGATGACTGAATGATTAAATAGCAAAAACAATAACATTAATATCACCGCGATCTTGTGTCCTTCTCTATTTAGTAACGGAGACCGTTTGTCAGTAGATCTCAAACAAATCATAACGTAAATTGTTTACATCGGCTGCTAGCAAGATTGATCCGATTTAAAAATTTATTCGGATCGAGGACAAACATTTGCCGCAATATAGTCCGTGAGAAGACATAATTCGAATTATAGTTCAGGAGATAAAGATTCGAGAAAATCCCGCCCAATCTTACAAAACAGTTTTACGCGCAAATCCCATAAGCAATGGGGTTTACTACATAAAGTAACAGGGGAGGGGAAAATTTTGGACTCAAACGCAGTCTTCGAGCATCTCCTGGATGAAAGAGGACACCACGCAACGTTTGGTCGCACGGGTTCCTCTGGAGCCAAATGCACAAGAAGACACACAAACTTTCTTAGTTATATATATATATATATATATATATATATATATATATATATATATATTAACTAAAGGAAAAGAAAAGGTAGTGATGAGGGTGGCAACAAGGTGTTGAGGGAAGCCCATATATATATATATATATATACAGGACTTCCAAAAAGTCACTGCGCATTAGATTATTTAGTTTTTTATTAATATTACATGCAAACCAAGTGCCCGGAGACTTTTTGGACATCCTGTATAAATTCCTCCCGAATCTTTGCCATGGTAGTTAATATTTTTATTATTGCTAAAGCCGGAGATAAATCTCTTATTTTAAGAAGCAAGGTAATTCGGTAATTGTCTTTAAAAATAAACTTCGTTCTTTCAGTAAAAGAACTGTTTATGTCTCGCTATCGTAATTCAATTTTAGCTAGTTTAAAAATGCAGTTTTATAAAGCCTTACACTGCTTTTCTTGTGGGGTGTAGGAATGAAAGAATGGAGTCGGAAAAACTCCTCTAAAAATGAAAAGTTTTGGAATTTCGCAATTTCTCAGTGTATCCTCCGCGTCAAGGATTGCATAACTATAATCCTAAGTGCTATGGAATTTAATGCCGCTAGATTTTGTCTCCGCCACTAAGGTGGGAGAGTTTCTAAATCAGCTCAATGGGAGCATTACCTTCACGCCAGATGCCAAAGCAAAACTTCCTGTCGAGTCAAGATAATGCTGCGGGAGATGTGAATGTGAATCCACTCATCTGCTTATTAATGGGCTAAGAGCCATCCAGTGGCACTGTCTAGTATAGCTTTACACCTTAAAATAATAATAATAATACGATACTAGGCCACCCGTTGTAGCTGTGCTTGCAATACAATTTATTCCTTAAGTAGGCGCGTGGGGGTCAATATGATCTCATTAGATACTTGATAGACCATTAGACCATAAACAAATTTATTAATTTGTTGTAATTTTTGCTCAATGATATGTAAATATTTTGCTCTTATACGTCGTTTAAATATATTTTCCATCATCATAATTCATTAAATAAATGTAATAAACAACATCATGATGGAAATAAAACACTAGTTGTAATTTTCAATATACAACCCTCGACAAAGCTTTCGTTTCCTGATGATGCTGTAATAGGCGAAACCGGTCGAGTAAATCTTTTTTAGCGGAAATTTCCATAAGTGTTTTATTTCTATTATGGAATATTTCTACAGAGTGCATTTTTCCTAAGAGAATTTTAACATCATGATGATTAACAGAAAAATATAACGTGGGGTCATATAGATTCCAGACGCCGAATTGCGTGTACTTAAGGGTTAATAGAGAAATACGTGGAAAAGAAGCAAAGACAGAATGAAAGTTCGGAAAGTATGATGAATGGCAGAGAGGAAAATTCGAGATAACTTTTCATTTGCTTACATCGATTGCTAGGAAGATCTTTTTGGTGAAAATACGATTTTAAAACCTCATAGTTATAGTATCCGAGATAAAAATTTGAGAAGGTGCCGAGACTGTTTTACACGCACAGGCGAACGAAAATTGCACCCGACTCGAATCCAGGTACCTTTGGGGAAAAAGAACCTCTTGCTGCCCTTCAGCTAGAAAATGGAAACAAAACGGTAGGTTTGTCACATTTTATACACGCCGTGACCGAGTGGACGCCTTCCTCTCATTGGCCTCGGCGTGCGGCACGCAAAAATTCTAAAATTAATACGCGTGATGGTGATGACGTTAATGTGGCACGTTATAAAACTAAAATCTTATGGGAAATTGTTATCGACATTTTTTTACTAGGTAATTTCTCGGCATGGACAATTTTCCTGCTGCGTTGCTACAGTATTATGGAAAAATCTCCCCTAAACTGAAAGTATAATCAATGATACACCAAGCTGGTTACGAGAGAGCGGCAGATGGACTTATTTTTTACAATTCAGACCCAACTGACAAGCGGTTCGTGGGTTTCATCGGTATAAATGCAAAGCTTCACTTTTTCAGGAGTTTCAATCTGTCATTTTACGCAGATTGCGGTAGGAAAAAAGTTTGTATGCAAGAGTAAACACGAGTTATGGTCCGTACAGAGATAAAAAAACGCGGGAACGCAACACGATTGTCACACAGCAATGTGCTGCTAGGACTGTCTCCCGCCCGTACTATTTGATTTCTGCATTTTGGTCAAGTGCTTAAAGGTGTACTGCAGCGGATAACAAGGAAAAATCGTCAAAAAAGGATACTTTGATTGGTTTAATATTTAAGGATACTTTGCATAAAAACAAGCTTCCAAAAAAATATGCAAACTGGTTAAAATTTGGTTGAATATTTTTCCTATACGGAGCCCCTTTTTACGTGATTGTTTACGAGTAAATTCTCTCGAAATTTATCGCAAAGTTCTCTATCTAACCTCAAACGTGCAGCGTTAAATTCCTCGAAACTATTCGTGGTGGTCGGAGTTAAACTTTTAATTTGCTGTAATTTCATATAAATATCCATTGCTCAAAAATCGTAAATGATAAAATGTTTAAATAAAAATCACTCTACAGAAGAAATACAGGAAAATTCTGAAAAGCGATTATTTTGTCGGATAAGCATTTTCTTACGAGAAGTATAAAATAAAAAATATTACAACTGAATATGAGATGAAACCTCAGCAGGATTCAAAGGCCTCTACGTTAGTAAAAGACAGGGAAAATCTCTCCAATAAGCCAGCCATCCTTTTTCTTGCCTCTGTAGCACTCTTGAGGGGTACGCTCATATTATGATGGCGTAGGTCGTATTTTGGAGCGAGATTATTGGCACAATACAATCAACGGGTTGAGGTCTACGATTCTCAAGCGGAAAGCCTTCTCAAATGTGTTTATAGTGCATCCCGTCTAATCGTTCGGTCAAAGGCAGAAACCTTGATTTGGGGACATAAAAATACGTCTGAAACAATTAGTTTATCAACAATGGCAAAAAAATGGAATGGGATTGTCTCAAACAAATTGAGGGCAATAAAAAACTATGTACGGCCTTGGCAGTCCTCCTCCAGGTTATCTCGACGGGAAGAGGTCGCCATTACAAGACTTCGTATAGGTCACTGTTGGTGGACGCACAGTTACCTATTGCGGTCGGAGGAACCTCCAGTTTGCGAGACATATGATATTGTAATGACAGTGTCACATGTTTTACTGGACTGTTGCCAGTTCAGGAATGAGAAAGGGTGCATATGGCTACGAACCTAGCTTTCTTTGGAGATGATCCATTATTAGTAAATAGAACTCTCTCATTCCTTAGGAAGTCCAGAATTTTATCTTTTATTTAGTTAGCACATAGTGTTTTCAATCATTTTACTATGGGATGGGAGGATGTGAATTATTACTCCCCTATTTAAAAAGGTTTATGATTTTATGGACGTAACAGTTCTTTCTAGAGCTGTACGATTATTTTATGCATGCTATAGTCAGGAGACCCTTATACAGTCTCACTGATATTTTATTTTACAAATAGAGAGAGACCCTTTTACATTCTCTCGTAATCTGTTTTTAATTTTATCAATTTATTTATTAATTTATTATGTATTTAATAGAGACATAATATATTTTTATATGATTCCATAAGTTGTGTTGTGTAATATTTTTATTTGTGCATCGTATAGGTAAAGTTACGGCGATGATAAATAGCCCAAGAGGCTGATTCGCGAGAAAATACACACACACACACGCAGAAACCATGAATGAATGTAGGCTAGACCGTCATCCAAAACATTTTATGTACAGGTACGCATGAAGAGACGTTAAAGGCTAAAGAGAAGTGTTCCGTAAAATCTAAAAATAAACGAAAAGACAGAATCCAAGAAAAAGAACACTTTAGAAATATTCAATTTTAAGAAAAATCTGCATTACTTCTCGAGAATTATATTAGCATATTCAGCCATACCTCGATTTACGTGACAGATTTGCGCTAAACGGGGTCATAACGTCAGTGAAGATTGGTCCCATGGACACGAAAACTAAAGTTTAATATTAATAAAAATGCGCCATTAACCTAAAAAAACAGCTTCTTGTTCGCTTCTATCCATTAACGCCAGATGCAAATCTTTAAATTTTTTTAATAAAATTTATCTTCGACAGTAATTTTTAAATGGTATAGGAAACTATAAACTTCATTATATTAGGACAAAAATGAAAATATTTATTGTATTAATGACATCCTAAATAAATCAACGAGGATGTTTTTTTCGAAAATTCACCTTCCTTTAGAAATAATAGCGCCAAAATAAGTGTCGATCGAGTGATAAAAACGGTGTTTCGTCTTGGGGGTTTCTTTTATAGCATGGGCGTGCCACATCCTGACACTAAAGGGTTAAAAGGGTTAAACGTCAGAAGGGACTATATAGTCTCAATTTCGCCCTAAATAAAGTCGTTTGTCTGTCTGTATGTAAATGGAGACGATTATACCAAAATCCACAAGCCAGTGAAAAATGGAATTTCAAATACATTTATGATTAGGCCGCCTAAATTGTCAGTCGACTTCGCGCTATAACGAATTCGCTAAAAGTGGGATCGCGCAAAGCGAGTTATGGTTGTAGTTCTAAATAACTCGGCTGGTAGTGTCGGGTTATTGTAGTAATGCGCGCAGAATTAATCCAAAATGAAAAAAAACTCATAGCCGCGAGTTTTTATGTTCGACTGATCACTGATGACTTTGATCGAGGGTAGTTGAATTAATTTTAAGAAAAAACTTCTTTTTCCTCTTACTCGTCCTTTACACGCGATATTACAGCGACTCGCGCTCGAAATCAAACACTCAAAGGTTCGGTTTCGTGGAAATCGGCCTTCATTTACTAATAAATTCGCATTTCCATTAGATGGGTGAACCCGGGAAGAGAGAGAGAAAAAACAAGCGATCCGGCCCATTTTTATTTTAAAAAAACTCTCTCTCTCTCTCTCGCTCCTCTACGAAGAACCTTCAACGCACGGATCAAACGCTAAAGACACCCGAGTTGCCTTTTTGCGTGAACTCTCCCCAAGTTATGCCCGGCGCAGATTCTTTCGGCGATACTAACGTCAATGGAAATTTCGATTCCCTCGAGGGGATGCGGGGATGGTCTCGGAATTCATCACTGCGAAAACCAACCCGGCGTTTGAGGAGCCAAGAATCATAGCATCAGGGGAGCAAAATACGTAAATCAAGGAAGCGAGAGAGAGACGGAGGAAGAGAGGAAAATTACGGAGAGAAAGAGGGAGAGAAAGGAAGAGAAATAGGGATATAAAGAGGGAGAGAAAGAGAGAGATAAAGAGGGAGAGAGAGGGAGAGAAAGAGGGAGAGAAAGAGGGAGAGAAAGAGGGGGAGAAAGAGGGGGAGAAAGAGGGGGAGAAAGAGGGGGAGAAAGAGGGGGAGAAAGAGGGGGAGAAAGAGGGGGAGAAAGAGGGGGAGAAAGAAGGAGAGAAAGAGGGGGAGAAAGAAGGAGAGAAAGAGGGGGAGAAAGAGAGAGATAAAGAGAGAGATAAAGAGGGAGAGAGAGGGAGAGACAGAGGGAGAGACAGAGGGAGAGACAGAGGGAGAGAAAGAGGGAGAGAAAGAGGGAGAGAAAGAGGGGGAGAAAGAGGGGGAGAAAGAGGGGGAGAAAGAGGGGGAGAAAGAGGGGGAGAAAGAGGGGGAGAAAGAAGGAGAGAAAGAGGGGGAGAAAGAGGGGGAGAAAGAGGGAGAGAAAGAGGGAGAGAAAGAGGGAGAGAAAGAGGGAGAGAAAGAGGGAGAGAAAGAGGGAGAGAAAGAGGGAGAGAAAGAGGGAGATAAAGAGAGAGATAAAGAGGGAGAGAGAGGAAGAGACAGAGGGAGAAAAAGAGGAAAAGAGGGAGAGAAAGAGGGAGAGAAAGAGGGGGAGAAAGAGGGAGATAAAGAGGGAGATAGAGAGGGAGATAGAGAGGGAGATAAAGAGGGAGAGAAAGAGGGAGAGAAAGAGGGAAAGAGGGAGAGAAAGAGGGAGAGAAAGAGGGAGAGAAAGAGGGAGAGAAAGAGGGGGAGAAAGAGGGAGAGAAAGAGAGAGATAAAGAGGGAGATAAAGAGGGAGATAGAGAGGGAGATAGAGAGGGAGATAAAGAGGGAGAGAAAGAGGGAAAGAGGGAGAGAAAGAGGGAGAGAAAGAGGGAAAGAGGGAGAGAAAGAGGGAGAGAAAGAGGGGGAGAAAGAGGGAGATAAAGAGGGAGATAAAGAGGGAGATAAAGAGGGAGATAGAGAGGGAGAGAAAGAGGGAGAGAAAGAGGGAAAGAGGGAGAGAAAGAGGGAGAGAAAGAGGGAGAGAAAGAGGGAGAGAAAGAGGGGGAGAAAGAGGGAGAGAAAGAGAGAGAGAAAGAGGGGGAAAAGAGGGAGAGAAAGAGGGAGAGAAAGAGGGGGAGAAAGAGGGAGAGAAAGAGAGAGAAAGAGGGAGATAAAGAGGGAGAGAAAGAGGGAGAGAAAGAGGGAGAGAAAGAGGGAGAGAAAGAGGGAGAGAAAGAGGGAGAGAAAGAGGGAGAGAAAGAGGGAGAGAAAGAGGGAGAGAAAGAGGGAGAGAGAGGGAGAGGGTGAGAAACAGTGAGAGAAAGAGGGAGAGATGAGGGAAGCGCAAAAACAAAAGGCGGTGGTAATATTTGGGGTTGAAGGGTAATAAGAAGGGGAGGAATATCCCGCGAGCGATCCCTATAATTTCGTTTGGTTTTTTCTTTATGTGTGTGTGTGTACAAAAAGCTCGCGATGCTGATCCCGGCCCTAATTTTTTTCGACTAATGAGCTCTTTGCATCTTTTACGAAAGGAGAGAACATAGGGAGAAAAGCGAACTCGATAACGGGCGATTGAAGCGTTTCGTATTTCGATCCAAATCATTAGCGCGATATCGAGACTCAATTTATGTCGCAGATATTATTTCAAGGCATAACGCGAGCTCACATCAAGAAGCGTGCGTATTAAAGTTATAATTTAAAAAAAGTATTTTAATGACACGCGTGTTCTAAGCTTCTAAAAAAGTTAGGCCTGGTTTAGAGGCGTAACTTGGGGGAGTGCAGGCCCACGCAGCGCGTTAAGACTCCATGCTTTTTGGGGATCCCGAAAAAATGCAATCAGCAATGTTTTAAAAGATGAGATTGAAAACCATATAGACACCAGGGAACTATTGCATTTAATAATGATTGAATACAGGTTGGATTCAATCTATAGCAATGTACGTTCAGCTTTGATGAAATATTTGACATTTCCGGTAACCGTGTCGTCAAATGGAAGATCTTTTTCAAATTAAAGTTAATTCAAAAACTACCTACGCACTTGTGTGGTCAGAAGTAGAAGTATTTATCACGTCCTTCAACACAAATCTCGGACGCACAATGAAAACCGATAAGTTGATGAGAAGTTTTCAGAATTGAAATGACAAAAAAATCTGTAATAATCAAAATCGTATAAAAATATATTATTTTACAACTTATATCCAGAATTTAAATGTCGAGAAAAATCGATAAAAATTTAAAATCGTATAAAAATGTTTTTACACAGGTTCTGGCCCCAAAGATCTTACTTGCATAGGGGACCCAAAATCGCAGCTACGCCCTTAGTCGGGTGCTAAATGTACTCGAATACTAACACCGTAAAATAACGAACAGTCCCCATTCTCTCTTGCATAAGCGCGCTTTAATTTCCGATGCTATATTTCGATTCGAACCGACTTTAAAAAAAATGCAGTTTGTCCGAATCTATGCATGGATTCCTGTCGGTTGCATACGCTTGTTTTCCGCACCTAATACGATGCTGTTACATGAGCGCACGGACGGGCATAGGACCGGTAATGGAGGACCTAATAAGCAACGCCGCACTGCTGCGGAAACGCTCCTAAAATGGATTAAAACAATCAATTTGGGCGAGTAATAGAATTACGGCCGTCGCTTATAAAACAAAACGCACGCGAGTAATCGGGGAATCCGATCGATAATTCTTTTTTAACCAATCGACGATTAATCATTTACAAATCATTATCGCCAAAAAAAAAACTGTTCGGAATTAGTTTTACTAATAATTATTATTTAATGATAAGTTCGTTCCGCGAAAAATTAAACGCATAAATAATTATCGGGATGTAAAAGAGGACATTTGCAATCTGTACGTAATGCTTCGCATCCGGGCTTATTTATTTGACGATACAGAGCGATCATTAATTTAATGTGAAGCTTTGGCGGTTTATTTTGGAATAGGGGATACATCATATCTTCGCCCTGATATAAAGGAGCGAATAGGTTCCCTTTTCTCTAGGACTATAAGGGATCACAATAGGAGAAGCAAACTTGATAGCAGTGACGGTAAAACGTGAAAAGAATTTTTCGTAGTTTTTCGAGAAAGTTCAACTATTTTCAAGTGTTAAATATAATGGCGTCATACCTATTTCGCGTTTTTTTATCCAAATACATGCTAAAGGCACGAATGATGCCATAATCTTAACACAAAAAATCCTAATTTTCCCATAAATTTAACAATAATAAACAATAACTGTCTAAACGATGATTATCCTTATTGCTCATGCAGGGCGATCTGAGTCAAGAAACCAGAAATACGAAAACTTGGACACGAGCCGATTGCCAGAAAATTTGGAAATTACGGATAGTTGCCTTAATTTCACGGAAAATTATAAATATTCTGCTATTACCCATGGAATTTACTATCTAATAAATATAGGTTCCACGTGGATGAAGTGCCGTTGCCCGGGAGTTCGCGTTAAATATAATGGCGTCATACCTATTTCGCGATTTTTTTATCCAAATACATGCTAAAGGCACGGATGATGCCATAATCTTAACACAAAATATCCTAATTTTCCCATAAATTTAACAATAATAAACAATAACTGTCTAAATGATGATTATCCTTATCATGGTATATGGTGATTTTTTGGCGCTTGCAGTATGCAAGCACCGACATCTCTTATTCTATATCCTATATATGTAAGAAGTAGCTATTTATAATGAAACTGCGAAACTAATTTCCCATGTTTTTTTGCAGTTTTGGGAAGAACGTTTCTGCATTTTCTCTCTTTTTTATACTATTGTTGTCACCTAATTGGAAATTGATAATGGCAACATGTTTTCTAAAAAAAGGAACCGAAATTTAATATTCGTTATATATTTCATATATATGCATATTCAAGTGGGCGAAATTTTTTTTGGATTTGAGTAATTCAGTTAATTAGATCAGCATAATAGATTCACCGCACTCTGGAGCTAATTTGCTGCGAAGATTTTGTTTCGCCGTGTTCATTTTCGCTCCTGCACCGTTGCTCATCGCGAGCCATAATGGTTACTGGGACCGCGTCGTCACGTTCGGGAGAACGGATAACGTGAGGAAAGCGTTGAACGAGAGCGATAACGTTCCGCGAGCAAACATAGAGTCGTTTCACCTACGCACGCATACACACAGTACACAGATTGCATTTGCGGAAGGTAAAATCGCTCGGTAAATAAAGAAAAGCACGCGCGGGCAGTTACAGGACTTGAAAGCGACAAAGGAGACGGTTAAATGGCGAAAAACGAAGAATAGACGATTCAAACAATAAATAATATCCGTTGATCATACCAATTGATCGATTAATCCTGAAATATTTATTCAATGCTAACAACACTGTGAATCACGTCACTTATGTCCGATAAGAGATTATTTCTTTCAAGAAACCTATTTTAAATAGGTACAGTGGCGGTTTAAGACTTTTGGATCCGTGTCGGTACAAAATCTTGATCCCCATAAGAACATTTAAAAAGTTCTAATTTATAAACTAAATATTATTTAGTAAACATAAAACGTTAACAAAATAACAACAATAATAATAATAATGAACAGTATAGAAAAATTACATATAAAAAATTTACGGAATAGATAATACATAAAAACATATTATGCTAATGGGGCCTCTGGATTCCTGGAGCCCCTGAAGGCCACCAAGTCCGGCCCTGCCTTAAATCCGCCACTGATGGACTACTATTTATTCCGGTAAATTTTTTAGAAAGAGCAGCAATTAGGCAAAAAAGATATTCCTGGGAAGTACATATGTATGAATATGTCAACAAAGTTTCCAGGAATACACTTATCGAAGATTAAAAGAATCTAATTTTAAGATGGTTTCGATTGCAGGCAAAGCTAATTATAATTTCCAATGTTGTAAATGGAAGGTAATCAATAGATAACATATACATTTGTCACTTTTATCAATCAAGCACTCTTTGAGAAAACGTACACCTCAGAAAAAACGTTCAAATTGTATTTAAAACCCAGTGGAAAATTTTGCGCCGGATCTTAGTAAGTCAGGCACGACGAACTTGAAATCGACTGAATTGCCATCCTTAAACTTAAAATAAGACGCTTAAGCAAACCAAATCCGCGTTTCATCCAAAACCTAGCCCCCATTACCGATTTTTGAGTACCCTGACGTCCATTGGGGCCATAATGTTGTTAATTGCCTTAAATTTAATAGGGCGCACGCAATTGGTTAAATATGTCTCTTAGATAATAATAATGAAAATAATACTGAAAAATAACAGTGAAAATAAAAGCGTTGTTTTAAACGAAATCTTGCTAATTTAGCTAGTTTTATTTCCACAGAATTCATTTAGAAAATTATGCCATTCCCATTCTTGATGCCATTAGAACCTTCGGAGGGAGAATAAAAATATTAAGACCCGATATACACATTCGTTCAGAACGGGTGATGTAACCTTAGAGAACCATTTGTTTGGATATGAACGGGGAACTCAATAGGACGAATAATGCCATGCAGTACACGTCGTGTGCTGTAGCACCCATCGGTCCTACGGTTGGGCATATGGACCGCGTAGCGAACTATCCTCTGGGCCTTTAAAGGTTAACGGTAATTCACCGATATTTGGCCCTAAACGTCCCTATTAGACTCAACAATGGGAGAATTATCTCCGAGGATGTGCAATTAGCGGTTGAAATGCGCACGGGATACCCCAATCGTTTTATACAAACAGTTATGTAGTGTATAGTTATATAGTGTTATACAAAGGCACACGGTAAATTTCCGATTTACTGGATGCCTCGGGACTAAAGTACAAACAACCGAAACAAAAACTAAGTAAATATTACGAAAATAAATAAAACACTTATGGAAAAGCCTAATTCACTGTTTATTGCATAATATAACTTTAAATTCTCTATACTAGGCAATAAAAACCATTATTAGGAGGAGGAAAAGTATATACCGTATCTGTAATAATGAAATGCATTATAAAAAATTTCAAGTTTTAATTAGGCGTAAATTTGAAAACTTCCAGCAAAGAAAACACAGAAATGCCTAATTTACTGTTATTGCACAAACATATCGATTCTCTGTGCTACGTATTAACACCTTTACTATAAAGAGGATATGTACAAATCGTAAATATTAGCAACAATGATATGCGATATAAAAATTTTCCAGCTGTAAATTCCAACAAAATTCCGGTTTTTCGATATCCTTCGTGTGTGTGTCTGTGTGTGTGGGGGAGGGGGCGCACAATTTCTCCAGAGAAAATAAGACGGAAGGAATTGAAACGAACTCACCTTGTTGAAGGAAGGAGAGGGCGAAGATCGCGACGACGAAGAAGACCGCCTCCCTGCTTCCGCAAGTAGAGGCACCCATTGCGCGGGAAGCCTTCCAGGTGTCCATGGCTGGATTTCCAATCGTCCGACTGCAAAGAGAGGATGGGAAGAAATAAGGTCAATCTCGCGTCGTTCGAAGAATAAAAACAAAAAGATAAACACGAAAAAATGACAATCAAACCAGGTTTCATTTTCTGAAAGCTGTACCTTCTCTACGATGGAAACGAAGAGAGGAGAAGTTTTCAGAGGCGGGCTTTTTGGAAGAGACGCGGAAACGTTTCTCGAATTTCAAATCGCTTTTCAAAGCGCCGTCAAGGAATCGAATGGGAGGATCGACCGATCGAATTCGAGAGGCAGACGCGTATCCAAGTCGGCACGACGGAAAGAACGGAGGAAAGTGGCCGGGGGGAGTGCGGAAATCGACCGAGTTGGAACGAACCGGAAGTTTCAGAACGGTTTCGCGGATGGGAAAATTTCGCTACTCCCGCTCTTGCTTCGATGCGTCCGTTTCGATCGCGGCTAGCGTTAAGCGGTTACATATATATATATATATATATATATATATATATATATATATATATATATATATATATATATATATATATATATACAACCGCTATACGTCGAACATTAACGTCCGTGCGCGGTTTTCGCAGCTATGAGAGGAAAGACAAGTTCGCTGCGGCAGAGAGTCTCGCGGTTAACTGGAGAGGTTCGAATCTCGTCGGCAGAGGGTGCGTCACTGTACCCCTTTCCGCGCGCGTTTTCGGCCGATCCGCGCGGCGTTGCCATGGAAACTGAACTAAGCCGGGAGTCTCCCATTGGCTCTCAATAACGCGCTCACCCCCTTCTCCGCCCCTCTCCCACCACCCACCATTTGAAAAACACTCCGGGCCACTCTTTTCCGAGAACTGGCTATATAGAGATGATAAGTATTGAAGGAACTCTTTTTTCCGCGACACGATTACGCTTTCCCGTGTTCATCAGTGTTTGTGTCTCCGTGCATCCGGGAGGGGGAGGGGAGGGGGAGATAGGAGGGGGAGATAGGAGGGGGAGACGTGTTGTAATCGACGAAAGCGACATTATTTGGAGATGCGTCGCAACCTGCTGAGAGTTGCCGATTGGAGGGTTGTGTAAATATTCCATAATTTCGAACGATTCTTACCGTCGATTAATCTTGCGTTGTGATATTATAGCCCGCGACAGAAATGACGCAAAATTATTTTTTTAAGTTTAGGAGAAATATAATTATTCACATATGGCAGAAAATAAATTCTAGGGCACTTGTGTTGAACAAATCCTAAAGGTATTATTTAATTCTAAGATATATGCTCATAATATCAGTCTGCGTAAAATAAAAATCTATAAATTTCACATCTGAGGAAATAATTCTCAAAGATAAATTATATTTTTAATTTCTGGCTGTTTTTCAAATAAAAAAAACATCAATTCGGCGCTATTTCTTTTGCTGAAGTAGACGGAATCCTTCCCACAATGCCACGTTAAATGCAAACAAAACAACTGCCGAGTGCCAATCACAATCGCTGAATAAAATAAAAACACGTGTACAACCACATGCACACAAAAACTAGCCAATATAAGAGCTTTTACTGGTATTATTATTATTTTATTTTAGTAATAATGTATGCAAATATAATTCACCGCTATTTATTAATGAGTGCATCTCGCACTCTGATTTATTCATCTCAAAACGCTAACGTATTTAATTATATTATACGATACAATACAATATTTTTTATCGAGGAAACAACTACAAATACAAAACTTGTGTACGGATGCACACGCCCGTATTCATTAGTGCGGACATCAATCGCTTATAACCGCGCCAAGAGCGAAGATGAGACATTTGATTCTCATGAAACGTCGGCCAACATGGCGGAAACCTCCGTCTTTACTCGAACCGCTAATGAATTGCTGTATTGCCAGGACGCATTGTAGTTAGCAGGATGAATGATTCGAGTCCTCACGGGCATGCAAATACGTTCGCCTTTCATCTCGTAGACACTTGAGACGAAGTGCATGTGTTAGCATCGTCTCTTGTCTGCTCCGTCGAGGGAGGGGAGGAGGGTTGTAAAACAAAAACAAACAGGCATCGCGGAGCGTCGCGCTTTTTTACTTTTAACCTTCTAGGTACAAACTGAGCGACGCACATCTCTCTGCGAGATCCTTAGTTATTCTCTGTCTTACCATTTCTTTTTATTAGAGCTCCTCTTCAAACAGTAGCGGGACTTGAAAAAAACTAAACCATTTTGTTAGCAACGCTCTCTCGTTAAAAAGCCCGAGTTTGCGTTCTTTCGACGCTCATTTCACGGCTATATTATTCACTCTCTTCGTAATATATATTATATACATATATATATATATATATACATTTTATTTCCGCGCGGCAAAACGCGAGCTTAATAAATAAACACGCAAATATTAGTTTTCCCGCACTCCGTCAAAAAGAAACGCCCGTCCGAAAAAAATATCGAAGGGGAAAGTTAAATTAGTGGGAAAAATCGGCCGCGTCAAGCCCGAGCAGGAAACGGCGAAACGCCTCGCTCGGAGAAAGCAAAAGAGCGCGGACCAGTGGCGTAACTATAGCTTTTGGGCCCCTAGCAAAAAATCTCTCAGGGCCCCACTTAATAATTGAATATTTATTAGAGTGTTCTGAGTGTAATAGATATTAATAGAAATAACATAAATATAGAATTTTGATAAACAAAGTATTTATATTTATTATGAATAATTAAATTTATAAATTATTATAAACAATGGATGCAAGGGTGAGGGCCCCCTTGGTCTTGGGTCCTTACGCGATCGCGTAACTTGCGTACTCATATTTACGCCACTGGCGCGGACGAAACAATCTTTTACTTTACTGAGATAAATTATGCGAATTTCGGAATAAAAGAAACCCGCAGCGATTGCGACGAACGATATCGCGTAATTGTATATAATATTATGTATCAGGAGTGAGACAAGACATCACGCATTATCATCGGATCCTCACTCTCTCTCTCTGAATTTTCCAAAGGGAGCCACTTCGTTAACGGGTCGGAACAAAAGAATATTTAATGAACTCGGCGGCGCCCTGAGAGAGAATGAGAGAAAAAGATAGAGAGAAAAAACACGCGCGCTAGGCGGAAATTACAACTAAATTCCTCGCTTTACTAATTGAAATGGTTTCATAACTACTACTAATTAAAGCGTCGGCGATTTGCTCGTCTATTAATATTTCATCGGCGGGTTATAAAATGTTTTTGTCTTCCTTTGTGTTTCATCCGAGGTCGTATTTTTTTTCATCGCGAGCGTCGATGTTTTATTAACCAGGAAAATATTATCCGTTCGCAACGCCTCACTAACAAACGCAAAAAGAAGCCTTTTAATGTTTTACGCTCCCGATATCAATCCATCCGCTCTGGGATCAATCTTAATACTAGGCGTCGCTGGAAAGTTTTTGCAAAAATATCCAACTCGTTCATTGGTCTATATGTCTATAGATACATGCTCCAACCTGTAATGATATGACAGGTTACCCGCTTAAAATAGCAACCTATAATACGCTACGTCATAAACGCGCCTTGTTAAGAAAATAATACCTTTGAGCAAAGCTTTTGAAAACAGTAGCGAAACTAGCTCTCAAGGTTGTTTGCATACTATGCATGTAGTTTTCAAAGATAAACTTGCTTTAATGTGTTGGAAACAGGTTCAGCGTAAAGTATTTTTATCGTGCATGATTTACTTGTTCCATCGACCTGGTAAATTCGTTTCTTTGATGAGGTGTATAAATCCAAAAGGTACTGCTGTAGTTTCGTCGAAGAAATAAAATGGGGCAAAAGTGAGTGAGGAAAAATAAATTCCAAATCGCAGAAAGGATCACAAACACGCGGTTGTCCGTGCTATCCGCAATTTTTTATGCGACCCTACACGAGTGAATGTATGTATTTCTGCCGATTGAAGAGAGAACTAGTGTTTCAACTGCAGAACAAGCTCCTGTCAATCCAGGTTTAATATTTTTACGAAACGACTGAGATATGTATAGAATCGATACGTTTTAAATTTACACCATAACAACGAAAATAAGCCATTTCCACATAGAAAGTCGAGAGATGCCGCAAAAAACAGGGTGTGTGACAAAATAACGACGATACAGAAGCATCGAATAACCTCTCGAGATTAAATTTAGCCGAATAATCGCTCAGATATTTTGCTTTTTACGAACCAAAAAACCCAAAACAACCCATAGGCAAAAAGTCGACGAACCCAACCCACCGAAACCAATCTATATACCCTATCCGGCTCAATACATCATAACCTGACTTTAGCTTTGCAACCCGTCCGAAACAAAAATATATATACAACGATAAAACAAAGTGGAAACAGCTGAAGGCGGATGCTTTCATAAAATGTATTTCAATTGAAAGTGTTTTTGACAAATGATATAGTGGGCGCTCCATATAAACACTCGCTAAATATAATACAGCCGATTAGCCTTTGTCTGTTAAACGCAATATTTTGCTCTTCCTACCTCCTCATATATAAACACCAACGCACTTTACCAACGTCATTACCATGACTTCCATGACGCGTATGAATCGGCTATCGTTTCATCTCTGTGACAATCGCAAAAAAAACAACTTCCTGGAGAAAAAAAAAGTTCGTAAACTATGAACTTTTCTCCTCGGCGGAAGCTTATCGGAGCTTCCTCCCCCAAAATAAAAGCAAAGAAACAAACAAACAAGAGGCGATCAAAATTACGGACACGCGCGACGCAAAAAAATAAAACAATACGTCCACTCGTCCCGTTTGGTAAACCTACGACCGAAAAAAACGAGAAAAAATAACCGTTCCCCCGGTAAACTACCTTTTGCTCGCCCCTCGATGGAGATAAATTAGATGGCAGGACGTCATTCCCACTTGTTTAGCTGATAAACTTCAGCGCCGACTAAAGATTTAAGATATCACTCTCCCTCCCTTCTCTTTCTCTCCCTCCCCGACTACATTTTCTCCCTTCCCGACCCACCCTCACCAAAATGCCATCCGCCGCGACAATTCTAATTCCACCTCCAACCGGAGATCGATGGGTTACACATGTGCCACGACGGGATTTTTTTTTCATGGCGGAGTAGATCCGATATTTGGCATTGCGGAAAGTGCGAGGGGCAGATGCAGGAATACGGGGTGGAAATATAGAGAGGGACGGAGAGGGATGGGAGAGAGAGAGATAGAGGGATGGGAGGGAGAGAGATAGAGGGAGGGAGAGGGAGGGAGGGAGAGATAGGGAGGGAGAGATAGGGAGGGAGAGAGAGGGAGGAAGGGAGAGAGAGGGAGGAAGGGAGAGAGAGGGAGGAAGGGAAAGAGAGGGAAAGAAAGAGAGGGAGGGAGAGAGAGTGAGAGAGGGGGGGAGAGAGTGAGAGAGGGAGGGAAAGGGAGAGAGAGTGAGAGGGAGGGAAAGGGAGAGAGAGTGAGAGGGAGGGAGAGAGAGATAGGGAGGGAGGGAGAGAGAGGTAGGGAGGGAGAGAGAGGTAGGGAGGGAGAGTAAGGAAGGGAGGAAGGAGAGAGAGGGATGGAGAGGAAGGGAGGGGGATGGAGAAAGGAGGGAGGAAAGGGATGGAAAGGGGAAAAGGGAATAGGGGGAGGTAGATGGATAGAAATAGAGAGGAGAGAGAGGGAAGAAAATCAAGAGGAGAGGTGGAGGAAAAGTGGGAGGAAAGAGGGGGAAGGAGGAAGGAGTGATAAGGAAAAGTGGAATTGCAGGAAGAGAATCGATGTAGAAGGATACGATGGAATGTGGAGAGGAAGAGATGGAAACGGAGAGAAGAACGCAGTGGGGACCGGAATGAAAGTGGGAAGAGGAGACATCTACTAGAGCAGGCATGTCAAATTCGAAGAGGCATCAGGGCCGCATCAAATAGATGGATATTACGAAAGGATCGCATAGAATCACAATTAATTATTGAGTGCCCTAGTTGGAAAAAAAATGACTTTTCTAAAAATAAGCAAAATAAAAGTTATTTAGTAATCGCTTCCTAGTGTGTCTCAGTAGCTAAGAAAAAATCTTGTCTCCTTTCCACACTAATAAAGTAATTACATAAAATCTCCAACAATTTAGTTGAGACAAAAATTCGCATCCGGTGCCGTAATAAGGCAGATCCGCCATTTTGACATGCCTGTAGTAGTGAGAAGCAACAAAATTAAGGGGATAATAAGAGCGGAAAAAAGAGAAACAGCGAGAGAGATGACGAGAAGAAGAAATGCTAGGAAGGAACTGGAAGGAATGAAGCAAGAGGAAGATATAGAAGTCCAGGCGATAAAAAAGGGAAATAGAAGGATTAATAACGGCGGAAGGGAGAAAGCGAGGAAAAGATTAATAAAGGGGCCCGCGGAGGAAGAACGAAAGAACGTAAAAAAAACAGGAGATGGAAAAAGTGATGGACTTGTATAGAGAGAGAGGGGGAGGGAAAATTCCGAGGAGAGATAGGGATAGGATTTAGGGGAGATGAGGTAAGAAAATGGCAGAAACTGGATGGAGAGGAGGAAAACGGAAAAGTAGCGGACTTTGGGAGGCGACAGACGGAACGGTCGAGCAGTAAAAATTGAGGATAGAGGTAGAGAGGGTAAAAGAGGCCTACATAGCCAAGGGTACCTATGGGATGAGGAGAGGTTTTTTTTTACCTCTCCGGTTGGTGTTGAGAGGAGTAATCGGAAGGGAACCGATAAATCGATGGAATCCGATCATTGCATCGGAGAGAGAGATACTAGACAAGAGAGAAAGAAATGGGATAGAGGGAACGAGAGAAAGGGGAAAAGAAAAGAGAGAGAGAGAAACGGTAAAATAGCCGGAGGTGGAGAGAGAGTGAGGTAGGAGAGGAGGAAATATCGGGAAAGTAGAGAGAGAGAGGAGGATGGGAATTGGGAGGGAAACCGCCGTAGATTGACGGAAGGTATGTGAGCGTTTGGTAGTGTGAGACCGTAGGGTCTGAGCGAAAAGCGATACGTTTTGCCCCAGGAAAAGCTCCCTAATCACAGCATTCATCGTTCTGTTTGAAATTCCTCCCTCTCTGTCTCGCCCTCTCTCTATCTATCTCTCTTTTCTAACTCTCTCCTTTCTCTCTCTCTCTCTTTCATGCCTTTCCATTTTATTGGACTATATCTCACTCTCTCTCTCACTCACCGGCTGTCTCGCCCTGTAACCTTTCTTTCTTTCCTTCTCTCTCTCTATATCTCTCTCTCCATCAAAGAGACATTAATTCAAACTTTTGACGCAAATTCCTTTACGATAAGTCCTGGGGAAAAAATAAAATTATTTCTCCTAGTTTCGGAGAATTTTATGCATCGTCGACGTTAACGTAATTAATAGCAGGAAAAAAATCTCGCCGCCAAAGCGTTAATTTGAATTAATTTTTACGTGGATTCCTCACGCATACATATTTATATGTTATTTCCCTTGACCCTTAGCTATTTACTCCGCATCTTCCTCCTTCCTCGCTCTCTCTCTGTCTCCACGGATACAACAGATGCTGCATGAGTTAAGGCAGCCAAAGGGACACGTTCGCGAAGGCCTTTTCCTCGAGTTCTACGCCACCAAGGACTGAGCGCACAAACTCATCACGGCGAGATTTCCCACAAAAAGCCTCCTAGATTAATTATATTTTTTCCCTCTCCCGCGCTCTTAACATTAATTGATAAATAAAAGTCGCTGCCATTGTTTTAAAAGCTCGATGATAACGTTGGAGTAAATATTTCCCTGCGCAATCTAGGATTCCAAGGTCTGATAATAGCGTCGTTTCGGAGAAATATTTCTTCGATCGCTGAATCCTTACTAAAGGAGCGCCTTTTTTACGGTACTGTCCCTAATAAAACGAATGCATCCAACCCTCCCTTTTACTTCCGGCATTTCTAGGAAATTCCTTTAGACTTGACGAGGTTGCCATGGAAACGCATTACTTATCTGCAATTGAAATAAACAGAGATACGGAGAATTTTCAAATAAGATTTTCCTCAAAGGTCAAAAGCGTTTGCAGCGCAGAATATAAGAGGACCAAAAAAGAAACGAGCAAATGACAATCGGGACGTACAGAGAGTAAAAAAAGGAAAAAAATTAAAAACAAGAAAAATTGCGAGGCAGTAAACTGTATCTTAAATTCTCGCGAAAGGTTTATCAAGTACTTGGCATTCTCTCCGGAAAACAATATACCCGAGAGGGTTATTTGATTTCGACGTTTATCCCCTTCTATCTCTCTCTCTCTCTCTTTCCTCTCTTTGGTAATTTTCAGAGGGATTTCTCCTGAAGCGAAGTATAGGTTTGTTTTGGTACTACATCTCTGCCAGTCCGGCATTGCTCTGCATTGATTGCAGCTCGGGTGAAATATGTACCCAGCTCGGTCAAACGCGGATTCTAATTTTGAATGGCATTTTCATCACCATTGGTTTTTAATCACACTGCAACGCCTAAGGGTATAATGCCATCACGATTTGTATGCATGTAAGTGTACGTTCGTGTGAGAGTATGTAAGATTATAGGCGTGCGTGCGTGCCTGGATTTGGTACACAAAAGGTAACGCGGATGAACGGCGAATTTGAAAAAGAATGAATGATCGTTTTGGGCATCCGCTAGATGGCGATAATCAATAATCGGAAAGAAAACTTACTTGAATTGAATAACGTCTTTATTGGGGCGAGATTGAGACTAAGTCAGTCTCCTCTTCTACCTAACTTCTTTTTATTTAACGATACAATATAGTTATCACATAGATGAGTTCAATGAACACATATAAAATCATAAAAACATGTATCTACCTACACATAAATATACATTTATCATGACATGAAATAATCGTTTATTCTGTATAGCTTGAATCAAGTGAATGCAGGGAATAAATTATATGATTATTTAAAGGGCGTATCAATTATATATATATATATATATATATATATATATATATATATATATATATATATATATGAAGGCCTTCATTTTTAATTAATTTTGTGTGAAAAACGAATGAATTTGTTAACTTAAAAAATATCTGTATCATTATAATATCACATGCGCATGTTTTTGACTTAATGGCCCAAGACTTGCCCAAGCATGTAGCACAAAATATTTGTTAGTCGCAAAGTTACGAGATAAATTAAGTTATGTTTAAATTAAAAAAATGTATTGCACAAATTAACATTTTAGCGCTACTTTCTTTTCAAAAAATAGCTTTTGTATTCGGTTTGTCAACTCGTTTGCGTGGAATCCTGCCACGTGGAGAAGCCTAAACTTCAGGATAGGTTGGCCTATGTAAGAGCACGAGAGGTTAAAAATTTTGTGGTTCTAGTAGCAGCTGTTGGTTAGTAAACGGTGTCTTAGAAAAAAGCGCCCTACATGTTTACTTTGCTCTGCAAATCTTCCCTCACTTGTTGCAATTAGTTTCATAAGCTATCGGATTTTCATTGAGCTTACTGTGCAAAGTGTTTTTTGGTATCAGTTTTACTTGGAGATTTTGAACATAGGTAACCATTTCCAGCATAACAGTACTCTTTCTTGATAAAATTGGATAGATGTTTTTAGGAGAACATTGAAAATATTTGCGTACATTCTTAAGGGCTGCAATAATGCAGTTCCCAGCACTTGCGTTCGTTTAAAAACAAAACATTTGCGTCATTGGTTATGCCACTATTAAACGCAAATACGTTTTTTCCGTCTTCCATCTTCTTGAATAACAACTAAAAATAGTTAGAGCATTTTTTTCTCTTTAAAAATATCTTTAAAAATTATCGCAACAAACCTTAACTGCAGAATATTATCCATATGTTGACTTAAACGGCTGAGTATTGCACAAACGTGTAAACATCAATAGAGCACGTATATGGTATTCTGCAATTAAAACGAGCGTGTATGTGGTTCCTTAGAAAAAACATTAATATCAAATCCAAGCGAGTGCAAAAAGACGCACCGCGATATTAACGGTTTCGAGATTCCTACACGCCGATTCTTCGGAGGTTTTAACATCTTGCTTTAAAACTCGACCTCTGACGAATAGATTTCTGCGCGAACTTCTTTCCTCATTACAACGGCGAGGAATTCAAAGGGAAAAATCGCGATTTTTTTTCGCCGACGCAAGAAGCCGAAAAATCACGACCCGATTTTTCCTCTTTCTCTCCCCTCTTTGATAAAATAAATAATTGCTTCAAGGAACTTTCTTCGAGGGTTTGCGGGTTAAAGGACCTAAGATTAAAAGAACGAGAGGAAAGAAATAGTTGAAAAGGATTTTCGTGAATTTCTTTTTTTTTAAGGGAAGAGGTTATTACGAAAAGGGACGAACAAAATAAATAAGATGGTCGTTGAGAGATAGAGGATGGGAAGGGGAACAAATTGAGGCTCCCGGTAACTTTATTATGGACCATATTGATACGCAAAGAGACGGGCGGAAAAGGGATTGAATGGGGACGCAAAAAAGGGTAGGAAGAAAAAATAACGCGCGGGGAAAATAACATAAACAAATGAATCGCGAGTCCCGTCGCAACCGTTGGCGAACGGGATGTATTAGATTCGACGTCCGAATTGCCGAATGCATATTCCCCCGTCCACCCCCACTTCCAGGAAGGAACCGTCGTTTGCGGTTCGCCCGGGACCAATCTATATCTTCTGTACCAGTCATAACGATGTTTACCGCCGCTCCGAGAGGCAGTGGGGAACGTCAAAGGAAAAGAGAAAAGGAAAGAAAAAAGAGGGATGAAAAAAGAAAGAGGAAAAATAAAAAAGGAGACTGAGACAGGAACAGACAGAAGATGAGAGAAAGGAAAATGAACAATGGATAGAGATAGACGCAAGGAAAATAAATGTTAAGGAAGGAAGATATGGAGGAAGAAAAAAAGAGCGGAAGATGAGAGAAAGCGATGAAGCGATAGATCGAGGAAAACGTAAATTTGAAAAAAATACAAAAAATAGGCGAGATATGGATGGAATGAGAGAATAATTTGAAGGAAAGGAAAAGAGAGACCAGTAAAATGGAATGAGCCGAGTTTATGTGGTAATCCATCATCAAGATATTATGAAAATAAACAACAATGACTCCGATATTTTAGAACATGGTTCCAGAGCCATTGCTGTAATTTTCGTAACATCGGAAAAGAAAGAAGTGGTGGATAAGAGAAAATAAAAGGGGACTGGCAGCAAAATAGGGTAAGAATAAGAGAAAACTAAGAGCAAGAGAAAGTGATAGGAAGGAAAGAAGAGGCCGAGTGTGAAAGTATGACAAGAGAAAGGACACGATAGAAAGGAGTGGAATACTGATGAAGCAATGAGATTGAGAAGCAGGTAAAGAGACGGAATGAGAGGAAGGGAGAGAGGCGAAAGGGATAGGGAGGAAGATAGAGATGTAAGGAAACAGAGAAAGATGGAGAAAGAGAGGAAGGAGCAAGGGAGAGAGAGAAAGAGATAAGGATAGTGCAAACGATAGAAAGAAGAGGGGAGAGAGGGAGGGAGAGAGGGGGGTGAGAGGGAGGGAGAGAGGGGGGTGAGAGGGAGGGAGAGAGGGAGGGAGAGAGGGGGGAGAGAGAGGAAGAGAGGGGGGAAGATAGAGGGAGGGAGGATGGGAGAGAGGGAGGGAGAGAGGGAGGGAGAGAGGGGGGGGAGAGAGAGGGTTGGAGGGAGAGAGAGAGTTGGAGGGAGAGAGGGGGGGAGATAGAGGGAGAGAGTGAGAGAGGGAGGGAGAGAGGGGGGAGAGAGAGAGGGTTGGAGGGAGAGGGGGGAGATAGAGGGAGGGAGTGAGAGAGGGAGTGAGAGAGGGAGTGAGAGAGGGAGTGAGAGAGGGAGTGAGAGAGGGAGTGAGAGAGGGAGGGAGTGAGAGAGGGAGGGAGTGAGAGAGGGAGGGAGTGAGAGAGGGAGGGAGTGAGAGAGGGAGGGAGTGAGAGAGGGAGGGAGTGAGAGAGGGAGGGAGAGAGGGGGAGAGAGAGGGAGGGGGAGAGGGAGAGAGAGGGTAAGATAGAGGGAGGGAGATAGAGGGGGGAAGATAGAGGGAGGGAGAGAGGGAGGGAGGGAACAAAGGAAAGGCAAGGAAAGGGAGGGAAAGAGAGGAATAGAGAAAAATAAAGGAATGGGGGAACGAGAAAGTTGTGAGGGAAAGAAGAATGGAGCAAGAGAGGGATGACAAGAAAGAGAGGGGGAGTCAAGTGGGACTAGAGAGAGACACGAAAAAAGAACAAAAAGGATGCCTCGAATCCGCATTCGCAGGCTAGGAATTAAATGTCGTCCCGCGGAGATTTTTTTTCCTTAAGGGAAGGAGGCAGGATGGGAAGAAAAAGGGGCGAAGTGTAAAAAAAGAAAAAATCAGGGAAGCCGAACTCTCTCTCCCTCTCACCCGGCAAGCCTTCCCACAAAAAATAGTAGGGGCCGTGGTGGTTATGAAAAGTGTTTGGAATCCCTCCCTATCCCACACGACGCGGCACGTTTTGGTTCCAAAAATTCCTTGAAAATCAACCTTTTTCGTGATACTTCTAACGTGGAGAAAATTTGGTTGGAATCGGTCCAGCGAGTTCCAGGAACGCGGCGGAGAGGGGAAACATAGACTAGGAGTGCCATCCCGCAAGAAAAAGCGCTCGCGCGTGTGTGATTTCGTGTTGGTGTGTGTGTGCGCGCGCGAGGTCCTTTCACACGTTCTCCCGGAGAAAAATAAGAGCTCTCAAAAATAAAGAAGAAATATCCGAAATGAAATGTCGACGGAGCGTTTCGGAGATGATTGGTTCGAACAAAGAAAAGAAGAATCAGAAATATTTGGCCTTATAGAGGAGAATCTTTATCCACTACAATTTATTTAATAAGAAGGAACTGATGCCAAACAAGACAACGGAATGAAATTCGGTAGGTTAATGGGTACAATCAACGTAAAAAATCCCAAAAATGTTATTTCTATTTGGCTTTTCATTACTCTTCGTTGTCTCATTTCCCCATAAGAAAAGATGAGACAGTATCATAAAATCACATTGCAAAATTAGTTAGAACTCATACATAAACAAAAGTTTTTGAAAGATTATAAGCATAGGAATGAAATCTGCGAGGTTTCGCGCAAAACTTCACCTACACTCGACCATATTGTATCGAATACGAAAAAAGTCGGTGCAACACATATTCCTGAAAGTATTTCTTGTCTGTACGCTTCTAACCCGCGCAATTATGAAATTGCTAAATTTATATATATGTATGCGCAGAAAAATATTTCCCCGCGGTTTTTCTGCTAGAAGCAATGGTTCTGAGTACGAGGATCGTCGCATGACGTCAGAGGAGTGAGAAGAGAGGCATCAGCTCGGTAGAAAACTCGATATATATGTAGTTATATCAGAGACAACTTATTTGTCATTGTTTATGACTGCGATCTCTAAAACGGGACATTTTATCAAAATCCTCGAAGCTAATATTCAGTAAATCGCCATTATCTTTAAGAATAACTACCCACAACTTAGTTTCGCGTTATGAATCATTTCAACAAGGCTACTGTCTTTAATAAAGCAAGACTTCTTCAGATTCTGTGTTTCATTACTATGAAACTCGTGCTGAAAGGCTAGAGTAATATTTTATATGGCAACATTGGAGATTCCTTTAAAAAAGTTTGATTTACTTGCGTGGATTTTAATCTCAAGGTACTAAGCATTTTATATCGCTAGATGACTAATTAAAGCAAAAAAATTATCACACACAATATATATATATATATACACATACACCCAATTTGGTAAGTGTCCGCTGGGCTTCCTTCAACACCTTGTTGCCACCCACTACCTTTTCTTTTCCTGAAGTTAATACATACATATACATATACATATACATATATATATATATATATATATATATATATATATATATATATATATATATATATATATATTAGCATCGCCAAGAAAGTAATGAATCACATGTTTTTCTCGTTCAAAGTTCATTGCAGAAAAGTGACACTTAATATTAAAGTTAGTAGATGCATTGGTTACATGCGAATTATTTTCCACCTCAATGGCTTTACGCCATTGTGAAACAAAAGCATGTATTCCATGCCGATAAAATTCCCGTCCTGCCTCTCGATGCCACCTATCACTTCCTCAACAACCTCGTCCCCGTCCGTAAATTTTCTGCCGCGGATGGCATCTTTCACGGCTCGGAAAAGATGGAGCAAGATCCGGGGTGGTATGGCGGAAGGGAAAGCACTAAAGTTTTGTGATTGCTTCCATGCCATACAAACTCGCGTTGCAATGTTGGAGCAGGATCTCCCTCATTTGCCTTTGTGGTCCAACTCGCTGCAAATGCTTCTTTAGTCCTGACGAATCACGTCATCAGGGCGTTGCAAGGACAGCCGAGGCAGGGCTAACACAGCGCAGCGTATCCTGAAGAAAGGAAAGGAAGCCTTCCCTAGTATGTACTTCTGATGTACTGGTGACCAAAATCCCGTATCATCTCCGTAGACAGCTTTGAGCCTTTTGGGAATGTTGTCCTCTGGCTAGTTCTCTTCTGTGAAAGGCTTTATTACACTTCTTTGTCCGCGATGCGCACTACTGACTGTTGCCTCGCTATCAGCAAGAAATATTTTGAAACATTTTTACCAAAAGTAAGAAAATCGAATCTTAAAATCATCTAAAGATTCAACGTTTTTCTGTGAAAACGACTTTCAAAGAATTTGATGCATTATTTCCTGGGCGACCCTCGCGTATGTATGTATGTATGTATGTGTGTGTGTGTGTGTGTACACACACACACACATATATATAGTTAGATACATATATTCACGTTAAACAAAGTTAATATAAATCTTCTCCCAAGAGTTGATAAGCGTTGGTAATGAGGGATAAGGAGAAACACAAAAAGCGAGAAAGGCAAAACAAAACCTTTCCAGAAATTTGCGTTCATCGATGCCCTAACAAGGAAACGTAACGAGGACGAAAAAGGAACCAAGGAGAAAGAGAAAGAAAAAACTCTTAATGGGGAGAGAAAAGAGAGAGAGAAAAGAGTCAAAGGCGGGATTTAAGGTTTGTAGAAGTGTGTGTGTGTGTGTGTGTTGGGAGGGAAAAGTAACGACGTGGATTAGACGTGGATTGTTGGGCAAAGTCGGAGAGAGAGAGAGAGGAAGAGGTTAGAAAAGGAAAGGCAAAAGGACGTGTATAGAGAGAGCGGAGCAAAGCAAGGGAACGGATGAGATAAAAGGGGCGGGGCGAGGAGGGCAAGAGGAGATTCCGCCATGATTGGACGTGACAGAGAAAGTGGGGAATTGCACAGGGTAGGAGAGAAGTGACGAGGAAAGGACATGGGGCAGATGGAAAGGATCAGGTAGCGGGGGGGAAGGGGAGAAGAGGGATGTAAAAGGGGGAAAAGGGTTCTCCAGGGAACTGGTTAGAAGGGAGGGCGGAAAGGGGGAACACGGTTTTCCGCCAGGCGAACCACGGGATTTCGGTCATTCACTCCACCAGTCATCTTACTCGTGCGCCAAATGACCAACGTGCTTGCCGTTAGACCCGGTCTATTGGATAGGGCGGAAAAAAAATTCTGCGGGCGTATAGGGCGGGAGGAGAGAGACGAGACGGGGAGGAAATTCCTCTCGTGCGGGTTGCATTTCACGGGCGCATACCCACACGTAACACAGAAACGTGTGTGTACACTAAACCGCAGTCATACATATACGATCAACTGCTATCCGATTTCCGAAGATATCCTTAGTCTTTGTGTGGATGTGTATTCATGCAAACAAGCAAATGCCCAAGGCTACGCATATTAATGCGCCCTTGCGCGTGCATATACGTATGTATGTAAGTCCATGTGCGCGTAAGGATGCGTAAGTAACTTTATTGTTCGTGTGTGACTTCCATTGAAACAAAAAATAAGGACAAATATGAATAAATACATCAACATCCATGCACCTATGTGTGCAACTGTCTGCGTGGGCAAGTCCATACGCATGTAAAGATGCGTACGGATATCCTTACTGTCTATGTGTGAATGCCAATTTAAAAAAAAACGAAAAAATGCGCAAGATTATTCGTTAATACACACACATTAATGGAGGTATTTATACACACGTGTCTCTGTACAAGTCAGTAAACCTGTACGGACGCGTTCATATAAGTTCGAAATAATTAATAAAAACTCAAGACTGGCGTAATTATTCAGCGCGGAATCCGCCAATCCGGCACAAGCGAACAATTTAACTCGATTTTTTTTCGTTTCGTGTCGCCACTTACAATTGCAAATCCACGCATAGCGGACTTGGAGGATTTCTACTCTCTCCACCTCGACATAAAACTTTTAAGTCTTTTAAAGACGTTTTCATTCATGTGATCCGTTTGAAACTACCGGTTAAATAGAGAGGGAGAAAAAAGATAGAACAAAATATCCACCTAGACTGCGACTGCAGAAGGAATGAATGGGTAACTGAACACTTTCCTCGGGAAGCGAAGCCACAATACGAGTCCCCGTTTATTAAAATTCCCAAACTTCGCCCAACTTTTTTTTTAATCCTTCCCCCGCGAACAAAGAAAAACAAAATCCTTTGTTTTCGCCCACGGGCCGCGCGCTGCGTCTCTTTTTTTTTCTCTCTCGTGCCTGCCGCAGCAACAATATCGCTCCTTGACTGACTGACTGACGCAATGAAGGGGTTCAGGAAACCCGACCGACCGGAAAACTTCCTTTTTTTTTCTTCCCTTTCTTCCTACACTCCGAGGTTACGCACGGCGGTCCTAGGAAATGGCGGAACGTAGATCATCGCACTAAAAACGTTGTTCTTTGAAGAGTCCTAACTCTTACGGCGGGAGGTTTTTAGAGACGTCTACGCCTTCTCTTCAACCGCTGTTTATAGCTCCTCGTTATGAAGGTTAGAGGGGAAAAGGGAGTTGGAGGGCTATATGGAGAAGGAGATGTAGAGAGATGAAAGGGAAGCCAAAGAGAAGGGTTAAGGAAGAGAGAGAGAGATGAACGGAAAGCAGGAAGAACATACACATATACATACACACACGTGTATGTGTGTGTAGTAAAAGGAGCAAGGTAAAAGGAAAATCAAAGAGGGATGAGAAATAGAGATGGGAGAAAAGCGAGAACATATATACACATAATATATGTTGCCACCCATACCTTATTTTACCTTTCTTCCTCCTGAAGATGTATGTGTGTGTGTATATATATATATAAGGAGATATAGAGATCCGGAGGTATATATATATATATATATATACACATATATACACACACACCTGCATACCGATGTGTGTTTAGGGGAATGAGAGAGATGGAGATATTTCAGAAAGCGGGAAAGAGGGAGAGGGAAAGTTAAAGAGAGAGAAAGAACGATGTGTGTGAATATATATATATATATATATATATATATATATATATATATATATATATATATATATATATACACACACACACACACACACACAAAATGTGGAAAGGAGATTGAGAGAGATTTGAGAGAAGGCGGGAAAGGGAGAGAGAGTAAAAGAGAGAACGTAGTCAGAGAGAGAGATTTCGGGACGCCTTTGCATTTAAGTTGTCTCGTTTGGCCAAAGTGTGAGCACTTGACCCCAGGGAGGCATGTATGGAAGGTGAGGGTTTTTGGAAGGTTTTGGAGGTGGAGGGAGGGAGGAAAGAGGGAAGGAAATAGGAGGAGAGAAGAGGAGGGGAGAAGAGGGAGGGAAGAAGAGGGAGGGGAGAAGAGGGAGGGGAGAAGGGGATAGAGTCGGTGAAAGAGAAGAGAGAGAGAGAGAAAGAGAGGAGGGAGGATAAGAGGGACTGGAAGGGGGAAGACGGCACGAAGGGGAAAAGGGAAGCGGAGTCGCTAAGCGTGGGAGAGGATGGAACATTGTATGCGTTTTGAGAAAGGGCGCGGAGACAAAGGATTCGAAACGATAAGACGGCCTCGCGACTGTTCTCTCCGAGGGCGAGAGGAATATTTTTTTTACCGCCCTCTAAAATCCCCTTCCTTTTTCTTTATATATTTTTGGAAAAAAGAAATATTTCCGCGTGAGTGATGACATACCAATTGTGTGGGCGCGCACCACGATTCTTTTTTATTATTACCGTTCTCGTGAGGAATTTTCGCGGAAGTGGTGGGAAAATGAGAGAGAGAAAGATAGCGGGAAACAAAGAAGGAATGAAAAGTGGGAGTTGGCGTTTCTTTCTTTTTTTTATTCTGGTGCAGAAAACAAAATTCTTTCCATTTATTAAGCAAAAAGGACGCTCATTTTTCCTCCTCTCTTTCTCGCTCCCTCGCATATATTTGTTCACATATTTCTCGTTTGTTTATATATATATATATATATATATATATATATATATATATATATATATATATATATATATATATATATATATAAGACGAAAAAGAGGAAAAATAGCAAATTTTTCGAAATTGAGGAAAAATGTAGAATGATGATAAGGAGGAAGATGGTGGAAAGGATAATGCGGGGTTGATTAGGCGGGGAAAGAGAGAGAGAAGAGAGCGAAGGAGATGAGGAGAGAGAGAGAAAAGTGAAGGGTATTTGGAAGGGGATTCAGAATGGAGGGCACGACCAACAACTTCAACCTATTTCACCCGATGCGCGCCTGATTCTGAATTCCTCCCCTAAACTACCTTCCTTCTCTCTCTCTCCCTCCCTCCCTTCCATCCGACTCTTCCACTCCCCTCTTTCATTCCTCACCTCGCTTAGGTGTAACTCCCTTCCCTTCCATTCCGTCCCATCATGCCCCACACTTCCTCTTTCGCCCTATCAATAGATCACTCCTCGCGTATCACCTTATCAATATATCACTCGAGAGAGAGAGAGAGGGAGGGAGGGAGAGAAGGATGGAGGAGGAGGAGGGGAGAGAGAGAGAGAGAAGAGGAGTTGACGGAAATAGGTGGGGAGAGAAAAGCAGATTGATTAAGTGTGCGGCTGGATCAGTAACTACCAAAACCTCTCCCGCACAATATTATCTTTTTGGAGACCTTTTGATGCGGCAAACTACTATATCAATCACATCTTTTCCTCCCTCCCCCCCACTTCCCAAAAAACCCCACTTACTGCTTCTTTTGCGCCATTATAAAGTCGCTCCCCGACATTTTTATTCGGATGGTTTCTTTTCTCGACTCTAGGGGAAAAAATACCATCGCGGAAGAGTTCTGGAAAAGAAAAAGGAGGATGGAAGGACAGGGTGGGTAGGGAACGAGCAAATTCAATATCCAAATGAAAGGGAGCGGAATAAGAGCATTTTAGCCTCACTCTTAACGCAGTGCATCAAAGGGAAAGGGAGAGAGAGAGAGAGAGGTTCGCCAAGTTAGACTCGATCTTTCACTCGCATATCTGCATAGCTTGAGGGAAATGGAATATTTATATAAATAGCTTGGACAACGCAGACGTAAGAGATCGATGGGTGGGATGCGTCGGAAACTTGGCGTGTGCAAGAGAGAGGGAGACGTAGAGATAGATAGAGTAAGAGAGAGAGAGGGGGGGGGGAATATAGAGGGAGAGGGGGAGATAGAGGGAGAGATAGAGAGAGAGAAGAAAACCGATATATCCAAGGAGATTGGGTTAAGGAGATGGTTTCAAAGCTTTATACCTACAGTCCATCTTCAGTGTGGGGAGGCGAGGAGGAAAAAAAAGAAGACTATTTCTTCCCTTCGGCGAATGGATTGAAGAGCCTCTCGGCTTCTCCTCGTGAAAGATGATGTCTCAGTTTCGCATCCTTGTGTCCTTGAGGAAACTCAACGACGCCACCCTAAGTGGCGGACTGGATCATTAAGGAGTCCAATCCTTAACGCCTTCGCGGTTAACCGATACCCTCGAATCGCGAGGTATGCGTTCGGCGTCTTTTATTTTTAGAGTACCTCCAAGCGTACTGAATCTTGTTACGAGCGCTTGAATAGAGACTTTATCATTCGGGTAAAATTAAATTATTCGCAGATTTTTATTTATAAGAAATTCGAAAGGAAAAATTTATAAACGACGAATTTACGTGGGTGAGAGTGTAAAAAGAGCGATGCAGTTTCAGCGATATCGTGATGTCTATGTCAAAAATGAACAACGACGAGCAAGTCTGACAGCACTCGTGTGGCAGTATACATATTCATAGGCATCCCTCTTCAAGAGCGTACGAACAACATGGATACACGCAAATACGTAAGCGTGTTTCTATATAAATAAAAAATATAAATATATTATATAATACATATATATGTGCAGATATGTACATATAGAATGCCCTCTCTGTCGTTTGTAACTCATGTCTAGCCGATCACAAGTGATTCCTCTGTTAGAAAGTGAATATCCAATGGTTTTCCTTCCTATCTTACTAATATATTTTACATTTCCTCTTCAAGATATAGTTAACCAGAGAAGGTGTCACTTTGTGGAACGACATTATACGAATAAAATCAAACTCACCGCGTAAATTACCATTTTAATAAATTTAAGTGGAAATTTATATGGTTTGATTTCCCTCTTCATTGTTTATATTTATGTTAGGTGTGTGCATTTGCATATACACGCATAAGCGCATCATGATGTATCCTCTAGGCAATTCAAACTTCGAGGCAAGGCAAAATTCAGGTTTTCGTTGATGTTCGTGATATAGAAGACCGATTACACGTTTACGCATATAATATTCGCATTAACATCGAATTACTCAACAGAGCCGATGCTCAAAGCGAAGGAACTGCGTTGTTTTCCCTTCCTTTTAAGCTCCCTAGTCCGCGACTTCATTTCCATACATCTCATCCGAGAGAAGTGATGTTCCCCGGGAGCTGACGAAACTATCAACAAAAGAGATGAACCTTAACCTTAAAAAAGAAACCGAAAAAAAACTCTCTTTCCATCCGAATTTCAATTAACGTGGATGGGTCGCATGTGTGCCTCATCCCAAGCCGAAAAGGTGCTCGTTTTTCGGAGAGGAAAGGAATTCGCTTCTCTCAAGAAAAAAAAACAATGATAAAAAAGTTAGGGGCTAGGGGGGGAGGGGAGGGGGAGAGGGGAGGGGGAGTGGAGGGGGGGGGGGGGAGAGGATAAGATTCTTTAGAGGCTTCTCGTAAAGAACCCTATGCCTTCATCAAGGGCAATAGGCCATCCTTCTCTCGCCACCTTCTCTCATTCCATCGTATCTCCACCCATCTCCTCACCCTCTACCTCTCTCTTTCTTTCCTCAGAATCCCCGTAATTCACCACTATATTTCTCTCTCTTCGTCTCTTATACGCCTCTCTTATCCCACTCTCCCGTTCTCCCTCCCTCAGGATTCCTCTCCCTCTCTCTCCCATCCCTCCTTCCCTCCGCTTCTACCTCACCACGTTAGATTTATTCATCTGCCTTATATATCTCCCCGTCTCTGATCCATTCAACCCCGCGCCGATGCGAGAGGTGGTGGGCGCTCTGTTGAATTTTCAGCGAGCTTCCTCGAGAAGACGATCATCGTGTTATCACTTTCTCCTTCTGTCATTGTTGTTCCAACCTTTTCTAGTCTATTTTTTGGCATTTTTTCCCGAAAATTCTTTTCGTGATGGATAGGTCTCGGAAAAATTATCGGTCCCAGCGTTATATTAGAACTTCTCGTCGGGTTTTCATTTTTTTCACGCTAGATGTCAGTTAAAGAGGGAGCGATAAACAGCCTAATCTAATATCTCATCAGCTGAACTTCTGCAATTCGGTTTTCCGGCAGCTCGAATTTGTATTTTTTTTTAAATTTGGTAATCCTGTAGCTGCGATGCTTTTTCCTTCTATAATGAATAATATATTCGCACATTCAGGAGGCTTCTTATCATTACGCGGACGAATTTAAGGCCTGCACGCAGTATTTTCCACCGAAGCGCCTAGCTAAAAAAATAATAGAGTGAATGTTTTTCATCCCACGGTGTGCGGAAAAAAGATACAAAAAAATCAGAAAACAAACATGGCCGGGTTTTCATCTGGGATTAATAAAAAATTAATCCCCGTTGCTCGTTTAGGTAAAATATCACGTGACCCCGAGCGTAATTCCCGACCTCTACCCCTTAAAATGCATCATTCTCCCCTCCCTCTTTGAACTCCTTCCATAATTCTCTCTCTCTCTCTTTGAACCTTCCCAACTCTCCTTTCTCTCATCATATATACATCCTCCAAAACATCCTTCTATCGATTTATTCACAGTCCTGATTGGCCAGACTTTGATGCACCTTCTTCCATTCTCTCTCTCCTTTCCCCTTTTCATCCCAACTTTCCCCTCTCTCGCATGAACGCGTGTGTGTGTGTGTGTGTCACTCTCGTCAAGCATTAATTCATGAGGCCGCACGCTAAAATATTTGAAGATGAGGCCAAAATCCTCTGCCAATATTTTTTCTTTTTTCCGGTCATGAATTATATGCCAAAAAAATGAAAAATACCGGTCAAAGAAGGATAATTATATATTTAACAAGTTAGGGAGAGCTAATTTTCCATCATCATCAGCATTTGCGTATTATGCTTTCGATACGAGCAAATCCTCTCTATTTTCCCAACTTAAAGCTTCGGTGGATTTATTCTTTCTCCTTAATGCTTCACACAAATAGTATATTAATTCATCAGTTCATTTTAGCGATAATGCCGAACAAACAGCGACATTCATCTAATCAAATTTTTTTGGGCTTTTCGTGGAAAGACGATCGGAAATTATTTTTAAAATTCCTGCGATGGATATTTCTAAAGTATATGCCTTATGGAAATGCACAACTTGAACTTCCCGACGGAAAGGACTGTATACAGCGAATGCGTGCCTCATTTGTTCATTTTGATATGATCCGAACTTTAACCAAATGGCGGTTTTCTGATATTGAAACAGTTTTCCCCGTTTTGAATTCAAGTAAGTTATTTTCTTCTCTCTTTTCGATTGCGAGGAATACAGCGTTGTGTCATAAGGGAAAAACGATCACGAAGTTGTTCAACAGAATTTTCAATAAACTCCGCGCGATGCCGTCATCTGCCGTATGTGCATATCATTTTCCGTTATATGAAGAATCGGAAATTCTCGACATCTTGAACTATAAGTCAACATTTAAGTTTTTCTTTTGTCGGGCACAGCTGAGGAAGAAGTTCTATAGATGCCCTATGAATGTAACGATACTTTACGTAGAAGGAAAAACTACATCCAATAAAAAAAGCATTATTTATCGAAAGTCTTTTCACGACGGCTCTAAAACCCAATAAGCACTCAAAGAAAAACCCATACAGGATAACAAAAAAAACTTCATATATGGACTTAAATCGCCCATGCGTTGAGGCATAGCAACCAATCGAGAACGCAAGTTCGCTCGATGTAATTTTTTTTCCAAATACATACTCTACTAGAACGATGCATGCAGTTCATGCACTATACATTCACTGCGCCAAAAACCGATACCCACGCCACCTATCCGCAGAAAAAAATCAAATGAGCGATTGCTTCGATATGAATACGAAATGGATCCCAATTTCATTACGCGTAGAAAATCGAACACAACCGCTGATTCAATATCGCGGAGTCTTTTTTTGCGATTATATGCGCCCTTTTCATGCTCCATGTCTACTTGACCTCCTTAGCTTCGTCACAACACCGAAGCGATTCACATCCGCTGATTTCGAGTATCCTCCTCGAATATCTTCCACGATCCATCTTCGCACCCAATAAATAGGGTAATATTTCTGGCCGGAGGAATATGGGAGGCATTCCTGCTTTCGACTTTAAGAAATTCCGAATGAAACCGTCTCGAAATCTTTACTTAGCATTAGATCGGAGAACATCGCCTTTAAAAGATGATGCGTTCGGCCCACCTCCCCAGTTCCTCTCGAGCATTAGAGAATATTAAGAAAAAAACAACTTCTGGCTAGAGAAGGGCTGAAAGCTCGGTCTGAAGCGTCCTTATCCAGGGTATCATCCAATCGCTATACGATTGGCAAATGTTTATCGAGCAACTGATGGCCTAAAATGCATTAGGAACCCGCATATCCCGTACTTTTTCTTTTTTAAGTCTAGAACTCCGTGGTAGCAAGCGAACAACGTTTTTTTTTGCTACCGATGGATCGACTGATTTCGCTCGTAAACAAAGATCTTTTCTCTCCTTCTCTTCTTCGTCCTGATTAAAGTACCCTTTAGCGAATCGCAATTAAACACCGTCATTTTATCGCTGTTCGACCGTTGACGAACTTTCACGCAATTGACCGTGAATGGAGGTCGGGGTTAGGGAGCTCTTCTCCCTCGGTTAGGGTCTAAACCCTTATTCATTGTCATCGCCAATTAAAGCTTGACAGGAAACCCGCCCTCGCTTAAGGACAAAGTGAATTTACCTGATCTTTTCGGCATTAAGTCGATTCAGAGGGTTATAAATACCTTAATGCCATCGGCTGATCCCGTCAGCGACCGCGCAATACCCTTCTAACCCCCATATCACACCTCATCCCGTCCTTAACCCAAAATTTACATGTTCAATGCATTAAACCCCAGAGCGCTTGACCTCAACCTCTCTCCCTCTCTTTTTCGTTTCCTCCGCTTCCTCCTGACTTCCAGCCGGACAGCGAGAATTCCGTTTAGTAGACCTTAACAATCCGCTAGCGCGCCATTTTCGCATTCCCCGTCCCTGCATCACCGGTGCCAAAGTTGATTCAGGATTCCTGGGATGCAAATGATCGCCCTCTGGTTGCAAATATTTCCACCCAAACGACGGAAACGTCCACCGTACGAAGACGTAATGTTATTTTTTTTCTTCCGCCGAACTTTGCATAACACACCCATTATTAACGTTTGCCCGTCAGGAAAACATCGTAGCTACCATGACGTCACTTTCACCGCGATTGATACCTTTACCTTACGGTAATCATTGCAGAAATTTACCGGTTAAAAAAAATATTGGATCGCATATATATTAATTTTCCGCCTTGGCAAAGTATTTTCGATGGTGCCTAAAATAAAGGGTAAAAATTAAATTGCCAAAATTATCTGAGTGGATATTTGGTAACATATTTAGTTTTAAAATATTCTATAAAAGTTTTTAATTTGAAAAAGTTATTCTTCTTGTTCTCATTCTTGCACAACTTGTAGTCTGGCAAGTTTTAAAATTCCTTCTTAAATTTACAATATTTAATCCCTGATACCAATTTTGAAAAAAAATACGCCAGGAATTCCACCTAAAATGTAGCGATGTCATACTTCAAACCGAAAAATGAATCATTGTGAAATAAAAGACTCTCGACTTTTTAAATTGATGAAAACAGGAAGAATCTGTCAGAAAGAGAAAGACGATGTTTTCGGAATTTCAAGAGAAAAATCTTGATTGTGTTCGCTCTTGGAATGCGACGGAAAAAAGTTTGAAGAGAGAATTCTACTGGAAGGTTGCAACGACGTCATTAGACGAAGTGAAGTTATACCCGATTTTTGACGACCTATATAAGGCAATATAAAAGTTTGAATACTCATCACTCTTAAGTTTTATAGAAGGCTTTCGAGAAGAATTCATTAAAATGCCTGCTATTCTCCTCTCTCTTCTTGAGCAGAAGAATTATCCATATCATTATTTTTATCGCAATTCTCTTCGTTTTTATCACGTTCGGTCTTGTTTAAATCAATTAAGCATTATTATTTTATTGGCAAAACGCAACCATCGGATGTTAAAAAAGTAACAAGGAACGGTTTTAAAAAACGTTCTTATAACTTATATATAGATATAATAAAATTCCAAGTTAATATAAAAGTTGCTTAAAAGTGGGAAATTTTCAATTCTCTAAAGATGAAAAATTAATGTTGCTATGACTACTGAAGAAGTAAACTATATATATATATAAATATGGATGTCTCTCTCTGTAGCTGATGAAGGAATAATTCCGAAAGCTTCTACGTTTTTGATGTTTCTGTGTTTTAGTGTTCTTTTACGTGTGTCGCTTCGACATCCCCGGGGCCTCTCCAACCTGAAGTCGTCTGATTGGTGAGTGTTCACTGGGTTTCCTCATCCCAACATCTTGTTGACATCCATATATCCATTTTACCTTTCCTTTTCCGTAAGCTGTTATATATATATATATATATATATATATATATATATATATATATATATATATATATATATATATATATTTTGAAGTCAAGATAAAAGTGATCAATAATAAAAATTAGCCTTCATCCTGCAACAATATCACAAACGAAAAAATAACAAAAACTCACCTTCAATTTCCTCCATTTTATCATTTTATATTATTTGTTTGATATAATTCCCTACCACAAAACGTGATGACAAAATCTAAAACGCCCACGAATTCCCCGGCAAAAATATTTATCGATCCCATTTTGAAAGAGAGAGATGGAAGAAAGAGGAAATTTTAGAGCCGCTTTTCTCTGAGCGTCCAGCTGATCTCTATTCCACTTAATCAAATACTAAGCGATCGTCGATTTGAATCTCTCTCGTTCACGTCGCCAGAGCCAGGAAAACGAGGTTCTTCGTCTTTTTTCATTAATTAATCAGATCGGCTAACGCCAAACCTAATTATTTTAAAAAAAGGAAGAATTTAATTTTTTCCCGCTGGAAAAATAAATGACGGCTTAAGGTAATTAGGACGAATAACCTATTTAAAATCGCGTCGAGGACGAGTCGGAAAGATTCCTCTATTTAACTACCGAGGGATATTTATTCTTAGATGAGCAAGGGCATGGGAGTGAATTTAAGTGGGGTTCGTTTTCGCAAGAGAGTACAGTGAGATTTAGTGCCCCCCCTATATAGTGCCACCCCCGCATTCCGCCCATGAATCGTCGTTAACAGAAACTCCATCCTACGATAACACAGAGCAAGAAAATACCTCGATTTACCGCCACCCCCGCTTTAGCACCAATATCAGTGATGGTCAAAACGGTGACGCTAAATCGGGGTTTGATTGTATTTTGTGAAGATTCGTAAGATAAATAATATTTAAATAAAAGCTTCTCTCGAAGAAGTATGTGTTTCTTATAGTATCCTCCATAGCGGTATAATCCTATCTCCTTAGCTCACCTCCAAAATATCATTGTGTAAGCTCCGACATTTATCCCTCGGATTATAAAAGAAAGCGGACTTTGGGAAGAGAAGGTTTTCCTGGTATTCGAGAGATCTTCAACCCACTCTTACGCGAGATGCACGACTTTCGAATTCATAAAAAAATGACCCGTTCCTGAATTATTTGATTCTTTGCAGCCCTTAACCGACAGACGATATTTCAATAAAGATTATAAAAATTCGAATTCCCAAACATTATTTTATTCCCGCAATTTGTGTCCAATTTGCGCATAGCATAGCAAGAGAGGAAGAAGGAAGATGGGGCGCGGGAGGCTTCGGCGCCAGACGCCTTTTATGCGAGCGTTAGTAGCAGGGATTTTTCGACGTCAGACTTTTTGCGCGCGGGAATTTTCATCGTCGATTATTATTGCGGAAGTTTCAAAAAAAAGGGTCGGTTGGATTGTTTTGCGAAGAATTCGCGGATGCGGAATTTTCGGGCGCAAATTTTTCGGGCGCCGCTCCCTGACGCATCTTTTGTATCCGGTAGAGGAATTTGGACCGGATTTCTGCGCCAGAAAAAAAAATCCGATCGCGGGGAATCCGGCACTCGGAAATTTGCGACCGAAAATTTCGGCACGCTCGAAATCCTTCAACAATCGTCCGTCGCCAGAGCAACAGCGCCTGCGGGAGAATTTCCAAAAATTCTGGCGGCATTTTTTTTTAATTTTTTTTATTTTTTAAAGAGAGAATCAGACATGGCCGCATCTGAATACAACTCGGCTGGAATTGCCACTTTGCTGACACGTGTCGGAAAACGGCGGCGGCTCTCAATAAAAAAAAGGATTCAAAAGAGCACTTTTTGTGCTCGAAGCGAAGCGGAAACGCCTCCGCTCTATAAAAAAAGCGAGCATCCCGTATAGTTTAACGCAGCGGTGCCCAAACTACGGCCTGCGGGCCAAATGCGGCCCGCGAAGGGTTTTTGTTCGGCCCGCGAAGCTAAGGCGAAAAATCAATTCGAAAAATTTAACGCACAAATTCATACATTTTTTGAAAATTTTCATAATAAAACTTTAAATATTGAAATGTTAGCCATGAAAGCCTTATTTAGACATGATTTTCACTTAATGACATGTCAGAATATATAGAAAATTTCCGATTTAAACTCTAATCCGGCCCGCCGAAGAATTGAAAACTTCCAATGCGGCCCGCCAAGGGATTCGCAACCATTGATGTGGCCTGCCATTAGAAAAGTTTGGACACCGCTGGTTTAACGGATTCGAAACAAAAAACACTGGCTCCTTTAATTCGTTTCGAATTGTCCGGAGAAAACAAAAGAGAGCCAAGCGCCCGCGAGGACGAGAGGAAAATTTCGAAATCTCGGTTCCCGCGAGATGAGCGAAAGCCAGATAATCCGCGGTCGCGTTTCCAAGGAAGTGACACATTCGCGTTTCGTAATTGCTTAACGGGCGCGGCTACAACAGTTCTCACGAGTTTCCCCCACGCTTTTACCCGAGAATCGAATTTTAACCGAGCGCACGGCGGGAGTTCTCTCTCCCTCACTCTCTCTCTCTCTCCACCCCGTCCCTCCTCCACATTCACACGGCCGACACCGGCGCCCGGCGGTTGCATTTTCCATTAAATTCGCTTAAATTGCGTTAGCCTCGTTGGCAGAAACGTTGATTGAGGCGCGATGACCGGGAACGAGAGAGTGGTAAGAGCAAAAGGAATTGAGCGAGCGAGACAGAAGGGCACGCGGTTATAAAGAGAGACAGAGGGAGAGAATGAGAGAGAACCTCGTATGTAGACACAAGAAAGGCATTAGTAGATCCACACTGAGACAACGGCAGACCCTCTTCCTTCAGCCATTCGTATTTAAGCCGATGCCGTACACTTGCGTGAAGCAACGCAAACTCTAGGATTTCCACAATAAAAAAATAACAAATGGAGGTCAGCAACGAAGGCAAAAAATAGACAACCAAAAATAGATTTTGGCATTAAGAAACATTAATAGTAATTTAGGTACAATTTAAATGTTGAATTCAAACATAAATTACTGATAAACAGTATTTGTGGATACTAATAAATTAATAAGTAATATCAATTCGGTAAAATCTCGTTTATACAAAATCATCTAATAGAAAATACTAGTTTATAGGAAGTGTAACTCAATCCTCTGCGAAAACATAGTATACGTATTTATATTGCTTTTTATAACAACCCCTTAATCACAAATGATGAAAATTTGTCCCTTGAAGTTTGCACTAACGAGATCATATCATAATTAATAATTTACACGACAAACGATATTATAAGCGTATTTATGTCGCAATTGCGTGCTCTGCCAAACGCAATCGGTGGCTTGCCGTGTAATTATATTCATTTAAAATATCGCTGACAAAAGGAAGTCAACGTTTCCGAAGTGGCTTTCATCTTTCACTCACAACCAGCTACACAATATGTTCAAAGATGTACAGATTGTGAAACTCAAATCAATTTCTCTAGGTGGAATACTATGCTTTCATTACAAGTAAAAAAATGTGCTAAAATCTTTCTAAAATACTTTCTGAGAGAGAAGGTATTTTGGCTGGAAAGGAAAGGAAAAAATTACTAAATAGAGAATAGTCCTCCACAAATGAGGGTAGCCTTTTAAAATAGAGACAAGAAAATAAAAGCGGCGTATTTTAATGAGGCGGGATAAAAAACGCGGATGAAGGGATTTAAGCGCGCAAAATAAAACATCCCACTCCGGGAAGCTAGAAAAAGGTAGCACTTAAGTCCACGCGGACAACAAACTATAATTGCACAGACGGAAAGGAGTACTCAAAATAATACAGCGATGAAACACATTTGAGTTATTACCCTAAATGACGTCAAAATCATAAACACTACTAAAATCTAGAATGCCCCGTCTTATAGAAACAGAGGAAACATGCAATTATTGTTTGAGCGAGGGATATCAACAAAACACACAAAACTGGAAAACTAAATAACAACAAAAGCACTTACACGATTTCGCGCAAAAAAGCAATTGAACGCAAGAGTGAAGGGTGAAGGACGCCAGGTTCGCTCAAAAGATGATTATGACACGAGAAAGGGCGAAAGAGAAGCTAGGAATGAAAAAGGGCACAAAAGCCGAGATTACATATATATATATATATATATATATATATATATATATATATATATATAGAGAGAGAGAGAGAGAGAGAGAGAGAGAGAGAGAAAGAAAACCACGACCGTAAGTGATTCAAAGAGGGAGGTGGAGAGAGAACGTGAAAGGGACTGATTGAGGAGACCAGGAAGGCAGGAAGAGTGGTAGAAAGAGTGAGTGAGAGAGAGAGAGAGAGAAAGGGGTTGAACGAGGCAGAAAAGGCGGTAGAGAGCACGCAGCACGGACGGCGCGCGCGGGACGAGAAGAGAGGCAATCACCCAGTTGTTGGGAAGACCGTTACAATGTAACCAATCGAAAGCAAATGAAGGGAGGTGGTGATGGGGGAAGGAGTGATTTCGGCGGGAAGGTGAAGAGAGAGAGATGGAAGGTGGAGAGGTTAGGGGGAGAAAGTGGAGAGTGAGAGAACAGTATCGAATGGGGCGTAAAATCAGGGCAGGGTGATGATGGGGATGTAGCGAGGGAAACGCAAATTGCGTCGCGCACTTTGGCAGAGTGGCGTGTGATACCAGCATTCCGAGGGAGATAGACGAGCGAGAATCTCACTGCACCGAGGGAAAATATTGGGAGGGATTATTTAGGATTAGGAAATGGTGTGTGGGGAGATTTTAGGGCTTTGTAAGTGGGAGGAGAGATGTAGGGCGGGAAATTGGAGGGAGAGGGAGAGAGAATGGAACAGAAAACTGAGGGGGAGAGAGTTAGTGTGCGCAACACCCGCGGGCATAATCGCGATTGTACGCGGAGTTACAAGCGGTCGCTCTCGGGAGTTTTTTTTTCGGTCCCGCGTACGTAATTTTACTTTCATTTTTTTTCTTACACGCTCCGCGATTCTTTTTTTTTCATTATTCGTTCGTTTCTTTTTTTTGGGAAATTTCTCCGGAAAAAATAAATAAAAACACATGCGTCGGCTTATAAAATTTCGGATTCACTCCCGCCGAACAAAGCCCGGTTAATCCCGCCATCCAAAAGCTTTGCGGCGTTAAATTTATTTTATAAACAATTTTCTTCCCTCCCCGGACAGAAAGAAAGTGGGGGCGAGACTAAAACGAAAGCACTGCCGTTCCGAGGGCGCGTCAGAACGTTCCAAACGGGACGACATTCAGTTTTCCGCCACTGATATCGGATTAGCGCTCGGTATTTTTAAGCCATGTCAAACCAGTTGGCGTTGGTGTATCTAGATTCGGGACGCTTTTTTGACAAAAGCAAAGCGCTGGATGACGGATAAATACAAAGCAGACACGCACCATCCATCGCTATTTTTCGGGAGTCTTGCGGTAACTTTTGGAGTAAGAGTTCGATCAGACGGAATTCCGCGCAATTCCATTGCGTCCGACCGTTGGATTATGTCATTATCGCGTCACGTAAAGACACCTTTCATTACGCGATAAAAGCGATTAACGAATCGATCCCTTGTCAAAAGGATTATAACAGATATTTTTAGCAGATATTTGCGGGCTCTTGACGTTGCTATTGATTTGATAAAATTACTACGCGTGGGTTACCCAGTAATTGTGAAATATACTAAAGTGGTTTCCGGCAATTCAATGGAAAATTGAAATTAAAAAATAAATTGTTATTATACAGTACGCCACTATTCCGTGGTTGTTGATTTGCCAGCATTTAAAGATTAGCAACATGGAAAGTTGAGGAAATGATTTGTTATACATGAGAGCCTGAAAATTTAACTTGAATTTAAAATTTGAGAAGGATAAAAAAATCCTTTACTTAACATGAACGGGACACCCGGGTTTGATTCCTGGTCAAGTACAGGGTTTTTTATCCTTCTCAAATTTCAAACTTCGTTCAAAGATAAATTCTTTATCTAGAATAGTTTCTTATTCTATGATGAAGTGTCCAAAGATAAATGAACATATGGATGCATTATTATATATAAGAAAATCTGATGTGGCCACCACATGACTTTCTCCATATCTGTATTATTTCTGAAAATTCCAAATAGGTTACATGATAATAAATATTTTAAGGAACTGAGAAAAATTTAAAGATTTTAAAAAGAACAGAAATAAACTCAAACCATGGCCTTCTGATATAGGATATAGCCACGAAGCTCCAACAATTAAGAAAATAAAAAGGAGCGTTACTAATTGTAAGACGTAAATAAGCGTCAATTGTTAACAAAAGACGTCGGTAGGTGATGGCAGCTAAAATATTTGGTTTTTACGATATCTCTTAAACAATGCATTATATGGTAAAATGTTTCGAACAATGGTTGTAGAAAATTAAATTTATCCCAATATGTTTTTAAATATAACAAATATTAAAGCAAATATCTCAAAATAACGGATGTAACAAGAGTAAACACCCACTTCCAGTTGACCGATTTTTACCAAAAAGTAATCAGTTCTTTTGACTTTCATAAAAATGTTAAATATAAAATTTCGCATTGACCTGATTAATAGTTTTTGAGGTAGAGCACCCACAAAAAAGTTGACACATAAACACGCACACGCGCGCGCGCGAGCACGCACACACACACACACACACACACACAGACATCATCGAGAAAATGGTCAAAACGTGTTCAGGGAACCTCAAAACGCGTATTTCCGTTGAAATCTCGAAATCGATTTTTTTCATGAAAACAATACTTTCCCTTATACTACGTATGGAGAAAGTAAAAATATGAATCTATATTATATACGCGTACATACACATGCATAAACAGATATGCATACCCACACAGTCATATATACACATATATACAAACATGATTGGTTGAGAAAGGAAAAAAAGTAGTAATTAGCGCAGTGCATTAAGCTTTGACGAGGTTAGCTTTTTAATGAGTGACTTCTTTATGGCATTAACACAAAACAAGCAGACGAGAAACGCCGAGAGCTCAGCAAAGGAAAAGGAAACATTTGCGTTTATCTTTTGTTTCACGCAACTTAGAAAAGTATCCACCGCGGATTTGCGAACATTATCATCTCGAATCTCTAAGTTTCCGGATCGATTTAATGCAGATTTCGCAAATCCTCGTCAGGAAAGCTTTATCGACAACGCCGACCCAACCCATGAACCTCCCCATCACCGCGAACGCACAACCTCCCAGAGCTCCTGATTATATCTATTTTTAAAATGAGAAGTAAACCATTAATTCGAATTTAATAATTACTGGAATGCTTTATGGAACTACTCTGCGTGCCACTGATGTTAACATTAATTGCGCATATACTTCATACACCTTTCGGAATGAATAAATCTTGGATGGAGGACATGCCATGTGACAGCAGCCGTTTGCGGAAATCATCCATGCGTCCGAGATAAAATGCAATATCAGCAGCGGAATTCCATCCACAAAGAGTAAGCACGAGAATAAACGCATACCGGCGAATCGCTTCCAGTTAATTAATTTATCTGGGTACCGTGTGAAATTGTGATAGACAATCGGCTCTTCAGGATTCGATTCCCCTTCATGATGCACATGTTATGGAGTAATATTCTCAGATATCAAAAAAAACTTCAGAATGGTGTCATAACTTCGAAATTCGGGGGGAAAATACTTCAATATGCAGTCGAACTCCGTGCCTGTCCTGAGTGTAGTGAGCACTCATAATAGGAAAATGCGCTTAATCCGAAGGATTTAATTTTGAAGGTAAAATTCTTCAAAATATCCGTGAAGTACTGCAAAAAATTATGCTGTAGTATAGAATAAACTTTCAAGCACAACACAATCGAGATCATTTTATTTAGAATCAGAGCGCAGCCTACGAGCTAACGGTAGATAAACAGATAGATAAACTTGATGAGGGTCCAGAAAATTTGTGCCTAAAAAAAGATTTGATTAAATGATACGTAAGAAAACTGAATAATCCGGGCACGGATAATCGGGATTTTAAAATGTATTTCTAATTACCACGTAGGGACGTAACTAGCCTCCCAACTGCGGAGTAGGGGGCATGAGCTGTGGAGGAGGGAGGGAGGGGAGAGGGGAAGATAGGGGGGAGGGAGAGAGAGGGGGTGGGAGGGCAGCATGACTCAAAATATTTGGATTAATATTTTTAAAAAAATAAAAATAATAAAACAAAAACAAATGCTTTAACGATTTTTTACTGCATTAGTCACAGTAAGTAAACATTTTTATTACGAACAAATGCAAAATGCTTTATTAATTCATATTTTTAGATATATTTAGTATGCAGCAGAGTGAACAAGAGGGGGGGGGGGGTCGAGGAGGCATTCCCCTATTTACGTCCTTGTAACCACGATGAATCCGGTTAGTCCTATTACGATCGACAAATTCCGTCTCGTTTACAAAAAAACCATGCTGATTTTAAGGCGATAAAATTCGAACTTGGAAGAAGAAAATTCGCAAAGAGACCCAACCCACGCAGAATTCCCGAGTGTTGCAATTAAGAGTTCCTTTGAAAATCTTTCCGAGGATCGATTGAAATTCAGGAAGGCGTTCCGTTTGTCATCGGTGATTTGAATGCGAAGCACGTCTTCCCACTGCGGATTAATAATAGCGAGAGAAATTCGGCGCTCATTTATCCATTGCTCCTCCGAGTCCGATCGATAAAATGAAGGAAAAAAAGAAGAAAGTGCCGCGTACAAATGAAGAGGGGAATCGCTCCGTGGCGTAAAAGTTCGGCAATTCGAGAGGAAAAAAAAGAAAATCGGAAGATTCGTGGAATAGAGTTCGCTTTTATTTTCTCGCTTCCGTCACCCGCTAATGCGCAAAAAAAACCTATTGAACGCTCGTTAGGCGCATGGATGTTTTCTAAAATAATGAATGCTTATAACCACTCGTCTGGGTATGGCGTATATATACGTCATGCTGTTATCTCGGCTGTTTGCTATGGGTATGCCGTAATATTCCGTCGCGCAGCTTCTCCGGCAACTAGCTGCGTCCTTTTAGTTTACCATCTCGGTAGTAAATGGGCTTCCCTTCTTTATTTGGAAAAGATACGCTTCTCGTATTTAGACCATGACTTTGCTATGCGGGTTGCATTTCCGTTATCCTAATTTTAAAATTAACAACATTTATGTTATTTATAATATTATTATTATTTTATTTTTTAATCACTTAGTAATTGTGTAAATTTTTAATGTCTTTATACCATATTTTAGGAATTTGTGTTCATTAAATATTATAAACAAATTAAATTTTTATTGTAATAATAAATATAATAATAATAATATATATTAATATATTTGTATATTAACATTTTAATTCATGTCTTTTGGTAAAAATAATTTAAGACACAAATTTTAAGAATAAACAACTCAAATACCGAATAATTAACGTGTTTTTTAATCGATTTGCGATTTGATTCACCTTAATTGCAATTTAAATGCCCACCTCCAGTTTCGAAAAATTAAATACCCAGATGAGTGGATAAACTACACCGATGGTGTTGTCGAGACGCGGCCGATGCAAAAGCAAATTTTGAAAAGAAAGACAAAACTGGAAGTGCTGCCATCGAGCGTATATCACCGGCGTTGGGGTGGTTAGAATGCCGAACTGCTGGAGTCGCAGACTCGAATATTGCCTGCCTTTGTCATAGTGTACATGGCAACTCTAAATGGCTGTTTGTTTTGTTGATGAGCTAATTAAAAATAGATTTAAAAAATTAAAATGCTTTATTCGATTAGGAAATCGGAAACTCTAAAGCTCTCCAATATAAGGAAACAAGCTGGTCCGAAGTTTTGGATATTTAACGCCGGTTTTTTTAGGTACGGACCGAGAAGTTTTAAAGATGGGCTCCAGTAAAGATATAATAATCTAAAGGCATTCAGCCTCCTTATAGTTAGGCTATATATATACCTCCAACTTAATGGGAATAAAACAAAATGATCCAAACAGAACTTACCTATGATGCCTGCTTTCCATTTAATCATTTATTTAATATTTATATTGGCTTTAATAGCTTTAAAATCATTGCGGATATGTAGCTCTTTGTGTTCCCAAATTTCATAATTTAGCGTTATAAAATACTACAAATGCATTCGAACGGAATATTAAACTGATCACGCGTATTTCTGCGGCAAAAATAACGCGTGTGCGTATTAGAATATACCGAATCTGAGTCCAACAATAGTTGTTGCAATGGCAACACTCGTAATGAGTGACGAAAACTGCAAAATCGCCAGTATTTAGGCGAAATTCTAAGAAATACAATCGATAAGCAACATTCTAAGATAAAAATTGAAATTTACATTCCTTTCCTCAGAGAATAGTACAAAAATCGCTCCGATATTACAATTCTAAGATATTTTAATGTGCAAGAGAAAATTACCCTGCACGATGGAATTGAGATTTCCCATGTAAATCAAATGGGAAGGATAGTTCCTGGAATCGAACCCGGGACTTCAATCTTCGCAACAAAAACTATCCTCGGGAGCTTGACCCATGTAGCAAGAGATATCAACCAAGTTTCATGAAAATCGGTCTATTGGTTCAAAAGTTAATAGAGGGGGACGGACAGACAGACAGACACAACGACAAAACTATAAGCCTATTTCCATTCTGGAAAGTAGGCTAATAATGAATTTTTTTAGTGTTATTAAATAGCGTCGCTTATTTTAATGAGCTCGATTTTTAAATGCCTCGGGTAAAAAATATGCACGTGGAACATTATACGAAGTCAATATTTTGGGCAGAAAAATAAAAAAAATTTCCTAAAGAGCGCAGAAAAAAAACGAGTTTTGACTGCCCACGGATTATCGGCAAAGCCCTTTCGTGCCCTAAGACGAAATACTGCTGCGCTCCACAAAATGGCGAAAAAATTTCTCGTGTTTAAAAAAACGCGATTGATTACCATGGGATTCAAGACAATATCAAACCAAGTAAATTGCACGACTAAAAACTTAAAGAATGATAGATATTTATCGACTGCAATGCCCTGAGTGGATAGTGGAAATTTATCAGGTTGGAGTTTCTCGCTTCGCAAAAGCAGCCAAAGGACTCGACGCTGGCGCGACCCAATCGTTAAGCGAATTATTTAGTAAAACAGACGAAGCGAGACGAATAGGAAAAGGGAAAAAATCTCCGAGCAATTAATACCGGCCAACTCGTAGACGACGTGCGAAAAACCTCACCGCTACAGCCAACACGTAGAGCAATATAAATCCGACGCAATTGCTGATGGAATTGCGGTGTTGTCCTATTTTTTTAAACGAAAAACCGTTCAGCTATCAACGGAAAGATTAATTAGTAAATGGGCCCGGAGGGAGATATTCGACGGCCATCCAAACTGAGACGGTTTCCCTTGAAAAATGCGACGCGCTGTCCCGCTTAAGGGTACGGGTCGAAGAATGACTCGGCGAGAATATGATCTCACGGGACACGTTGCCCAGTAACAAGCAGCGCGTGCTAACGACTCTTAAAAGCGAAACATTGTAGCATCAGCGAAATTTTTTCCCGGATAGGAAGGGAGATACGTGAAACCATCTAGAGCGGCGTCCGCTGCCGCTCCACCGAGGCGAGCAACGTAGTCAGCAAAGAAAGAAGCTTTCAATCTGCTTCCCGTAAGGGTACTCACGAGCCTCGAGAATTGATCGCGCGCACACACACACATACTGTACTGTAGAGAAACCCGTGCTTATCACTACGCGTGGAACTATTCCTAGATACGAATCGGGAACGAAACTTAAAACCTGACGTCCGGAACGCGGGACCCACATCGCTGCCCGCTTTCCCCGGTAACACTTTTTAAGTCACACAAGGGCTACCAAGCGTCCTCCTTACGACCAAAATCTTACGTCCTTCGCTACAAAAAAAGAGGAAAACCTTCTTCTTCCACCTTCAAGCATTTCTTCCGACGCGTAAAAAGCCCTACAGTTCTCCATTCCGCTCTCCCTCTCTCACTCCCTCTCTCCATCCGACACGCTCACAAGCCTTCCTTCCAGCCCTCCCCCTCCCTCCCCCGTCCTCCACCCACCACACCAGAGCCTTTTTAAACCTTTTCTATCCCCTACCTCCTCATGCGACTCACGCCATTTCCCGTTCTTGGTCCAAAAACCTCCCGGCTCCCCCCTTCTTCCTCCACACTCTCCCTCTACCTCCCACTCTCCCTCCCTCACACCGCACTCCCTCCCTTTTTCATCCGACAGCTCCCCAGTGGCCGAGAACGAGGGGGAAAAAGGGAAAGGTGAGAGGATGAGGGAGGAAAGGGGTATGGGGATGTGGATGCCTAAATAATGTAGGGGAAAGGGGAGGGGGGAGGAGAGAAAAAAGAGTGAAAGGAGATGAGGGAAAAGGAGGAGGAAGTGGTACGAGGAGATGGGGGAGTTGGGATGGAAATAAAAAGAGGATGGAGAAAGAAGGAAAGGGGTGAGGAAATGATGGAGGGAGAGAGTGAGATGATGAGGACGGGGAGGGGGAGAGTTGTGCGGTTTGTGAGAAGGAGAGAAAAGGAGGGAGGGAGGAGAATAGTAATGGAGGAAGTCAGGGAGGGAAGAAGGGAGAGTGAAAAGGGGGGAGGAAGGGCGATAGGGATTGAGAGGGGAAGGGGTTGGGGGGAGATGAAAGGGTTGGGGGATGAAGAGGAAAGGGTTGGGGGATGGATAGGAAAGGGTTGGGGGAGGGGTGTGTGAAAGGGTTGGGGAGGGGAGGAAAGGGTTGGGGAGGGTGTGAAAGGGCTGGGGAGGGAGAGGAAAAGGTTGGGGGAGGGAGAGGAAAGGGTTGGGGCAGGGAGAGGAGAGGGTGGGAGAGAGAAAGATAAAGGGAGGGAAGGAGAGAGAGGAATGGGTGGGAGGGAGGAAGATAGAGAGGGAGGAAGATAGAGAGGGAGGGGGAAGATAGAGGAAGGAAGGGAGGGAGAGAGAGAGGAATGGGTGGGAGGGCGGAAGATAGAGAGGGAGGGAGGGAGAGAGAGGAATGGGTGGGAGGGAGGAAGATAGAGAGGGAGGGAGAGAGAGAGAGGAATGGGTGGGAGGGAGGAAGATAGGGAGAGAGAAAGGAATGTGTAGGAGTACGGAAGATAGAGAGGGTGGGAGAGGAAAGGGATGAAGGGAGAGAGGAATGGAAGGAGGGATAAAGGAATGGAGGGAGAAAGAAAGGCTGGGAGGGAGAACAGGGGGGGAGGGAGAGATGAGTCGGAGGGAGGGAGGAATGGAAGGCGGTAGAAAAGAATGGAAGGAGGTAGAAAAGAATGGAAGGAGGTAGAAAAGAATGGAAGGCGGTAGAAAAGAATGGAAGGAGGTAGAAAAGAATGGAAGGAGGTAGAAAAGAATGGCGGGAGGGATGAAAGGACGGTGGGAGGGCGAAAAGGGGGTGGGAGGGAGGAAGGGAGGAAGGTAGGAAAGGGATAGAGAGGAGAGGGAGGGAAGAATGGAAGTAAGGAGAAAGGAATGGAGGGGAGAGAGAGGCAGTGCGGGAGGGTGGGAAAGTGGGAGGGAAAAGAGAGAGGGACAAAGAAAAAAGTGAGAGAGAGAAAAAGAGGAAAAAAGGAGGGATATGAGTTCTGAAATAAAAGATAGCGGAGTAAGGGGAGACTTTATAGGCGTCGGCGAAAATGGAAATGGAAACGAAAAGAAGAAAAAAAACGAGAGCAAAAGGGGAAAAGCCTTTAAAAAAAGACGGGAGAGAAAGAAAGGAGAGACAGGGAGAAACTATCCATCCACGTTTTGTCGGACTTCCTCGGCGCCGGAGGATTTTTAAATAGTTGGAAACTTTGAAATATTAACGTGTAGTGAGAAGACTGATATTAACCCAGCGTGAGAGATATGTAAATATTTTCCGGGCGCGTGAAATTTTGCGTCGCGTCCGTAGATAAAAGGAAGGCGACGTCAGGAGGGATCCCCACGCGTGTTTTTTTTATTGGAATATTTTCTTTGAAAAAATAAAATAAAACGTTCTCGTGTTAAAAAAATAACTTTGTCCATCTGTCCCTCTTGACTCGCAGCATATCTGTCCCTGTTAATTTAAACTTCTTCGTTTTCTCGCATTGTCCGGAATCCTTTTTTCATAAGGTGGGGTCGGGTTCCTTTTTTTTAATATTATTACTTTCTATATATGCTAAGGTTTTTTCTGGATGTTATTGGATTTTCCCGCAGGAGGCGATGATTCAAAACACTATGGCGATATTTTGAATGAACTTCAGAACTAAAATCTTCGAGTATTGCAAGGCCTAAAAAGATAAGACCATTTTTGGAGAGGGAATAAAAACTATTGCTACTAAGAGATTAAAAAAATTCTTTCTTTTGACATTTTTAAGCCTCTAAAATTCACCGTTTGTATTAGAAGCTTCAGGATAATTCATTGGTAGCGCGATAAGAAAAACGTCTGCTTTCAAGAGATTCTTTGACACATTTTCATTTTGTAATTTTTTAAGTCTCGAAAAGTCATCGTTTGTGTAAAAATCAACTGAATAATTCATAGAATAGCGTGAGGGTAACTCCGCTCGTTTTTTAATCTTCCATAAAATAAACAAAACGTTCGTGCCAATCGCCTCGCTTTACTCATCAAAGGAGATACCTGCATAGTCACGCACTTTGATAGTAGCCGTCCTTCCACGCAGCACGCCTTTCACTCACTCTTCCTCTTACCTCTTCCACTCTCTTTCGCCTTCTTTCCGTCTGCCATTCCTCTGATCCTCATACAAATGCACACTCTTTCTCTCTCGTCTTATCTGCACGTACGGACAGTATAGCTGCCAACACCTAGCAACGCCAGGGGTTAGAGCCAGACTGCGAAATACTAAACATCTCATTATTTTCTCGTCAGATTTGAATTTGAACAACGAAGGGGAGAAACACAAGTTGTATCTTCGAGGCAAAGTGTGGAAGGCGCGGGAGGAGGAAAACGCCTCCGTAACTGAAACGGAAAACGAGAATTGTTGAAGAAAACGCGGAGGGAAATAAAGAAAAACAGCGATTTCTTCGCAGCGAGGGATAATAATTCTGCGTAAAATTTGACGATATTTTTACAAGACCGCGTCGGAGAGCGCGATAAATAGTTGAATCAAAGGTTGCTTATACAGTTTCTAGTTGAAGTCAAGGTGAAAATAGAGAGCCCACAATGTAGTTCCATATGGTTCATAGGCTCACACATTTAAACATGGATTATGCAGCGGCGGAACTACAAACATTCGCCCAGATGGACCTGCAAGGTCCCCTAGATCTATGGTCCCTCTCGCGGTCACGGACCCTGCGCTATTATATAGTTCCGCTACTGGGATTATGTACATACAGAAATTTAGAACCATTCGTCCATGTAATATGGAGCATATAAATTTTTTTAGACAAACTTTAAACAAATCATCTAATTTGTGCGGTTATACGTACGCATATTTCGTAAATCGAGGTGTATCGCGAAATTTCCGATATCAGCTTTCAATGTTTTCTCAAAATTTCCATCCATCAACCGATACGATTCGAAAATGCCAATAAAATATCATCACGTGCCGACTATTTGCCTTCCCCTGACACAAGCAGATGTAGTTTCCCGACGAAGCTAAAAAAAAACATTTCTTTTTTACACGGAAAGATCCGAACGCCCGTTTATAAAACATGTCCTCCCATACATTCCGAAAATTGCGGAAGAGGAGAAAAAATGAACGAAGTTTTGCCAGGTTCGGAATACATACGTGCAACGCGAGACCTCCGCATATTACTATCGGCCGAGGCGAGAGGAAATATATGCTGGTGCTGCAGAAAAAAAACCCGGCGTGACCAGTAGCGAGAGAGATACAGAAGCGTGCTAAAAAGGACGGCAATCCTTTTTCCCCAAACAGGATCGTATCCGACGGAATCGATCAGATAAAAACCATGGTGACGAATGGTGGTTTGTCCTCACACGTTTTCGTTATTGATAAAAAACGTATGGATGAAGCAGCGGTTGATGGCCAGCCTTCGCTCTTCTAGCTGCGGAAAATACCACGTATATAAAGAGCTGCTGTTAAAATTCAAGACGGGAGAGACCTGTACATTTATTCCGCAATAAATTGCGCGGTAAAAGAGAGGCAGATGGAAACGTTTTGATCCGAGCGTCCATGAATGATGCCGAGGTGTTCGCCGCGCGTATTTTTGTCAGGTTGGTTCCGAACGATAAAATGATGGCAGTGGTGAGGTGTTGAGGCTTTTGATGGTGTTATTACGCTTAACAACAAATCGATTTCGGTTTCCGTCGATGGGATGGCCTATGAATACCAATTTGGTCCTCCCTAGGCCACATAAATATATGAATGGAATAATATATATAATTTATAATACTGTAATTATATATATATATATATATATATATATATATATATATATATATATATATATATATATATACGATTTATCGGTGCTTGCAGACTGCAAGCGCTAAAAAAGTACCATATACCAAGATCTAAACTCGTAAATAAACCAACGCGATCTCCAGGGCAACAGCACTTCTACCACGTGGAGCCTATATGTCGGAATTAGATAAAAAATTCCCTGAGTTATATTTATAGCTTTCCGCGAAATTAAGGCAACTATCCGAAATTTCCAAATTCTCTGGCAATCGACTCGTGACCAAGTTTTCGTATTTCAAGTTTCGTGACTCAGATCGACCTGCATGAGCAATAAGAATAATCATCATTAAGACAACACCCTAAATACAAAAATTATGGAACAATTAGGATATTTTGTTTTAAGATTATGGCATAATCACTCGTGCCTTTAACACGTATCTGGAAAAAAATACCGCGAATATCGCCATTATATTTAAAAATTGAAATGAAATCGAATAACCACGAAATACATCATTAAAATACTTTTCACGTTTTACGGTCACTACTATCAGGTTTGCTTCTCCGATTGTGATCTCTTATAGTTAGGCTTGGTAGGATTCGATTCAAATATAAAAATGTCGATAAACGTCGATTTTTAAAAAAATTCAAAATCGACGAAAATATATAGTCGCCGATAAGCGTCGATTTTCCAACATGATGGAAAAGTATACGTATAAAAACCTATTTTATTCTGAATTATAATATTTAACTCGTCTCTGTTTGTTTTTTCCTACTTACGATTTCGTTCCATTTCTGGGCTTGCATTAACAGTGGAACTGAAAGGAGCGTTTTTACCTACACTCAAATACGCGTCTTTTTGAACAGCTCTCACTTCCACTCTGAACGATCAGGTAACTGCAAGGCCCTGGGGTAGTTTTGAGAACTCGCGTTTTGGGGTTTTTGAGATTTTCCGACCTAATGGTGGGATATTCCACGAGCCTCTCTATACAGATAAGGTCATGGATATGTCCCGCTGAGAGCCTCGACCCCTGTTAAACAAGGTTCGGAAGAAAGTAATTTCGGTGGTCGTTTGAAAACTAACGCTCGCTAGCTAACCGTTTTACTACTCCTTCCACGCATCTATCTCGTGGATTGCATTCCTGGAACAAATGTTTCTTGATTGCTTACTAGGGTTTTTTCCGAAAGATGGACGTTCTTTTATTCACTTTCACCCCTTTTCCGTATGCACTGAACACAATCTTTTGGCAGTCTTTCTATAAAAGTTATCCAGGAAAGGTCGTTACACTCTCTTGCTTTTGGTTCCTTCATCCTTTGCTACAGGTTAGTAAATTTCGATTTATACATAATGGTTTAAAAAAGGTGCACATAAATTATAAATAGTCACTTGAAATTGAAGAGGGATTAAGGATAAATATTTACCTGCTATTTGTTGTTAAATATTTTGACGATTGGAAAAGCACATTTTAATCAGGATTTGAGGTAAGACAGTTGATCGAGCGTTGAATAATTAAGTCTAATTTTTCGCTCTATATATTTTATGTTAAATAAAGCCAATATTTAGTACAGGGATGAAATATACCAAACGAAACAAAGTAAAGTATTAGATAGTAGTTATTTTTTGGGGGCTAAAATATTACTGCGATAATTACATCATTAATGCATTTTCCTTAACGAATGTTTGAAAGCCTTTAAACTGAACTCAAAAATTCTTTTTTCAAAGAATGTTTATCGGCAAAAGCAACAGCATATTGTTCGCATTCCAAGAGGTAAATCATAATTTGTCTACATTCGCGAAATAATATATTTGCCATTATACGAAAAATCAAAAATGTCTAGATTTGGAAATACCAGTTTACGATATTTGAGATTAAAAATATGCTAAGTTTCAGTGTGGTAGAACAACAATAATATTCTCTTTACCGATATGCAAGAAACTAATTTGGTTTAATCATCAATATTCCGTTAGAAAAAGGCGTGAATTAACTATTAATGTATGTTTTCTTATATAGATTGTGTGTTGAAATCATCACGGTGGCCAAAATTGTAAAATGAGTGAAAATACAAAAACAAGATATATCGTTTCGTGTTCGCACAATGAACATTTTTCTGCACTATTTTTACTTAAAGAGGTAAGCTTTCAAGTCAAAAGATTCTTTTGTATATATGTATATATATATATATATATATATATATATATATATATATATATATATATGGATGTCAACAAGGTGTTGGGATGAGGAAACCCAGTGAGCACTCACCAATCAGACGACTTCAGGTTGGCGAGGCTCCGGGGATGTCGAAGCGACACACGTAAAATAACACAAAAACACAGAAACATCACAAACGTAAAGCTTTCGGAACTACTCCTTCTTCAGCTACAGAGAGAGAAGTTGTTATATATATATATATATATATATATATATATATATATATATATATATATATATATATATACCTTGTTGCCACCCTCATCACTACCTTTTCATTTCCTTAAGTTAATATATATTATATATATATATATATATATATATATATATATATATATATATATCTTTGGTTGTAAGCTGTGCATACGTCGCATTAACACGTTGCGTATCGGATCTAGATTCCAGTACTACACTCAGTTCCCGGATATTTTGTCATAAATCCAAAAAAAGCACGCGAAACCTCGTGGCCAGCTCAAAGGCGGTGATTTTCTTTGCTAAAAGTCACGATTTAATTATTAAATAATTAAATTGACGACTTGAATATACTTATTACTTTATATACTTTCCTTACTGTAAGTAAAAGATAAAATAATGTTTTAATAAAATCCACATTGTTTCCTTTAATATTAACATTTAAAAATTTCGAAATAAACAGTAAATTTAAATCATCGAATTGAAAGGCCGAAACTGACAGCCATACGTATATGTAAGCCAAAATTTTTTTGCGTCGATATTCATCGAAAATATCTCGAGAAAATAAACATCGAATTCTACCACGTACTAATTTTAAGCGTCGATATTCGTTGAAAATCTCCCGGGAAAATAAACGTCGATTTAAAAAAAAACTTCGAATTCTACTTATAGTCCTAGAGAAAAACAAACCTATTCCCTCCTTCCTACAGTCGATATCCCAAGTTTAATTAGTATTTAAATATTTCCATTGTTGAAAAGAGGAAAAATTTACTCTTTTTTCCGATTAAAAGCAAATTTTTACGCTGATTCGGTATTTCTTGAATTCTGCCTTCAAAACTTAAGACCTCTGTTTTTTCAGCTAGAGAACTTTTCTCTTCCCGAGTTCGTATTCCAATTTTAAGTAATTTAAGAATGCATTTTTAGAAAGCTTTGCACTGAATCTCATGCGTTTCTTATGGGATATTTAAATGAAACATTGGGCTTAAAAACACCCCTTAAATATGAACTTTTTTGAAATTTTCGATTCTTCTGGTTATTTGTGACTAAAAACCTATAATCTTGCCAAATTTCAAGTCTATAGCTCATTTGGAAGTGCCTAAACATTAGGATCCTCCTATATCTATTATACTATATTGACGCTTCTTACTTATGATGTCATCATTATTAACATACTAGTAGAAGGTGCTTGTATTCTGCAAGCATTTCATCTCACCTTGAAAAAACATTAATTTTTAAAAAGATACACCATTATTACAAAAATATTTTTAATTCAAAAGATTTTACGCCTTCACCAATTGTATTCCATTACTTATGGAACAATGTTGAAGTAAAACAATCCATAAAATTTGCAATTTAAAGAATATTATACTTTTTCCATCGTGGGGTACTAATGCCACACATTTCTGCCATATTTTAAAGTTATAGCTAGGCTTGGTAGGATTCGAGGTTTATATTTTTTTTAATCGACGCTTGTTTTCCCGAGAGATTTTCGACGAATATCGACGCCACAAATTGCTATTTGGTAGAATTCGACGTTTATTTTTTTGAAAATCAACGTTTATGTTCCAGAGACATTTTCAACGAATATAGACTCTTAAAATTACTACTTAAATATAGGGCTGGCATTTTCGGCCTTATAATTCGATGATTTAAATTTACTTTACATATTGAAATTCTATGTAAAATTTACGTTCATTTTACAATACTCTGATTGTTTATTTAAATTTTTATATGAAGCTAAATCTTTATGTACAAATTAATCGAACTAATATATCATGTTCTTCATAAATTGTATTATATTTATACGCATTTACAGTCTTCTTCATTTTTAAATGTTAATATTAAAGAAAACGCCCAATAACGAGTTGAGATTTACCTCTTTATATTGTATAATGAAAACTAGAGATCGATTAATTTATGAAATCCGAACAATATGGTGTTCCTTTTTCCGAGAAACATTCTTTTAAAAAAATAATTTTCAAGCTTAGCGTAAAGGTTTTTAGACATTCGTTGATGCCAATTAAGGAAAAAATATTACGATACAATTACCACAATAATATTTAAGACGTCAAAAAAGAACTACCTAATCTAATCTAATCCATCACTGCACTGCATATTCTATTTATTTAACAAAATATATAGTGAGAAAAATTAGACTTTATTATTGAGCGCTCAATCAACAGTCTTAACTCAAATCCTTATTAAAATGTATTTTTCCAATCGGCAAAATATTTTACAACAATAGCAAATAAATATTAATATTTAATCCCTCTTCAATTTTTAGTAACGATCGCTAATTTATGTGGGTCTTTTTTAAACCATTATATTTAAATTTAATTTACTAACCTGTAGCAAAAGACGGAGCCAAAGCACGAGAGAGGAACTTCCTGGATAACTTGAAGAAAAAGACTGCCAAAAGATTGGGTTGTGCCCAGGGAGAACGGGTTGGAAGAGCATATAACAAGGTCATCTATAGGAAAAAACCCTACAAAGGATCGAGAAACATTTTGTTTCCGAAATACACTCTACGGGGCTGATGAGTGGAAGGGGTAGAAAACGAACACCGAAATTCCTTTCTTCCGAACCTTGTTTTAACATGGGTCGAGGCATTCTCAGAAGGGGCATATTCATGACCTTATCTGTATAGAAAGGCTAATGGAATATCCCGCCAATAGGTCGGCAAATATAATCTCAAAAACCTCAAAAGGTCTATGAAACACGTGTTCTCAAAACAACCCTAGGGCCTTGCGGTTACCTGATTGTCCAGAGTAAAAACGTGAGCTTTTCAATAAGACGCATATTTGAGTGTAAGAAAATACCCTTCTTTCAGTTCCACTAGGAATGCAACCCACGAAAAGAAACGAAATCGTACGTAGAAAATAATACTGCAAAAAAATTAAACAGAAACGACTTAAATATTATAATTCAGAGCATGTATACTTTTCCATCTTGTTGAAAAATCGACGCTTATCGACGACTATTCATTTTCGCCGATTTTGACATTTTAAAAAAATCGACGTTTATCGAAGTTTTTCTATTAAAATCGAATCCTACCAAGCCTAGTTAAAGCACACCAGGAAGTGAAATAATGTTTATGTAATTGTTTAAATTTTAAAAAGGTTTTAAAGGCGAGTAATAAGAACTTAATAGAGATATTCAAATATTTATCTGAGCATTTGCACAAAGCACTAAATCGCTTAAAAATTTCAGATCCCTAGCTCGCCCCGTAGTACCTAAACACTTACCTATTTGTTTAAGTTTTTAGAATTTTTAACAGCCAAAGAAATTAAAATATCAAAAATTCATATAATCCCTATTTTGTGCTTTTTAAAAAATTCTATCTTTAAAGAAATTACAGTTTCGTAGCACATTCGGAAATACATTAATTGTATAAAAATGTTTAAACATTTGCGAATTTTTAGTGGCCGCATTGTTGAGATTTTTCAAGATTTCTTTTTTCTATATATAATTTGCTATAAAATATTTGTAGAAGTTCGTATCTACGATTTATAATTTCCGAGATAAAAATTATTAAATTTTAATGTACAAATGGGGTAAAAACAACCCCTAAAAATTAACATTTTTGACATTTTCAATTTTATGAATGGTTGTGAGCAAAATCCTACAATCGTGCAAAATATCAGCTCCCTGTCCCTCTTAGATTGTTCTACACACTGGAATAACTTCTCCCCATGCTAAACTTACGAGAGATTTTCAAGGCTATTTGAGGTCGAACTCAGGGCACTGTAAGCAAAAATGATACCAATTCCTAATAAGTATTGCGGCCCTCTGGCAACACTTTCATTTCCTTAGCTTATCGACAAGTGCCCGAAATTAATTTACAAAAATGGCGCTATGCTTTTCTCATGAGGAAAAACGTAATATTCGGAATTTCTGGAGTCGAACCCATGTCACTTAGGAAAAGGGCTTATTTTTTCTGGAGGTTTCTCCATGACCTCTACAAACGCTGAAACTTTCAGCTCTTTAGCTCTTGTAGCTTGGGCTATATGTTATCATTATATATCGACGTTTCTTACAGAGGAGGAGAATACTAATGTTTAGGCACTTCCAGATGAGCTGGAGATTTGTGCAAAACCGACAAGAAAAAACGAAAATCTTGAAAAAGTGCAACAATGCGGCCGCTAAAAATTCCTAATTGTTTAAACAAATTTTCAAGGTTTATGTATTTCCGAATGTGCTACGAAACTGTAATTTCTTTAAAGGTAGAGTTTTTTAAAAAGCACAAAATAGGGATTATAGAAATTTTGCTGTTTCAATTTCTGTTACCGTTAAAAATTCTTAAAGTTTAAACAAATAGATAACTGTTTAGGTATTACGGGATGAGCTAGGAAGCTGAAAATTTCAAGTTATTTACAGAGTAGTGCATTTGCACAAATAAACATTTGAATCTCTCCATAAATATATTGCGGCGGCCGTTAAAAATGTTAAAAATTTAAACAATTAGAAAAATATTATTTCATTTCTAGAAGTGATACAACTTTAAAATTTGGCAGAAATGTGTAGCATTAGTACCCCATAATGGAGCAAGTATAAAATTCTTAAAATTGCATTGCTTGGTGATTGTTTTAATCTATTATTTTCACATAAGGGAAAAACGAAAATCGCTGCTGAGGTGATATCTTTAGAATTAAAAAAATATCTGTAATGATGAAATATCTGTCTGAAAAATGAATTTTTTTAAGGTGAGATGATATGCTTTCACCAAGCAAATATATGAAGGAAGAGTGAATGGCGAGAGAGGGAGAGGCAGACCGCGCAAGACTTGGTTGGATGTGGTTAGTGAGACTCTGAGAAAAAGGGACGTGAAAAGTATGAGGAATAAGAGGAAATGTGTGACTCAGTGTATGAGTGTAAGTGAAGCAAAAGAAGTGTGCAAGGACAGAAGTGTGTGGAGGAAGCATGTGGTGATGGGTTGGTAATTGGCAGACATATGGCATGGCTTACCCCGCAAGGGTAAGCGTCAAGGTGTGTTGTTGTTGTTGCTAATCAACAGGATATATAACCACAATGACCAAACTATACTTACCATTTCGGCGGAGGTACATCACAATGCATCACGTTTAGACAAATCTTACGTGTTAAATTATTAATAAAAGTAAATATTTATTTTTTAAATGCATATCATTCGATAAAGATACATAAAAACCAAGTAGAACCTACGTCAATTTAAATAAAAACAAAATATTTACCACTTTACAAGCAATACATGATATTAGTTTTCCGTATTAATATCGCAACCAAATAAACAATGTCTAATGTTTCTTTACTCAATGTCTCTAGCAACGTGATAAACAGCTTCTACATATTGCATTGAAATACAATATAAAGTTAAAAGCATTTAGATAATGATTATATGCAACTATATATTAATTACTTTAATTAATATTTAAATTGTTTGCTCAGAATAAAAGTAATGGCTTCAAGAGCAACACGTTACGCTGATTATAATGCAAGAAGAAGAGTGGAACGAGCCAATCAATCTGTTGAAGAAGCAAATCGAAGAAGAACGAAGAAGGGAGGGAGACAGAAGAAGAAAGGGAGGGAGACAGAAGAAGAAAGGGAGGGAGAGAGACAGAGGGAGGAGAGAGGGAGGGAGAGAGGAAGGGTGGGAGACAGGAAGGAAGGGAGGTAGAAACGAAAGGATGGAGAGAGAGAGGGAGGGAGAGAGAGGGAGGGAGAGAGAGGAAGGGAGAGAGAGGGAGGGAGGGAGATAGATAGATAGATAGATAGATAGATAATCGTCTTTATTCGGGCGAAAATTTAGACCAGAAGGTCCATTCTTACATTTAACCCTTCGTCAATATAATAAACACAAGAAAATGAATAAAATAAAGTATAACAAAATACATTATATAAACATTATGTACCTAAATCATACTAATTAAAAAGATAAAATTGAATACAGATTTGTGTTTGTGGGGAAAATCTAGGTAAAAACAGACATGTCCTCCCTAGCAAAACCCACGCAGGAAAACACCCACTAAGAAGGGGGGGTGTGAAAAACCTGCGAAAACCCTAGATAGTGTACATATGGTAATACAAAACTACAACATTAAATAGGAAGGAGTATGTACAGTGGGAGAGTTCGTATATACAGCGTAATTATATACCGTCATAAAAAAGTACACGTAAAGGTAATAGCGTAATGTAAACAAGAAATATACAAGTATGCAGAATGAGATGAAATATATACAATGAATGAATATAAAGAATGTTGTTGGGGCATGCATATTATAAGAAAGCAGGAAAGATATAAAAATACATAAATAATATAATACAATATAAAATAATATAAAACAATAGCAAAAAAATAAAAACAACACAAAAAAACAATAGAAGAAAGAATATATATATACACATACATACACATATATATACATATATATATATATATACATACATACAGAGAGAGAGAGAGAGAGGGGAGGGAAAGAGAGGGAGGGAGAGTTGGAGGGAGGGAGGGAGGGAGAGAGAGAGAGGGAGGGAGAGAGAGAGAGAGAGAGAGGGAGGGAGAGAGAGAGAGAGAGGGAGGGAGAGAGGGAGGGAGAGAGAGAGGGAGGGAGAAAGAGGGAAGGAGAGAAAGGGAGGGATAGAGAGAGGGAGGGAGAGACTGAGGGAGAGAGACAGAGGTAGAGAGGGAGGGAGAGAGGGAGAGAGAGAGGGAGAGAGAGAGGGAGAGAGACAGAGGGAGAGAGACAGAGGTAGAGAGGGAGGGACGGAGGGAGGGAAGGAGGGAGGGAGGGATGGAGAGAGGGAGGGAGAGAGGGAGAGGGAGAGGGAGGGATGGAGAGAGGAAGGGATGGAATGACAGAGGGAGAGAGACAGAGGTAGAGAGACAGAGGTAGAGAGACAGAGGTAGAGAGACAGAGGTAGAGAGACAGAGGTAGAGAGGGAGGGATGGAGAGAGGAAGGGATGGATAGACAGAGGTAGAGAGACAGAGGTAGAGACGGAGTGATAGAGAGAGGATGGGATGGAGAGAAAGAGGGAGAGAGACAGAGGTAGAGAGACAGATGTAGAGATGGAGGGAGGGAGAGAGGGAGGGAGAGAGGGAGGGAGAGAGAGAGGGGGAGAGAGAGAGAGGGAGAGAGAGAGAGGGAGAGAGAGAGGAGAGAGAGAGAGAGAGGGAGAGAGAGAGGGAGAGGGAGAGAGAGAGAGAGAGAGAGGGAGAGAGAGAGGGAGAGGGAGAGAGAGAGAGAGGGAGAGAGTGAGAGGGAGAGAGAGGGAGGGAGAGAGAGGGAGAGAGATAGAGAGAGGTAGAGAGAGAGACAGAGGGAGAGAGCGAGGGAGGGATGGAGGGAGGGATAGAGGGAGGGGGAGGGAGATAGGGAGGGATGGAGAGAGGAAGGAATGGAGAGAGGAAGGGATGGAGAGAGGAAGGGATGGAGAGAGGAAGGGATGGAGAGAGGATGAGATGGAGAGAGGGAGAAAGAGAGGAATGGAGAGAGACAGAGGGAGGGAGAGAGGGATGGCGAGATCGTTTGACTCTCTAACTACTGTATCAGCAAATCAAGAGATCGAAATTGTGTTTATAAAGAAATTTATGATACCGAGCAATAAAGTATGTACTAGCGCGCAGATGCTCTGCGCAGGCAAAGCTAGTTATGTTAATAATGATGACATAAGAAGTGTCAATATAGTATAGATAGATATATATAGGAGGATACTAATGTTTAGGCACTTCTAGATGAGCTACAGATTTGAAATTTTGGCATTTTAGTCACAGCCAACCATAAAAAACGAAATTTCAAAAAAGTTTACATTTAAGGGGTGTTTTAACCCCATGTTTCATTTCAGTACCCCATAAGAAAAGCATGGGATTCAGTGCAAATCTTTTTAAAAATGCATCTTTTATTACTTAAAATTGTAATACGAACTCGAATAAAGAACAGTTGTCTATCTGAAAAAACGGAGTTCTTATATTTGAAGGCAGAATTTAAATACGTACCGAATTAGCGTAATCATTTGCTTTTAATCGGAAAAAGGTGTGAATTTCTCCTAATTTCAGCAATGGAAGTCTTTAAACACTATGACAATGACCTCAGTCCTTTTAAAGGGATCTGATATCTAATATATGATAACCGCTGTGTCTCCCTGCGTCTCCGTTGGTTTATTTACGAGTTCAGATCTTGGATATGCTGTTTTTAGCGCTTGCAGTATGCAAGCACCGACAACTCGTGTGTGTGTGGATATATATATATATATGATAATGACGTATCATAAGTAAGAAGCGTCAATATAGTATAGATATATGCCACCTTCGCCATAACCTAGCTACGGCACTGCTCATATATATTTTAAAGTTTACTAAATATTTTAAAAAAATCATAGTTGATCCTTTTTTGTTCAAATATGCGCCTATTGAAAACAGGCTTCAACAAATTTTAGTGACGTGAAGGAATTATTCAATGATCGAGACAAAAATCTTGAACGTTTTCACAAAACAAAGACCGAAACAAAAATTAACAAAAGAGGCCGAGGCATCGTGATATTCCATTATCTTGAGATAATGTAGCGTTGTTAAAATATAAACAAAACTATAAAAACAAAAAGCTTAATATTACTTGGGCTCATCCCACGTACAATATGCGGAATAACCCATTTTAAACTTTATGTTGTTATAATTTTGTTTTTATTTAAAAAAACGCTCTCTATATTCTCGAGACTTAAAACTAATTGAAGCGAGCCAGCATCCTATTAAGCTCTGATGACGGCAGCAACCACGTTCAACTTCACTAAAACTACTGAACTCGAAGATATTTTCATCCGTAACCCGAGAAAACTCGACGACGAATTCAACATAGCGTTGCGTACTTCTTTAAAGGCCGCATAGTTCAATTTTCTGCAAATGAAGTGTGTTAGGATAAGACGTCTTCCATCCTAGTTTTTTTATCTCCGGTTTTTTTCCTCGCGAGTCCTCTTGCGTTCCTTTTTCTCCATGCCGAAGTTTAACTGGTCGGATAACTCCGAAGACTCGCAAGATCGATGCGCTCGCTTAGTAAAGTTTTCCAAACTCTCTGAAGACTATGTCGCCCCGAAATAGTATTAACCGAAGGATTGCTCTGAAGCTCGCCGCATCTCTGAATGCCGTTGGTATTAATTTCGCGAGAAATACAATCCCATAATCCGGGAAAATTGCCCTTTCCCCCTCTCCCACGGATGCAGCGGGTGGGGGTAATCAAAAACACGAGATCCCTTCGTTGACAGAAGATTGAAATCTACGTTTCAATGCGCGACATCGAGGGATTTTTTTTCGGGGTTTTTCCCCCTCCGGATCCGGAAGAGAATGGAATATCTGAACCTGTCAGATGCAGCCGTAAAAATTTTACGCGAGATCCGCCCCTTTCCGTTCGCACGAAAAGGGTTATGAATGCTTCGGCGGGCGGACGTCGTCACAGCAACGCGAAGCGAGCACTCTCTTTTTATTTTTATTTTTATTTTATTTCTCCTCTCGTATGGGCGATGAAAACTGGACAAATTACACCGGACACCCTCGAGCGTCTGAGACCGAGGAAAAACAAGCGCGCATCGTGGCATGCCGGATGGGCTCTCGTTAAATTTGTTGGTTGATTGATTGAGCGAATCTTACTTCGCGTAAACGATCGGTTCTCAACCTTTTCGAATCTTACGTCTCGCCAACCATTCTGGCAAATAAAACCCGAGTTCCACCGGCATAAAAACACAACCCCGCCTTTTCCAAGTGCGGCATTTTACCCTCCGACAGTTTGTCGAGTTCCCCACGCGACCCGTCAGTCACGAGTGTCGAACCCGAGGAGGAGGGAGACAGAGAGAACGTGAGGACGAGCAAGCAGAGAGAGAGAGAGCAGCCTTCAACCGGCCAGGGAAAAATTTCCTTGTTATTCCACTACTTTTCGTATCGTTTTGTTATCCCTACAATTGGACAATTCTATTGAGTATCTTTTGTATATTTCTGCTTTGTATAATTTCACTCCAATATAGTTGTAAGCATTTCCTTGTCACTTTACCATCGTGTTATATTTGATTTCCTGTTGGCAGCAGCAGTGTCACTTAAGAGGTATCGTATCGTTTTTCTATCCTAAGTATCTTGAGAACTGCGAGAGATTAATGTAAATGACACAGTTGCGTCTCACAAGACGTGGAATTTTACGTCAAGCGCATTTTATTAGCCATCGATGGAAATTTTTAAGGAAGTTAATAATATAGTTGGTCTCTTTATTTCTGCAAGTTAATAATATATTTGGTCTCTTTATTTCTGCAAGGAAATTTTTCATAATAATTATTTCTGAAACTTCGCGTCCCACTGGTACAAACGACACAGTCGTGCCTTTTCCGATTATTTTCGAGTTCTTCCGTTGATGAAATATCGATTTCTTTTCGGCGTGCATGATTCCGAAACGCAACATAATGCGGGAAAATGTGGATTTCGCCAAAAAATGAAACCGCGACTCGAAAACGGTGTTTTTCGGTTGAGAGGGAAGAACAATGCGATCACGTCAAACTGGCCGTGTATGCAGATTCGCCGAGGTTGCCTTTTTCGTCCTTTAATAGTAACCGTATCTGCGATAAAGGACCGAAAAAAGCGACTGCTGCGGATTAGAGTTCCAATCTCTGGCGTCGGGGCTTTGGGATTGAAAAATATAAGCTTGATATTTGAAAAAGTCAATATGTGTGTGTGTGTGTGTATATATATATGTGTATATATGTGTGTGTGTGTGTGTGTGTGTGTACGTGTGTGTGTGTGTGTGTGTGTGTATATATATATATACACACATGTATGTATGTGTGTATATATATACACGCACGCGCACACACACACATATACATACATACACGCACGGAGGCGCGGATTTAGGAGGTGCGAGGCCCCTAGGCGACAGCAGTGGTTTCCGAGGCCCCTAGGCGACAGTGGTTTGCGAGGCCCCTAGGCGACAGTGGTTTCTGAGGCCCCTAGGCGACAGTGGTTTGCGAGGTCCCTGGGTGACAATGGTTTGCGAGATCCCTAGGCGATAGTGGTTTGCGAAGCCCCTAGGCGATAGTGGTTTTCGAGGGCCCTAGGCGAGTGGTTTGCGAGGCCCGTAGGTGATAGTAGTTTGCGAGTCCCACGACCCACGAATACTGAAAATATTTGGTTTAAGTTTTATGGAGGAAAACAGGCTATCAAATTCTTAATAATTTATTTGCCTATATATTTACAATAAATGTCGATGTCAATGGTAGATCCAAGTCTTCAAGGGGTACCCTCAGAAATAATTACTTTAATTGGTGCCTTAGGGCTCTGGAAGCAACGTTTGATCGCTTTCATACATGTATAGATAGATATCCGTGGAAAGCAAGTACAGACTGTATGAAGCACCCTTTGCGTCACAAAAATGTTTAAATTACATTAAAAATAAAACCCCTGTATGTATTAACGTTTTTTGAATCGCCCCGTGTATAAATAGGCATGCGTGCATACATCTCTCTTATTCAGAATATAAGAAAGCGGTATATCCAAAAATGCCAATTAATTTCGCCACCATCCAACGAAATGGCGATTTTTTTCGCCAGCCGGCATCAAACTTGTGCCACTATGCGGCGTCACCGTGTCTACGATCCTCCACCCGCTTCACAGAGGAAGACAACACTTCGTCAAATTCGTAATTTTTATGGCGCAGCTGCGAATTTTGAAAAATTAATTCTCAAAAAATCTATGCCGACTCCCTATTAAGATGGCTTCTCATTCCAATACTCCCGAGCCCTCTACATATTTTTTTGCTTGGTCCGGGTTTATTGATTTTTTGAGATAAAACTTCGCTGCATTCAATAAAGGGATGCAGAAGTAGATCCGATTATAAAAGCTTTAAATGAATATTTTTTGTAATGCTTTGGATAAAGGGATACAGAAATTGTCCCGATTATAAAAACTTTTTAAATGTATATTTTGTAAAGTTCCGATAATCAAAATGTTCTATTTTTTAAATAAGAAATTAGCAACAAAAATAAATGAAGATTAAATGGAAATTTTAAAAACAATATCAGAGGACTGAATCGCAGAAGTTTTGAGTACAGTAATCCCTCCATATTCGCGGTGGTTACGTTCCTGAAAAACCCCGCGAATATAGATACTAAAGGCTTTTATGGGATAAATGGAGTTTAGATGTTTAGATGTTTAGATGGTAATAAGATTGTTATTGCTCATTAAATTTATATTTAGTATTTATAGCATAACCTACAGTTCTCGAATCTTTATTTCTCGACGTGGAATTAAGAAAAAATAGGCGGTAGACGGAATAACGCACCCAATGTTTTATTCGCACTATTTTAAGAGAAAATTGCGAGAATAATTCGAGTGACTATGGTAGTTCACTTACAATTTAATGCATTCATTAAAAAAAACTAAAAAATTACTCATAACGGTGCTGATGCCCCTTGAATGGTAATGATAATTACGGCGTTGGAAATGTTAGTTGGACGAGGTTCCCTTTTGTGGATCATCCATTAGCGAAGCAGCAGATGAATGAGGAGAACTTCGAGCGTTGGCGGTGCTACTTCCGGAGACAGCATTTGAGCTTCTCTTAAAGTAGCTTATGATTGGCACCTGCTTCGACTTTTTTTGAAGGTCTTTGTAAACCTCTCTATAGAGATTTTGTATATCTTCCATACCTAACTTAAACTTAATGCCTCGTTCCATGACTGGGTTAACATCAAACACTGTTTCCATAAGTTTCATTATCCCTCCCAATGTTTTCAAATTCAACGTATACTTTGTCGCCACATCCTCCTCCACGTCATCATTTTCATCATTAAACTGAACAAGTTCATCAAGGTCCTCTTAACTCTCCACTGTACGAGTCTGTAAGTTCTACTATCTCCTGTTTGTTTGCATGGAATTTCTAGCTGATCAACCCCTTGGGTTATTATATCCATTACTCCTTCCACACCGAACACACACCCACAAGTGATGAGGGATTCCATGTACCGGCATTAGCCTACTCTTAACGAAGAGCACCAAGGGGGCCAACTGCTTAACGTCCCTTCCGAAGGACGGAGCGCTGACTTTCGTGGTCCCCTATTATCACACAAGTAGGGGACGGGACGATCCCAGGTTGAAAAAACCGACCTTCGCCGGAATCGAACCTGGACCGCTTCGTGGAAGGCCAACGCTTTAACCACTCCGCCACCGCACCCCGTCCTACTATCTCTTCTGGTTGCAAATCCTCAACCCCCTCCCCCAATATCGTGTGCCATTCTTGCAATCATCTTCACTTCTACATCAAGTGAAGGAAATCCATCGAAGTTAATAATTCCACAATTTTCCCCAACACGTTTGTAGTTCAAGGTTTCACCTCTTCATTTGATTCTTAAATTTTTTCTATGCAATGTGCAATGATATAATTTAGTGATGTATTTCCAATACCTAGAGACAATTTGGATGAAGTTTGGAGTGAACAGATGCGTAGATGGGCGTAGAATATAACTGCTCCACCTTTTATGCAGCATGTGTACCGCATGGCGTTGTATCGCACGGTGTTTTCAGGTAGACGACCGCGAATAAGTGAATTTACCTCCCGCGAATATTGAAACTTGCTACAATAATTTCTGCGCGAATAAGCAAAACCGCGAATATGAAACCAGCGAATATGGAGGGATTACAGTACATGAATCTCCATCATTGGAAAAGTTTCGCAATTTTAATAATTAAAAAGCTAAGATAAAGTAATGCTAAGGCTCATATCTTTTCTCATATTGGCGTTGATAGCTAAAAAAACAAAAGATACAGGCAAAAGCATTGTAATGCCCGACTTTCTTTCGGAAAGAAGTCTTGCATCCTACACCGGTGGAACATTTTCGCTCTGAAATCGGTCTTGTATCCTGAATCCCTAGTTCAAAAAAATCAGTTCTCTACCTACTGAGCCATCCCAGCACGGCGCTTGAAATTCAACGCATAAATACTCCATAAGTATTTGAAATATCCTATGAGCAGAAGCTCTTTTACTACACTCAAATGAAATCGTCTCCTCAAACATTCCATTATTCTTTTAAAATGAATTTTATACCAACAAATTGTATACACAGGTGAACCCCATTTAAATCAGTCTGTAATTAATCCATGTTCGTTACTGCCGAGTTATCCTTTTACAATCATATTTGGTTATGGGTATTAAGTAGCCCAGTGAAATCGCAAAATTTTAATACGCGACGCATGTTTTACGTATGTCGTATAAAACGCTTTGCACATTCGATTGTGGATATTAATGAATAGATTTTTAAAAATATCACTCATCTAAGCCATAAAAATATCGTTTTGATCGCTAACTCCGATAATACACGAATTTCAGTAACAAACGTGCTTTCTTTTTGCATCGTGTATTTCAGGAGTAGGTTACGTGAGTTTATTTATGCATGTGTATTCGTGTGCACGTGTGTTTGTGTGCGTGCATCCTCCCTTTTTCTGAAATATTTACGCGCTGGAAAAAAATTAACGGAAGGAGGCGAAAAAATACTTTTAAAATCCGCCAACTTGCGCAGCACGAGAGTTCATTAAAGCTCCGAGAGTACGGAATGAAAAAAAGAAGGGAGACGAGCCCATTACGCATTAATTGCAACATTAGCCCGCCATGCGAAACGACGTCATTGGCACAGGCAAACGCGATTGACCGCGGGAAAATCCATTTCTCCCTTTGCGAAACGGAGGGAAAAAAGAAAGATTTTTTTTCGACTTTTTCCCCGTTCGATTTCTCTATTCAGAGGCAAATTGCGCAAGCGAACATGGCGAGGTTCACATATGCGACGAGAGAGGGAATGAAATTATTGATAAACAACGGTGAAAACAAATCACACTGGCGTAGAGATTGTATTACATCATTATGGAGAGCGTGACGGATCTAATGCCGGCCGCAGGAAACGACAGATCTTTTTTTTTTTAATTTCGATCCCTTTGTTAGTTTCGGGCTCCGTTGTTCAACTGTTTCTCTCGGTGAATTCCAGCATTGGCAATTTCGCAACTTCTTTGAGTCGTTTGCACGTGTATACCCGGGTATATGTTTTCGTGTTTTCTGAAATGTTGTTTTCTCCGATGCTGATGAAGGGCACCGAGTGAGGAAAAGCTTACGCCTCGTATTTCCTGCGTATTAATGCACATGCATACATACAATCACACATTAAACTCTTTTCAAACGCTGATTTCCTCAAGGTGGATTTTAATATAGACGGTTAAATAAATGAGGTACTTATTTACCCAACATGTATAAAATTTATTTAATTATCCACAGTCTTGAATTGGACGCGAACCGCGCTCTGCGGTTCGCGTCCAATTCGCACATGCATGTGGAATGAGAAAACCAGTGGACTGTGCGAGCATATCATTTATTCCATAAGGTTTTAAGTTCGAAAAACGCGGCCATTTCCAGAAACCCCCACGCTACATGGTGTTTATATGTGGGGGTATGTATGTATGTATATACAGGGTGTCCCAGAAGTCCGGCCTCATAGGACAACTTTGTTATTTTGCAGAATATCTAAAAATAATAAGAGATCAAAGTTGTTTGCAATAGGCTAATTTTCGGGAGAAATATTGATTTTTTCGTCTAGGGCCTTCCGTTCGACCGCTACTCTCTTGGCTCATCAATGGTTAAGTGACTCTGTCCCAGAAGTTCGGCCTCATAGGACAACTTTGTCATTTTGCAGAATATCTAAAAATAATAAGAGATCAAAGTTGTTTGCAATAGGCTAACCAATTTGCCGCCTTTCTTGGACGAAATGCCCCTAGACGAGCGTCTGAAGTTTTACTTCCAACAAGATGGAGCGCCTCCTCATTATTCTAACACGGTGCGCAGATGGTTAGATTCGTTTCTGCCGGGAAAATGGATCGGACGAAGGGGCCCAGTGGAGTGGCCGCCACGTTCTCCTGACCTTACACCCCTTGATTTCTTCCTCTGGGGACACTTGAAATCAGTTGTTTACTACAGCAGGCCAAAAAGCCTTGAAGAACTTCAGGAGAACATCCGTGCAGCATGCGCAGAAATTACTCCGCAAACATTGCTACGTGTACAGAGAAGCTTGAGGGAACGAATCAGAATGTGTGTACACCACCACCACCACACCAATTTGAAAATTAATTGTAAATGTGCAATAAACACTGCTGCATGAGTTTTTGGACTTGTTATTCATTTTTGTTGCAACTCCTATTCCCATAGCCGGCTCCTAGCTCCTTTATGTAGACGTAGGAATTTCTGCTTAGTCACTTAACCATTGATGAGCAGAGAGAGTAGAGGTCGAACGGAAGGCCCTAGACGAAAAAAATCAATATTTCTCCCGAAAATTAGCCTATTGCAAACAACTTTGATCTCTTATTATTTTTAGCTATTCTGCAAAATAACAAAGTTGTCCTATGAGGCCGGACTTCTGGGACACCCTGTATATATATATTCATTCATTCGTGTTCTGTCTTACGACAGGTCCTACCAATTAACTAATTAATTGGTTTTGACTAGGGAATATACATACACGGTGTGGTGGTTTCCCGTTGCCTTCCACACCGGACACACACACACAGAAGGGAGGAGGGAAACCCGGTGCCGGCATTTGCCTGCTCTTGCGAAGAACACCAGGGGGGCCAACGGCTTAACGTCCCTTCCGAAGGACGGAACAGCTGAATTTGCGCGGTCTCCTCAAACCACGCAAACAGGGGGCCGGATGACCTTGAGAAAAAATCCTACTCGCGCAGGATTCGTACCCGATGACTTTCAAGCATCGGGCGAGTAGCAGCCAGCGTCCTAACCACTACACCACCGGCACCCCCGTATATATATATATATATATATATATATATATATATATATATATATATATATATATATATATATATATATATATATATACTACATCACATCATATCGTATCATATCATATTATATTATAGGTATCATTATATATATTGTCTCTCCTGTGCTGACGAAGGGATCTTCCCCGAAAGCTTCAGTGTTTTTTGTGTTCGTTTTACGTGTGTCACTTCGACACCCCCAGCAGCTCGCCAACCTGAAGTCATCTTATTGGTGAGTGCTCACTGGGCTTCCTTATCCCAACAACTTCTTGCCATCCATTTATTTCATTTACCATTCCTATCCCGTAAGTATATATATATACACACACACACGCAAGTAGTTGGTGCTTGCATTATGCAAGCATTTCATCTCACCCTCATAAACACTAATTTTTCAGAGAGATATAACATTATTAGAAATATCTTTTTAATTCAAAAGATTTCACCTCTGCACCCAATTTCTATCTTTTCTTATTGAACCATATTTGATTAAAACAATGACTTAAATTTGCAATTTTAATAATATTATAGTTTATCCAATGTAAGGTACTAATTCCACACATTTTTGTCAAATTTAAAGTTGTATCACATATAGAAGTGAAGTAATATTTATTTAATTGTTTAGATTTTAAAAATTTAATACGGTCGCAATAACACCTTGCCAGAGATTTTCAAATGTTTGTTAGTTTCAATGCACTAAGCTCTACATAACTTTAAAATTTCAGCTTTCTAGCTTGCCCCAAAGTAGCTAAACATTTATCTATTTGTTTAAACTTTAAGAATTTTTAACAGCCAAACAAATTAAAATAACAAAATTTCTATAAGTATTATTTCTTTTTTTTTACTGCCTACCAGTAAAAAAGTTTTAGCTTCGTAGCACATTCGAAAATACATAACCCTTAAAAATATATTTAAACAATTGCGAATTTTTAGCGTTTGCATTGTTGAACTTTTTCAAAATTTCCTTTTTTTCTATGCATAATTCGCTACAAAATGTTTGCAAATACTTGAACCTACAACTTATAGTTTCCAAGATAAAAAATATTAAACTTTAATGTACAACTGGGGTTAAAACAACACCTTCAAATAAACAATTTTGAAATTTTCAATTTTTATAGTTGGTCATGAGCAAAACTCTGTAATCCTGCAAAATTTCAGCTTCCTAAACCTATTAAAATGGTCTACACACTGGGATAACTTTTTCCCATGCTAACTTATGGGAGATTTTCCAGGGCATCTGGAGTAGAACCCAGGATACTGTAAGCAAAAGTTAAAATAATTCCTAATATAAATTGCTGCCATCTAGCAACACTGAAAATTTCATTTTTCTAGCTTATGAGCAAGTGCCCGAAATTAATTTACAAATATGGCGCAATGCTTTTCTTCTGGGAGAAAACTCAAATTTCTGAATTTCTGGAGTTTAACCCATGTCACTTAGGTGAGAAATCTCATTTTATCTATAGGTTTCTCCATCATATCTACAAAAAATGACACGTTCAGCTCTCTAGCTCTTGTAGTTTGGGCTGGACATTAGTATCCTCCTATCATTATATATAGACGTTTCTTACAGAGGAGGAGGAGGATGATATAACATACATATAACACATAGGAGGATACTAATGTTTAGGCACTTCCAGATGAGCTAGAGATTCGAAATTTATTTCTTAGGTAGGATCATGTGCAAAACCGACTAGAAAAAACGAAAATCTTAAAAAAGTACAACAATGCGGCCGTTAAAAATTCGCAATTGTTTAAACAAATTTTCAAGGTTTATGTATTTCCAAATGTGCTACGGAGCTGAAATTTTTTTTTAGAGGAAGGATTTGTAAAAGAACGCATATAGATTATATAAATTATTATATTTTAATTTGTTTGGCTGTTAAAAATTCTTAAAATTTAAACAAATTGATATATGCTTAGAAACTACGCCGCAAGTTAGGACGCTGAAATTTTTAAATTATTTAGAAGTTAGTATATGTAAACGAATAAACATTTCAAATTATCCGTAATATGTTTATTTTGGACGTTAAAAATTATTTAAATTTTAACAATTAGATAAACCTTATTTCACTTCTAATTGTACTATAAATTTAAAATTTGGCAGAAATGTGTGGCATTACTAGCTCAATCTGGGAAAAGTATAATATTCCTAAAATTGCAAAAATTAGCGAAAGTTTTACTCCATTATTTTTCCATAATGAAAAAACGAAAACCCATCCAGAGGAGAAATCTTTAGAATTAAAGAAATATTTACCATGATGGAATATCTCACGGAAAAATGAATGTTTTTTCAAGGTGAGATGAAATGCTTGCAGTATGCAAGCACCTTCTACTAGTATCATTATATATAGACGTTCCTTAAAGAGGAGGATATAACATACTAGTAGAAGGTGCTTGCATTCTGCAAGCACATAATCTCACCTTGAAAAAAAATTCATTTTTCAGACAGATATTTCATCATTACAAATATTTTTTTAATTCTAAAGATTTCACCTCCGCAACGATTTTCGTTTTTCCCTTATGTGAAAATAATAGATTAAAACAATCACCAAGCAATGCAATTTTAAGAATTTTATACTTTCTCCATTATGGGGTACTAATGCTACACATTTCTGCCAAATTTTAAAGTTTTATCACTTCTAGAAGTGAAATAATATTTTTCTAATTGTTTAAATTTTAAACATTTTTAACGGCCGCCGCAATATATTTATGGAGAGATTCAAATGCGTATTTGTGCAAACGCACTACTCTGTAAATAACTTGAAATTTCCAGCTTCCTAGCTCATCCCGTAATACATAAACAGTTATCTATTTGTTTAAACTTTAAGAATTTTTAACGGTAACAGAAATTAAAACATCAAAATTTCTATAATCCCTATTTCGTTTTTATAATTTTATTGCGTAAAAATAACCATAATATCTAGTATCACATTTTTCTAACCAATTTTCTAACTAAAAAAACATTCTTCAGTTGCTGTGGCGCAGTTTCCCTAATTGCGTTCGAGATCCTAGTTTTTAGGCACCCAATTTTCTTATATATATATATGTATATATATATAAGAAAATGTTTCAAGTTGCCAACAGTTAAATGGTTTTTTGTGCTACTTTTTCGCAACCTCCTTCATTTATCCTGTTAACGAAGGATCGAACATTAATTCCGTCAAAGACAAGTGCTTGAGACACAAACTCGTTGTCTCAGAATACGTTTTACAAACTTTCTTTCACTTCATTCGGATAAAGCCTAAAGCTCGCTCAGTATTTTTTTCAATTTTCATTTAAACCCGCCGAGGCGTTCGGAGAAACTCCGCGAAACATTCCGAGTAGAAGAAAACAGTAACAGTAATTTGATTGAAAGAGAGAAAGAGGGAGGGACAGAGGGGGGAGGGAATGAAAAAGGCTGCGAAACGCCATTTCCAGTCTCTCCAAATCAGAAAACTTGCCGAAGCTCATAATTTACCCCCGAGGTTGAGGTTAACGCAAAGAACAATGAGCAGAGAAATTAAAGATATCACTGCCACTCCGCAACACTTTGAAAAGCGGTTCGTATCGCTCATAGACAAAGGGGTAGCGGTCGTTTTCTCCTCTCCCATTTCAATGCAAAAGGGCGCAAGCAGTCCCACAGGATTAGAGTCAAAATGAAGGGAGACAGAGACAGAGAGAGGAGAGAGAGAGAGAGAGAGAGGAAAAGTGAAAGGGAAACGGAACAGATGGAAAGGGAGCAAGAGCAGGAGAAGATAAAAGGAATGGAAGGGATTTGGGGACGAGGAGAGTGAGAGACAGAGAGAGTGAATTGTCCACATTCGGGAGGAGGAGAAAGAAACGGGACAGTGCTGAATCGGCCGTAACACGCCGCCAGCTGATGAAGCGTTAACAAAACACACACAATGGGGTGAACAAAAATGGAAGGCAAGAATAACTAGTTAAAAAATATACGTATGCTCGCCGAAAGGACAAAGTCGCGTCGGGGAGAAAAATCGAGCGAAGGTAAACGGAGAACGGTGTTTGACGGTAGATAATTAGGCAGGAAAAATAAAAAAAAAACACGGGGAGGTCTTGAGCAGAAGCGGTGGCAGAGACGCGAGAATATTCGTCGTGAGCAAGCAAGGGTCATGAATAAAGAACCTATACTTGAGTAATTTGATAAAGTGAATTTGAAATTGAAGTCTCATTAGCCCAAGTGTTCAAGAAGTTTGTGAAACTAAGATTTACGAATCGCGTCGGATCTTCAATCCGCATCTTCACAAGAAAATCACAGAAATCAGTGCTGTTACTCCACAAATGGTACAGATCACTTACTAGTTTTATACGGTGGAATGGCAACGTTTCTCGGATTTCCGGCACAAATTTTGCTAAAAATGAAATTTGCAATATAGTGAAATTATAGAATTTTCCGCTCCTTATTCAAATAAATGATATTTAACTGGCGAAAATTGGTTTATTTCACTTTTTTTATATAAATATTGCTGAAATACTGCAAATCATGTACTTTATAATATTTTTTCTCAAAATCTGAAACCCTGAAATACTTTTTTAAAACGAGCATTTATGAATGACGAGTTGAGAAAATAAGTATGTACTTATCTTAGGTATATTTAATAGCCATAACTGGTTTTGCTATTAGAGATACCTAAGATAAGTGATTATTTTTTCAACTCTTGATTCAAATTTCTTATTTTTTAAATTTGTTTTCTGTCATAAGACAAGCTCGATTATTTTCTATGTAAGCCTCAAATGCGGTAAAGCTGCATTTACACGGGTCAACTAGAATTGAACAACTATTTAGTACAAAAGAGTTGAACTGAAATCGAAAGCAAGTTGAACATGTCAACATTGTTTCGACGGAGTTGACCAACTAGTCAGTCAATTCAACAAAAGCAGAGACCCTTTCTATGTTTCTTTCAACTGCTGATCTCATTATCAAGTCGATTACCTGTTGAACCGTGTAAACGTTCAACTGCCACAAGATACAACGCGGTAGAACTTTTTACATTAGAACTTCACGAACGCATAAATCGTTCTGTAAAAGTAATTTCATAATAGAAATGGTGGAGTGGAGAAAAATGTCAAACTTTTTCTACCAGAGAGTGAAATCATCGCATTAACACGTAATAAAACATTCAAGTTCGTAAAAATCGTATATGTATTAGCAATAATTTAATCTCAAACTTCTGGTAAAAACTAGCAAATTGAACATCAGGGTACTCTGTAAAGTACTTCGAGTGTCGAAAAGCGGTCTCCAATGGCTACATATATAGTAAAATATAATAAATTATTTACTCAATTAACCACAGATCAATTTTACACCTTCTTTAACTCCACTTATCGTTTCAACAGAGCTGAATTAACCTTAACTTTCCCATCCAATCATTCAACTTCAAAGTCGAAACGAACCAGTTATTCAACTCGTGTTGACCAGTGTAAAATGCAGCTTCACTCGACCAACTACGTCGGCATCGGTACTTTTTCCCTTGCCAAGGTTATTGGACCGAGGGTAACCCATTTTAATTATCTCTGCGTAAGCAAGCGAAGCGGAAGATGAAAATGGTAAGTAATGGACGGCCCAAGTCCAAACACCGGCTAGAAAAGGATAGCATGACAGAACAAGAGATTGAAGAGATAGGAAACAGGGAGAGAGAAGGGGGACGAAAGAGACAATGAGGACAGAAAAAAGATGACCAGATAAAGATACTGCGTAACAGAAGGAAATGGAGAGAGAGATAGAGAGAGAGGGAGAGGTAGAGGGAGTGAGAGGGGGGGTGAGAGGGGGGAGGGGGAATGAGAGGGGGAGAGGGGGAAGGGGGAGATGGAGAGGGATAGAGGAAGAGGGGAAGGGGGGAGGGGTGGGATAGGGGGAGAGGGGGAAAGGTGGAGAGGGGGAGAGGGAGAGAGAGAGAGAGAGGGAGAGAGAGAGGAAAGGGCAAATGTAGTAGAGATAGGAATATGAGGAAGGAGCGAGTGAAAGGTCCGATCTATGGGAGGAAGGGGAGTGTGGGCCATCTTCGCAGAAAGCATTTGGTGTTGGGAAGGACCAATGGCTCCACCGAGCGAAGTCATCCAGAGTGAGAGATCCTTTTGCACGGTTCGGGCCAATAGTCTCCTTCCAGGGCGAGCGTCCCAAACAAAGGAAGGGCGGTGGGCGAACCAAACAAAGGGAGATATGGGGCGGCGTCGGGCGATGAGAAAGGGGGGGGCGAAGAAGTGGGGGGAGGAAAAGGGGTAGTAGGGGGGGGGGCGCCCCCTTTTGTGTCCTGCCTCTGCCTTTCAAACAGCCCCAGGGAGCGAAAGGAAGGAGTAAAAGGAGGAAAGAACGGAAGGAAGCGAGGGAATCGGCAGCGGAGGAAGCGGTGCGTGCGTACGTGCGCTCGTGAGTGCGTGCGTGTGTGGGCGAGGATGGAAAGAGAGAGGGAGAGGAAAGGAGGTGAAAGGCACAAACACGCGAAAGCGAAATAAAGAGATAAAACGTGTGAGAAAGAGAGAGAAAGAAACCTAGAGAAAGAAAGAGAAAAAGCGGAATCGCGTTTGACGAAATCAGCTTGCGGATAAATCTTTACAGGACAAAATTTGATTTTCCAAATGTAATTTTAGCGGGGCGATAACAACGGCCGATAGCGCGCCCGCGCTGTACTTAATATATATATACATAAATGCCACGCTTTCGATATTCGACGAATTTTTCGCTCGACCTTCTCGACAGAAAATATATTTTACCTCTCTAATTTTCCGGACGAGGTTTTAATTTAATATTCGGGCATGAAATGGAACATGCCCCCCGCCGTTCCCTACAGAACGAAAAGCATCTGAGCACACAAAATTGTCAGGTTCGCTTCTAAAAAATTTGCTTTCCGCGGGTTTGTCGAGGGTTGTAATCGAGGAACACACCAGGAAACGAGGTCATTTTGTTTACGGAAGCGGAATTTCGGAATGCGTGGCAAATAAAATCCCTCCGCCCGAATAAATGCTTTTTATTGCCTTCGGCTGACATTTTTGCTGTTTACTTTTATTCAGCTTTTTCGTCGAATGTTTATCCGCGAAACTTAAAAAAAAACTAAGACGATATTTGCTTCTCGATAGAGAAAGGACAAATTTACCGTATTGGTGTTTCAATATTTTTTTTCTCAAAAACAACGCACATTGCGTGCGGATATGTATTTGTCGCGAACTGGAGCGAATTGGATTATTATTGGAAAATCCTCGGAATACGCCAACTCCAGAAAATGGATAAACAATAACTGGACTGCATTAAGAATAGAATTTTTATTACGTTCAAATGCAGCGCAAATATATGTATATGTATGTGTATATATATATATATATATATATATATATATATATATATATATATATAGGCAAATATCAATGCAAAAGGATTTACCAAACTAGGTCATTTGTTGTTCATTCACCCGTTGCTAGCAAACATTGGTTAAAGAAGAATACTTTTTTAAAATACACAAATAAAGCCGTTTTGTAAATTGCTCAAACCACATAAACATACACGGACACGAATAATTTTGGATTATGATTAAATGACGGTATGCGGCGGTAAAAACTTAAAACCGTACCATAACTGTCCAATATAAGTAGTGCGTACCGAACCGAAAAACATTTTGCTAACGGGGGGAAAAACAGCACGTTCTCTATTCATTTTATTTCTCCCAAAAATATACAAACAAAATTTCCCTATAGAGACTGCGTCACTTTCAATTTTGCTGAAAACCTGGGATTTTAGACAGCCCCGCCGTACACGTGTTCTACCAATCTGGAGGAAAGGGTCGGAAAAACGTTCTCACAAATCTCACAGCGTGAAGCGAAGCAAGGTAGGCCTCGCTCTTTTATAATATGGTAAAATACAGTTGTTCCTTTGAAGAGGGGAGCTAGGAAAGATATGGAATGCGCGAACAAAGAAATTCTTTTATAAATATAAACGCTCGCTCGGAGAAAATAAGGGCGAAAAATGCTTTACCGAAAAAAAACGAAGTTGAGCGAATGTGGAAAATAAATAGAATCTCATCGGGAGTCGGAAATATATGAAAAAATTCATTTGTGGATGAGGAAAGGTATGTGTGAGAGAGAGAGGTGAGAGAAAAAGTCTCTCGCCACGCTATCCTCAAGAGAAATTTTACCCGTTGTCAAAGTGTGCGGAAGCTGTGAGCCTTTAGCGGTTAGTGATTGGCTAGCCCAAAGGGAAGACAAGATGTCGGTTCATCTGGCAGGCTAGTTCCCTTTTTTTTATCAAGAGATCGAGGGGATACCCGTCTGTCATTGGAGGGACCTATCGATTTGAGAGGGAGGAAATGACGGGGGAGGAAGAGTGAAAGAGAGTGAGGAAGAGAGAGGTGGAACTTCGGTGCTCCCACAGATAGAAAGGGAAGGAGGGAGAACCTGAGTGATGAATCGAGAGAGGAAATTCGGAAAGAAAATAAACAGGCTTCCTACTGCTTCCCTTCTGCTCCTCCTCACACGATCCTCTCCTTGTGTAAATACAATGAGGTGTCGTATTATTAATTTTTTTCCGAAACGCGGAGAAACAATTCCGGACGAGATTTTTTTCTTCTGAAAGGGAAGATGGATGAATGTGTATATATATACCTACATATACGTGTGTATATATAATATATGTGTATATAATTATGCATACATATATACATATACGTGTGTGTACACAAACACACACACACATATATATATATAATGTTTTTGCAAAAATAAGTCCAATTTCCGAAAAATTCTCCGTCTAAATTAATCCTCTACATCAACCAATAAATATAAAAAGACGGCTCGACTCCTGAAAGGATAATTAAGTTTCAACAAGGAAGAAGTAGTCGGGCAGTTTTGAAGAGGAATAAAATATAACAATGCACTTATTGGAACGAAGCCATCTCAAAATATCGGAAAGACAGAGAGAGAGAAGCACTCCCGCGATTCCGATATACAAATGACGAGTTTTTTCTCGATAAAATGGAAATTTTATGTCAGCGACAGGTTGAAACGTTTTAAATGTTAATCGTTCGGTTTATTGTTTTTCTCATCTCGATAAAATACCGAGATGCCGAATTATCTTGACGCTAATTCCTACATAAATACCGCGCGGTGGGTTTATCTTTTTTGATGAAAATACGTTGAGAAAAGTTTGAAATGTTGGGGGAAAAATGATAAATCAATTTTCCGTCTGTGAGGCTAGTGGAAACTATCCTAGAAGGCCTCCAACAATCGCGGAAGTTACCTTCTTTAAAATCGGTGATTAATAAGCATCGACAGCAACAACTTACGCATGATGCGGTCGGTTAAATAAGCGAATAGTTAAGTTTATGAGGCGAACACCAAATCGAAGTACACAGAAAATTCCTGAGGAATAATCAAAACCGCGAATGTCCAAAACGCGATGTTGAAGGTTCACTACAATTTTTGGGATTGCACATTTCCACTGCGTTTCCTATTTTCCACGCTTTCCTATTTCATTTCTCATTTGATTTCAAATGATTTTTACGCATTTAAGAGGATAACAAATAAAAGCAAGTCATTTAGCTCGGATCTTGTGAGTTATACGTCCCATTATTCGAAATATCACATTCAACGGATCTTTACCTTTATAGAAACGCCACTTTCTTACAAACCTAACAACCAAAATAATTTTTAAAAACCACCCCGATGGATAAGGCAATTGTGAACGTGGAAGGAAAACCAAGCCAACCCCCAAACCAAACCAACTCGATGGAGAGTGCAAATGTGAGCGTGAAGGAATTGTTTCGCAAACCCCCCTTCCCCTTAAACCCCCGCATTGAGGTATTGTTGTAGTCCATAAAGGGGACTGCCGCTCCCTTAAACTCCCGCATCCCCCCGGGTTGGGTTAAAGTCGGTTTACACGGTGCCAGTGCACTGGGGACAGTCAAGTAAAATGATTGCGCGCGCAGCACTGTGTAAACAGGGCGCGTCAGTGAATAGGCAAGTCAACTATCATTGTGCCAGTACGTTGGTACCCTTCCAACTTTTCGGCGTGCCAGTGAGCCAGTAGGGCAGTAAAAAATGGCGGCTTCTAAGTGGATGGAGAAATACGCATTGAAATTTGTCGAGTTATATGAAGAATGTGATTGTGGAACTTTAGTCACGCGGATTATAAAAAAAGGGTAATTAAGCACAGGTCAACCGCAAATGGTTTTTGTTAGTAGAAGGATGTTCTTCTGCGACTTCTCTTAAAAAACAAGCAGAAGCCCCTAATCTTTCGCGTCTTCGAATCCAGTCACGCACCCACATTCTACTAACGCGATGTTTTTGCTTCCGGTGATCAATTTTCAGTTCTTCAATAAGCATTTCAGATGCCACATCCACACTCGCGCGAACAACTTACGCCATTTTTATTCATACTGGAGTAAAGACAGTACAGCAACCGTGTAATAACTTACTGGCATACCGGTTCACTGGCAGCTAGCCCACTGACCCCAGTTCACTGGCTCCGTGTAAACCAACCTTTAAGTGGTTGGGGGTTGGATTCGTTCTATTTCCTCCCCCATGTTGGTTTATGTGGTAGACACAACAATACAATAACAACGTTAGGTACAAATAAGCAACAATTGTAGTTATACACAAGCATAATTTAATATTCTAAAAAACGGGACGTATAACCCACAAGATCCTTTTGCTCTGCTTCGACTGAATTAGCGATCATAAATTTATTCAAACGGGCCAAATATATTTTTAAACGTATCCATTTCCGTAACCACCCTCTCCGCTTATCAAATTAAGAAAAATACTCGCAATTCGTAGCTTAACTAGAAAAATAAAGTCAACTAATTAGCAAAATATTTTTCGAATTCGTAGGAATCGAGGATTTTTTTTAGAAATTGATTAAAATAAATGCGGAAAAGCTGGAAATCAAACAGGGCAGCGCGCAAAAATAACATTAATGCCCGACTGAAATCTCAAAGTGCAAAGAGTGGAACATCATGATAGTAGATTATGGGATAACGAACAAATTATCCTGGTATTTTTTTAAATATCGCCAGACTAAAGTATACACTCGACGAAACCGCGGCATTGTTTCGCTGAAATCAATTATGCAGGGTTTTCAAGAGATTATATCGTTTTTTATCGGCGACTCTCGAAAGAGGATTTGATTAAAGCCGCAGGGGCGATTTGGGAAACTCATTTTCAAGAGTAATCACACCGCAAGAATTATTACCATTCCGAAACAAAAAAATAGAAACAGCGCACCGAAACGCGAATTTTCCGACGGCGAAAACATCGCGGAGATCCGATCGATAAATTTCGAGCGGAAAACGGCCGTAAAACGCAGCGAATGAACGGGGGGAGAGAATTAAAAACGGAAAAAAAAAACGCATCGAAACCCTCGCAAACATCGAGATAGAGATCGCGCAAATCCTCGGCAATTAACGCGTCTCGCGAAATAAACAAGCCATAGCAACAGGACAAATGTCGAGAAAATCCTCACCTTTGAGATGGAAAAAAAACGCAGATGCCTCCGTAACTCGCTTAATCGCATCCATTACACGAAACTCTCTTCCCTCTTTCTCCCTCTTAAGCTTCGCTCTAGAAAAAAAAAATCGCGTGTATATTATACCTATATATTTTTTTCTCGCTCCCTTTTCCACGGCCAATTTACTTTCTCCATCCGCTTCCATGCCCTCGCCTAAATAGTTTATAACGTTCCTCATATTCCGTAGGAATAATTAATGTCGCAATTACGAGAAAGATAATGCTCGAAAACGTTTCATTCGTAATTAAAAATATGGCGCGTTTCGCGATTTTTTCGTTTCTCAAAAGCTAAGGATTTTCGTAAGACTGCAGCCACCCCGAGTAGTTTTTCTACTCCCCTTGTCCCTGTGCGTGAATTTGTGTGTTCGCCTGTGTTTTTTTTCTCCCCCTCTCCCCTCCACTACCCCCTCACTCGACACTGTTAATCTGATGTTTACCAACACCCAGCATTTCTTAGAAAAACTCATTACTGTCGTCTCGCTACCGCTCCCTCGCTCTTATTCAATGAACATATTCCGCTCCCTATTTTCGCCATTCTTCCCCCCTCTCTCCAATTCTTCTCAACCTTCTCTTTTTCTGACACCTACCCTTTCACTATTCCCTCGCCTCGCCTTCTCGCACCTTCGTTACTTTGCTGCCTTTATTTTCTCCCCCATCCCCTTCTTCAGTTCCCTTCCTCTCGTCTCCTTCACCTTATCACCATCTCTTTCATCCATTCCTGCATTTTCAAAAGCTCCCTTTCGTCCATCTCATCCTCTTTTTAGTTCTGCCTTCCTTTCCTCTCTCCCTGTTCTCCTCTTCCTCATTCCCCTTCTCCAACTCTCCCTCCCATAATTCCCTCCCTCTCTCCTATTACTCCTTCCTTCTCTCCCATCACTCCCTCTCTCGCTCATATCACTCCCTCCCTCTCTCCTATCATGCCCTCCCTCTCTCCCTCCCATCAGTCTATCCCTCTCCTATCACTCCTTCACTCTCTCTCTCCCATCATTCCCTCCCTCACTATCTCTCCCATCCCTCTCTCTCTCCCAGCAGTCCTTCCTTTCTCTCTCCCCATCATTACCTCTCTTTCCCGTCACTCCCTCCTCTCTCCAATCACTCCCTCTCTCCCATCACTCCCTTCTCTCTCTCACCATCATTCCCTCTCTTCTATCACTCTTTCCCTCTCTCTCCTACCACTCCTTCCCTCTCTCTCCTATCACTCCCTCCTTTCTCTCTCCCCATAATTTCCACTCTTTCCCTTCACTCCCTCCTCTCTCCCATCACTCCTTCCCTCTCTCTTCTATCACTCCTTCCCTCCCTCTCTTCTATCACTCCTTTCCCTCTTCTATCACTCCTTTCTCTCCTATCACTTCCTCTCTCCCATCAGTACTTTTCTCCCATCACCCCCTCCTTTTTTCATCCCATCATACCCTCTCTCTCCCATCACTCCTTCCATTCTCCCTCCCATCATTCCCTCCACCCTCCAATCACTCCTTTCTCTCGCCCATCACCCCATCATACCCTCTCCCTCCCATCACTTATTCCTTTCTTTCTCTCCCATCACTTCCTCCCCCCCTCTCTCTCTCTCCATTCTTTCATGCCTTTTATTCTTAAATCGGGTAGGTCGAGGGTGTGCAGCCCCTTTTTCTCTATCTAACAGTGGCACAGTGACACGGGAACACAGAACATGGAAACCGAGCGTAAAAAAATTCAACGATCGAGCAGAAAATTCCCAAGAAATTATGCTCTAGCTGGAGAGAATGAGGTTTTTTCCCCTTTTGGTATGGGAGGAGTTTCCGACCACTCATATCAAGTTACGAAAGTAGAAGTAAGAAAATTTCAAAAGAAATTATTTCTTTGTCTGGAAAAAGACGGAAGATTTTTGTGTTGGTATGGAAGGAGTTCCCGACCATTTTTTTCAAACAAAAATTGGATCCAAAGAAAATTCAGAGTAAGAGAGAAACGGGAGGGTTTAAGATTGCGTGTAACTGTCTTTAAGCAAGATAATAGCACAAATATTTAAATACTAGCTTCATCATGTTGTACGCCTGCAATGTCGTTTAATAAGTACACCAAAGCACTTTCATAGATTTTATAGAAACTAAAATGTGTTATTTACGTCTTAAATCATACACTTTCTCAAGTTAAATCAGTTCTTTAATAGGAAACGTTATTTTAGAATATTCTCAAAATGATGGCTTGACATGAGAAGTCTAATTCTAAAAAAAATCGTGCATCGAAAGTTTCTTCGGGTCTTACGAAGAGTTAATATGATTGGAAATGAGAGTTTCATAATCTATAGGACTTATAAAACTCCCTTCCATGGCCTGTAAATGAGCTACTGTACATGCATTGGAATAAGTAATTCAGACGAACATTCTGAATTCTTCTCTCCGTATCACGTCTCTTCGCTCTAACCTCTCCCTCCTCTCTTCCCTTTCACCTCCTTTCTCTCTCCCTCTTTACGACACCTCTCTTCTCCCCTCACTCCGTTTTCTCCTCCCACATTCACTCCTCCAGGCTCCACTCTGCATTCCTCATTCTTCCATATTCCTCCCTTTTCCTTCCCCTCTGCGCCTCCGTCCTCTCTCCTTCCGCCCAATTTCCATTTCTCCCCTCGTTCGAAGCCCCATCCCCGCTCATCCCTCCTCGTCCTCCTCCATCTCTCTCTTTTCCTCATCCATTCTATTATAAAACTTTTATTTCGAAAATGGTGGGAGAATATTAACAACTTTTTCGGGCGGGGAGGGGGGAGGGTCTGGATGAAAAGAAGATCTTGCAATTGAACTGAAACCTACCGTGGCTGGGAAAAGGGCAGAAAAGATAAAGGAAGAGAATGGGAACAGGGCTAAGTGAGGGAAAATAACAAGGGAAGAGAAAGGAAGAGGTGTGGAACGAGAGGCAATATTTGGCGGAGTCAGGAGATCGACGGTTTTGATCGCTTCGAAAACTTTATACCTCGATAGACTTAACTTTAAAAACTTTAATCCTAAAAAAAACATGGAATTTTATATCCCTAGCGTCAATTGATTCTGTCGGGGAGAAGTGCTCAATGTGTTATAGCCTTACATAATTAATAGGAATTAAAAGAAGTTTTCAATGGAATCAAAACCCTTCTAAAGGGATGATACTCAATTTTACCTAAAGATAAAAATTAAAATGTAAGAATCCGACGACGACTTTTTTCAGTTTTAAAAAGGATATTAGCTTTATTTCATTTTCTTTTTTTTTATAAATTTCCATAATGATTGTTAACCTATTTCCTAATCATCATCATAGGTAGTCTGTCCGTAGACAGGTCCGTGATTATTCATGGTTTAAACCTGGTTCTCCATGTATTTCTATTTTCCGCTGTCCTCCTCATATCTTGAAAACTCTCTCTTTCCCTTTCGAATCGTCTATCAGCTGAAGCCTTTTCCTACCTCTTCCCCCTTTTCCATCTAGTTTTCCTTCTAACGCGTCTTTAATCATACTCTCTCTCCTCAGGTAATGTCCAAGACACTTCCTCTTTCTAATAGTCTGGAAATTGAGTTTCTAACAACGTATACTACTAATGAATATGTTATCTTCTTATGATATTTATATATAAATATGTATATATAGCGATATTTAATATTTATGCAGAAAAAATAACAGAAGAAGCGTTGATGGAAGAGAAAGTATTTAAGATAGGAGGTGAAAGTATTACCTCCATTAAATATGCAGATGATCAAGGATTAATAGCAGAAGACGAGAAAGAACTTCAGAGGATGACAGACAGACTAGTGGGGGTTGGCAAACAATATGGAATGAAGATCAATGCCGAAAAAACGAAAATCATGGTGGTTTCAAAGGAACATAAAGAATTAAATATAATGGTAAATGGCCAAAAATTGGAACAAGTAAGTAGCTTCAAATATCTTGGCAGTATTTTAGCACAGGACGGAAGTAGTACACAGGACATCACAACTAGGATTGCAATGGCAAAAGCAGCATTTAACGAGAAGAAGGAGCTTCTTACAAGCAAGAAAATAAATGTAGAAACAAGGAAGAAATTACATATGGAGCATAGCTCTTTATGATGCAGAGACGTGGACGGTAAGGAGAAAGGAGGAAAAATATTTAGAAGTTTTGAGATGTGGGTATGGAGGAGGGTGATGAAAGTGAAATGGACAGAAAGGAAGAGAAACGAAGAAGTATTAGAAATTAGAAATCCTTTCTTCTCTCACCAATTCTAATACTTCTTCGTTCCTCTTCCTCTCTGTCCAATTCACTTTCATCATCCTCCTCCATACCCACATATCAAAACTTTCTAAATATTTTTCCTCCTTTCTCCTTACCGTCCACGTCTCTGCACCATAAAGAGCTATTCTCCATATGTAGCATTTTGCTAATTTCTCCCTTGTTTCTAAATTTATTTTCTTGCTTGTGAGAAGCTCCTTCTTCTCGTTAAATGCTGCTTTTGCCATTGCAATCCTACTTCTGATGTTATGGGTACTACTTCCATCCTGCGCTAAAATATTGCCAAGATATTTGAAACTACTTACTTATTCCAATTTTTGGCCATTTACCATTATATTTAATTCTTTATGTTCCTTAGAAACCACCATGACTTTCGTTTTGCGGCATTGATCTTCATTCCATATTGTTTGCCAACCTCCACTAGTCTGTCTGTCATCCTCTGAAGTTCTTTCTCGTCTTCTGCTATTAATCCCTGATCATTTGCATATTTAATGGTGGTAATACTTTCACCTCCTATCTTAAATCCTTTCTCTTCCATCAACGCTTCTTCTTTTATTGATATATATATACTTTCCCCTCTTCTTTTTATTATATCCATTTTGTTATACTTTGTATCTTTATCATATCTATATTTCATGTGTATATTAGTTGAATGTATTTATTTGTATATTTGTGACGGTATACAGCGATGCTATATTTACGATGTTTCCTACTGTACTTACTGTTTTCTATGCTTTGTTGTAGTTTTCCATGTATTTTTCATGTATATTTTATGTATGATTAGTGTATTTTTATCTATATTTTGTTTATTTATCTATATTTCATGTGTATATTACTTGAATGTCTTTATATGTATATTTGTGATGGTTTACTGCGATGCTGTATTTACGATGTACTTACTGTTTTCTATATTCTGTTGTAGTTTTCCATTGTAATATATACGATATGTGGGTGTTTTCTTGCGCGGGTTTTACTAGGAATAGCAAATCTGTTTTTACCTATGTTTTCCCCACAAACTTAAATCTGTCTTTACTTATATCTTTTTGTTTTGTATATTTTATATACTCTTCATTAGAATACTTTAATTTTTAATATTCATGATATTGACGAAGGGTTAAATGTAAGAATAGACCTTATGGTCCACATTTCGCCCGAATAAAGACGATTATCTATCTATCTATAATCATTCGCTTCCATCCTACTCTTCATAGCACTTCATCATTTTTCATCCTATCTGTCCATTTTATCATTTTTTCATTCTAGGCAACGGTCTCGGCATCGTTTTCCCTTGTTTGCGAAACGTTATATTAACGACGGAAAACTCCTCCGTCTAACCTAGCTACTATTCCAAGTACTCACCTTCACTCGTAATCAGCGGCTCGACTGGATATTATGACTCGAGGGAGAAGTTTCGTCGGGCTGCACCCTGCCTTAAGTGAGACGTGGGAGAGGTGTCTCTGCGCTCCCTTGCTCTGGATATCGTCCCAGTGAAGACGTCACCGCTCAAAATGCACGAAACCGTACCTGGAAAACATAAAATTTTACCTGGATTCAAAACGTATGAAATACAACCGGTATGCGCGAAGTCACGCGCACGAATGCGAAATGCGAGTCGCCCACTCCATCCACGACCGAATCTAGGAATTAAAAGAAGTTTTCAATGGAATCAAAACCCTTCTAAAGGGATGATACTCAATTTTACCTAAAGATAAAAATTAAAATGTAAGAATCCGACGACGACTTTTTTCAGTTTTAAAAAGGATATTAGCTTTATTTCATTTTTTTTTTTTTTATAAATTTCCATAATGATTGTTAACCTATTTCCTAATCATCATCATAGGTAGTCTGTCCGTAGACAGGTCCGTGATTATTCATGGTTAAACCTGGTTCTCCATGAGCTTCTATTTTCCGCTGTCCTCTTCATATCTTGATAACTCTCTTTCCCTTTCGAATCCTCTATCAGCTGGAACCTTTTCATACCTCTTTCCCTTTTTCCATCTAGTTTTCCTTCTAACACGTCTTTAATCATACTCTCTCTCTTCTCAGGTAATGTCCAACCTAGTTTGCCTTCCTCTTTCTAATAGCATAATCATTCGCATCTCTCCTACTCTTCGTAGCACTTCATCGTTTTTCATCCTATCCGTCCATTTTATCTTCAGCATTCTCCTCAAAGTCCACATTTCAAAGCTTTCCAAGTATTTGAAGTAATTTTTCATTAGCGTCCATGTTTCTGCCCCGTACAAAGCTATTTATTTATTTATTTATTTTAGCTCATAAACAGCCGTTAACGGCCTTTTACAATGAGCGTAATAACTTGAACAAAGACGAACACATACAACCATGCCCTCGGCAGGATTCGAACCCGCGACCCTAGCATTGGGAGCCAGACACGCTAACCACACCTCTATCAAGGCTCCATACATAGCATTTTATGAACTTCTTGCTGATACCTTCACTTATATTCCCCGTAAGTAGATGTGTGCGCGTATATATATATATATATAGATATATATATATATATGAATGGAAAATCGTCACGAACGACACAATTAGCGAAAAAATATATAAATTTTTCCGTCGAATTAAAACAGAAATCGCTCGCGAACGAATTGCTTCCCAAAGTTACCTCCCCCCCCGCGTCAAGGCTCCGTTGAACGGAGACGTATTTTCTGAATAGTTTTCCCAGCTGGATGGCTAGAAGGTCGAGCGAGAAAAAATACATACTTTCGTATTATGTCTCAGGCACGAAAACTTTGGTGCGCTCTGGTCTCCCCCTCCCCTCCCTCCCTCCCTCCCTCACCTCTGTCCCACCACCGATACAATTTCAACTCCGAAAAATCAAGCGAGACAAAAGCGATGACCCCGTGAGAGATTTTCTCCAGAGAGAGTTGGAGGTAGAGAGAGAGAGAGGGAAAGAATGGAAGACAGAGGGAGAGAAAGGGAGAAAGAAGACAGGAATAAAGAAGAGAGAAATAAAGAGGGATGGGGAGAAGGGTTAAGTAGATAAAATAACACCACTTACTTTAAAAGCTTATATTTCCGGTAGTACGGGGCCGCTGGCTAATTTTTTTACTCGAATTTCCGAAAGGGATCCAGAAAAAAAGATGTTCACATTAAAAAAAAACACCCTAAAAATGATTGCGCCCCTCTTGGATGCGATGGAAACCGTGCTAAAAGAAAAAAGACGCGTTACTCTTTTTTTTCTAGCGAAATGTTAATCACCTCACAATTATCCCGAAAATTACGATATCCATCCTCGTAGTTGTCGTGGTTATTAATGCTGTGCACGTAATTACTTTCCATTCCGTGCTTAATTTCCCGAAGAAGCCTAAAGTGGACGCAGTGAAAAAAAGTAATTCCGACAGCTAAATGATCGTAAAAAAAGTTCTCAAATTGCGTTATTAGTCTTTCCGTCTTACCGAGAGAATAAAAATCCCTCTTAATACACGGTTTAAGACGAAGGATGGAAGGGTTTTAGGATGCGACCCTATTTTTTCTAAAAAAAGTCTCAATTCCTAGATATCGAGGTTTTTAGGTCTTGCAACCGATCTCGACGTCTTATGAGAAAGACAACCTTACCTTAAAATTCGTACCCGTTGTATGCATATTAATTCAGCTAAGTGTTCTCCGTCGTCCTATAAGCGGAGGATCCCATTATATAACCCTCCCGCGACGCAATTTCCACCTCACTTTTCTTTTGCGTTTAAGGCCTCCTTCATAGTAATTCTTTCTGTTCCGTCAACTAATTTCTCTCTCTCTCTCTCTGTAGTCCTATATACCACTTTCCACGCTAATTGCCGCCCCTTTCGTCCACGCTAAGGACTCACTCTAGAATTAATTATGTCATCATTCAGGGCCGTTTACACTTCCAGCTCAATTTCAAGCCCTTCTCCGGAGAGCGAAATTAACAACTGTCTCAAAACGCCCGGATCCATCCTTTTAACGCTACACCACTCCAAGGAATATTAAATCACCTCGCGAATTATTCACCGCGTTAACCGAAAACGCGCAAACATTTTAATACGCATCGTTGATTACGAACGGAAAATGAGAGGAACGAGAAAAGAAATCCCGTATAAAGTTTTTGATCCACACGCAAACATTACCGAAAAGAATTATTATACACGCGCAAATGCCGAGGAAAAATAAAAAATCCGCGAAAAATTTGTCGCGTAAAGGTCTAGTTGTTTTTGGTGAGCCCTCCCGTATCAGCGACTCATTTGTTTTGAAGAGACAAAAAACTAAGAACTTGGATTAATTTCGCTGCTTTTTATTACCCTCGCGACCCAGATTTCCCGACAAGAATGCCTCCCGCGACAGAAGTATGACGAAATTCTTCGGCGAAATGTTAGAAAAGGCATTAATTTTTTTGTGAAACGATACACGCAGCAACCCATCGTTATTCCGTGCTCGTTCGACTGAGTGTATAAACACGCCCACACGCCGGCTGTCTGGCAGTTGTCGTAATGAAAATATATCTTCATGAATGGGTGACAAAATATTTTCCGTGATAAAACGCAATCGCAACAAAATATGGAACTGGGCGCAAGAGCAATGGAAGGTCAGCTCCTATGTGACACGCAGAAAGAAATGCGACTTTTGAGGCCTATTTTTGTCATTCGCGATTTTTATTTTCGATTCGAAATTTTTGAAACTCAAATACAGGCGGTCCTTGCGTCACAAAAGGTATTTATTGATGACAAAATAAATATTAATAGGGAAATCACCTTTCTTCCTAAATTTTTTAACTGACCGGCTATTCATTGCACTACCTCTCACAATCAGATACACATTGCGCGTAGGCCAGAGGGAATCAGCAGGTCGTAAAAAAGGTATTTATTGAAAAAGATCCTCAATTTTTTTCATTTAGACCGTGAACGTATTGTATAGCAAAAAATACAGCAGTAGTCTTCAGCATTGTTATTCGATTACTGTAATGAAATATTAAAGACGTTTCAGAAACAAATTTTGATAGTATAAACTAGCGCGATCTCATTGGTTCGAATTATTAATCATCCTCCAAGAGTTTTAAGATATATAATCGTGTCCGTAGATTCCAAATCTGATATTCCTGATCACTTAAAAAAAGATTCTAAGCTCCCAAAGAGTAACAGATTCTTATATTTCCGTCATGAGCAAGGATAAAAGACTTGCTCTGAATGAGTGCGAATATCTACCCTAGGAGGTAGTCGTTCCCATAACATCTTTGTCTGCTGAGCTCAATATAATGTATTATTATTCAGTTCGGGTCCTAAGAGCCCACGCTCACTAAACACTTCACTTGTGTAATGAATTCTTCGATTTTACGCTAAAATTTATCAATTATTTTTCGACTAGGGTTAGTGACAGAAAAGGTTAAGTTGAGAGCAAATATTAAAGAATTTTGATGTAACCTCTACTTTAAGATTATAGTGCTGAATATTTACTGCACCGTGATTTATAAGGTTCCGGTGGGCGTTTTATAATTGGCCAAATATGAATATCCTCCAAGAGTACGCATTCTGTCCAAAATATACGGTGAGTGGCCCTTTGCAAAAAATATTCTGATAAAATAGAACGTGAACATTTATAATAATAATAATTTATAATTTATATTTTTCTAACTTTAGCACATCTTTCACTACATGAAAAAGAATACACCATGGAAAAGTTTTCCTAACCATTGTTTTTCATTAACTATTGAACGAAGGATATGAAAATTGAAAATCCTGTACGTTAATGTACACAAATATTCAGACTGATTATAGTGTTTTTTACTTATTATTATAACAACTGTAGAAAAACTGCAGTCCCAATTCTGTACCTTTATCAATGCTGGGCGGAAGGAAGCCAATGGCCCTAAGAAAATACCCTCACCGGTTAAGGGACGCAAACCATAGCTTACCAGAGTTAAGCGTATAAGCAGGAACTTCAACGACGTAAACTCTGTCGCAAAGATTGCAGAAAACGTACGAATAAAAGATGATCAAGATGAACCCTGTTGCCATAAAACGGTTGAGTGCTCAACGGTCTTATGGCAGCACGAGTCATCTTGTTCCGCAGTTGGATTCAAGCCATAACATGAGTTCAACAATTCATTTTTATAAGAATGGCTCCTTAGTTAATGACGGTGCATCTTGAAAAATCATTTCGGAAAATATTTATCGAAACATTGACCCTGAATATGGATGAAAGAATTAATGCGTGTAGATTGAAAGTTTTATAACGAACGTATTTCAGTGTATAGGAATTGAATTCTATACTAATAAATCATGCAGCGAGTATTATTAATAATAATTTCCATAAAACTAATTATATTCTCATAACCTCCTCTCCTGAGTAATGTTTGCTTTAAATGATCATTATTTTATTTTATTATTATTATTTATTTTAATGATCACATTAAGACTCGTAAAGATCTTTCTAATGCAACGGTAACTTTACAAATATAAAGAGAATTTTATGGTTTTAATGAACATGCAAGGAAAACATCCTAGTTCCTAAAAAATATTCTTACTGATTTTGGAAGTTAAATAGTATTCATTGGCGTATTTGAAATTTCCTTTAAAATGTCATTTCCTATCTTAAACCATCCACACTAATACACGATTTAATGTTGAAATCCTTTTTTAGAACTATTTGTATTCTTACAGTATTGATGCAATTGCGGATTTGGATTAGAGCGAACAAAAGAAATACGTTTCGATTAGTTCCCTCATTAAATGTTTCATTATTTAATTTTCCCGATTTGGTCGGCACTGGCGCTGCGCGTTTTGCATCCGTGTATTGACAAATCTCCCCCTCTGTGCGATGCAGTCATATATTAATACCGAAGTGCACACGCATAAAAATTGCAATGTTTTATTCAGATATACTCGTAATATGAGAGATAAATTTGACCAGCCAAGTTAACTTTGCAAATATTCAAAGAGTACATATTTAAAATTAATAGGTATTTCGGCGATTCTCAATTATGACGTAGTCGACACAAACAAAATTATAGCGTTTGTACCCGGAACCAAAAGGCAAAAGTTTGGTGATACCCTTTTCTAAATAGGATGACTAAAGAGTACAATACTTCACCTAGGAAATATTTTTAGCTCTTCCCGCTAGTCAGCCAAACCTTGAAAATAACAAATAGCTGAACATCTCTAATCCGGAAAAACATCTTCGGTCCGGAAATACGGCGTTTATCTCTTCTTTCCCAATACTTAAGAAATAATTTTTTTAATGTCAAAAAAGTAAGTAAAACTTAATAACTGTCCATTGCATCTGTGACCCCATCCGGATTGTGTACACAAAACTATTTGTATGACGAACGTAATACACGGACAAATCCATTTATTATATTACTAGCGTAATTGCCGGTCAAAAATGAAGGTTAAATGTGAATGAAGTATAAAATTAAAATTAAAACACTTCCCATTCTTCCTCCCTCCCATTTTCCTCATTCTCCCCTCATATTAACTCCTCTCACCCTCTCTTCCCCCTCTCCCTCCACTTCTCTCTCCCCTCTCTCCCTCTCCCCCCCTCTCTCTCTCTCTCTCCCTCCCTCTCTCTCTCCCTCTCTCTCCCCCATCTCTCCCTCTCTCTTCCTCTCTCTCTCCCCCCCATCTCTCCCTCTTTCTTCCTCTCTCTCCCTCTCTCTCTCCCTCTCTCTCTCTCCCTCTCTCTCTCTCTCCCTCTCTCTCTCTTCCTATCTCCCTTCCTCTCTCCCTCTCTCTCTCTCTACCCCTCTCTCTCCCCTAAAATAGCCCATCTATCAGACTTACAAGACATATTTTCGAATTTTGCTTTTAACTATGAACATATTATAATCACCGGTGATTTTAATGCCAATTTCTCCGTTAGCGCCCATAATACTGATTATTTAAAACATTCCTTTACCTCGCATGGTCTCAATATCGTTCCGCTGAATTCGACTAATAACACCCAAACAGCCTCTACCTGGGTCGACTTAGCCATTACGACAAACCTTGAAAAAGTAATAACTCATGGTCAATTGCGTCTCAGGAATTTCTTCTCATGACATAATCTTCTTAGCATACTCACTCAATTCGCCGAAATTCAAACAAACTTTTATGCGTCACCGAGATATAAAAGGGATAGATGATTTTGATTTAATAAACGATGCTTCTACTCTTCCGTGGTATTCTACTGAATTTATAGAGGATATTGATAAAATATTTTAAGCATTAAACACTTTATTAATGCAATTGCTTGACCACTTCGCCCCTGAAAAAACCATTCGCATTTCCAAACCTCGCTTAATGACAATATTAAAAGAATGATGTCCAATCCCGATTCGGTCTTTCGTTTGTTCAAAAGAACTAAAGACGATGATATTTTCGACAAATATAAACGCGTTAGAAACAAAACGAAACAGGTAATCAGAAATGGAAAAATTAGATTCATTCATTCAGTAGCTAGTCCGAACGAATCACCTTCAATTATTTGGAAAAAACTTAGGTCGATTGATATTGGCAAACAAAATGATTTTAAACTGCCTCCATTCATATCATTAGACGCGTTGAATTCTAAATTTTCTACACCCCCGAATGTCACTGGTGATAAAATAAAAAGGGAAACAATTAATTCGATTAGTGTCGTAGCGGAAAATCAAATAAGGATTTTAACCAGTTTAAGTTCATTCCTGTCACTCAATTACAAGTGCTCCATGCATTTAGAAAAATCAAATCTAAAGCTCAAGGCTCCGATGGCATTCCCACTATCTTTATCAAGAAAATGATACATATTATTCTACCAATAATAACTAATATATTTAATTGCTCCCTATCTCAAGAAAAATTTCCATTGCAGTGGAAACGCGCTTTCATAAGGCCATTACCAAAGAAATCGAAATCAACTGAAATCAACGATTTTCGCCCAATAAGTTTTTTACCTATCTTATCAAAAACCTTAGAAAAATTAGCGCATGAAAAATCACGCTCTTTCTTAACGAAAATCAATTGTTAGACCCCTTCCAATCTGGCGTTCGTAAATCTCACAGCACCACCACTACTCTTGGAAAAATCACCGACGACATTCGCCGCGCTATGAATAAAAGGGAAGTTACAATCCTAGTACTACTGGACTTCAGTCAAGCTTTCGACTCGATAGACAAAGGTGTTCTGCTTTCTAAACTGCAAACAATGAACTTCTCGCGTTCTGCTATAAACTGGATATCTTCTTATTTAAGCGATCGTTCCCAATAAGTTATTTCCATTGATTTTTCATCTGATTGGCTTAAAAACGGAGGAGGTGTCCCACAGGGATCAATTTTGGGTCCCCTATTATTTTCTGCAATCACCACCTTTATACAGATGACTTGCAAATATACACAATTTCTACCGCAAACGATCTCGCAAAACCCCTAAAAAATATCAATGAGGACTTGAAACGCTAGAGGTGTGGAGTAATAAAAACTTTCTTAGTATCAATCCAGAAAAATCTCAGGCTATCTTAATTGGTTACCCTAAGATATTAGCAGCTATTAATCAATCCCAAAGAATCCTGATCAACATAGCAAATTCAACTATACCTTATTGTAAAGTGGTAAAGAATCTTGTATTGCTTATAGATGAAACCCTCTCTTGGGCCCCACATGTTATAAATGTGTGTAAAACAGTAAACTCATCTCTTCACTCACTAAAGAAGAAGTTTCTCTAAAAAAGCATCTGGTAACTTCACTAATTATTCCGAATTTTGACTATGTTGATATAGCGTACCAAGATTTATCTCAAGAGCTTTCGTTAAAATTTCAGAGAACACATAACGCGTGCATCAGATATATATTTAATCTGAAGAAATCAGACCACATTTCTGAGTCACTCGTCAAACTAAACTGTTTAAATTTGGAGTCTCGTGGACGCCTACATTTGCGTTCCTTGCTATACCAATTACGTAATTCCAACAATCCACATTATCTTGCCGCTGAATTTAGAAGTATAGACACTGTACATAACCGTAATACCAGAGGGAGCCATAAACTCCTTATTCCTCATCACAGAACAGTAATTTTCAACAAGTTCTTCATTGTAACTGCTTGCAGACATTGGAACGACCTTTCCCAAACAATAAAATATTCGCACTCGATCTCCTCATTCAAGCGACATTGCTACGAATCTCTCTTATCCTTGCAGAGGAACAGTTAAACAGGCTTCATGCTTCAATTTGATTTTTTTTATTTTTTTATTTTTTTTTAATGTCTTAATTTTGACAAAACAATATTTATTGTAAATGTTTGTATTTTACTGATTTATTTGTATTTTTTTTTCTTCTCTCCATTTTGTTCAGACACACCAATGTTAATATCTATCCATTTTGATATTTTTATATGTTTATTTTATCAATGATCTGTTCGTGTTGTGCCATTTTTTTTCTTTATCTTTTTATGATCTTAATATACTTATAACTTGTTCTACATCTCATTTATGTTATGTCTTTAGTGAATCTTAATAGGTTTCGCAGGTTATTCACATCCCCCTTCTTGTGTGGGTGTTTTCTTGCAGTGGGTTTTTTACATGGATTCCATTATTCAGCAGTCCATATTTTTTCTCACCAAATCGCATCTTTTCTTTTCAAATACTGGTATTTATATTGTTACCTGTATTTAAATTGCTAATGTTTTATGTATTATTATATGTTTCATGACCAGGGGTTAGGTGGAAGACTTCTTAGTCTCAATCTCGCCCCAAATAAAGACCAAACCTCTCTCCCCCTCTCTCCTTCCCTCTCTCTCCCTCCCTCCCTCCCTCTCCCCCCTCCCTCCCCCTCTCTCTCTCTCAGCGTGCCAGAATTACAAACTCGGCGCGATATAATTATAAACATCTCTAATTATTTACCATATTGGCCCGTTTATAAGCCTCACTTTTTTCCAAATCTGGATTTAAAGAAATCGCGCTGCGGCTTATATTCGCGCCTTAACCAAAAACCAACATAAAGCTCTACTTTTACTGTAATCTCGGACGAGCGTTCGACACATCAAAATCAAAATCGACGCGCGATATCGATATTAATATGTCCAGGCTATGTGAACACTGGTACTGTACGTGTTGTTATTGTTTATCGCCGAGCATATGAGACATCCCGTAAATAATGTGTGCTCATGTTGAAAGAAGGTCAAATTTACGTAAAGGAATCAGACGTAGGAAAATTTTAAATAAAGGTTATGAGGTATGGTATGTGAATGAAACGAATGTTCGTCTTCCGAAAATGATTAATTCAAAACTGAAAACGCACTTTCCACATCTATACCGTTCAGGAGACGCAAGCATGGTTGATATCATGAGGCTGATGCACGTATACTATCCCTTGTTGAAGAGAATAGGAAAAATGGAATCCCAATTAATCACCAAGTGATTCAATTATAGGAGCCGAAAACTGCAAGTGAATATGATATTCATAGGGAAGGTTTTAAGGCAAATATTGGGTGCTGCAAGAGATTCATGCGTTGAAGCGATCTCGTACTTAGGCGAAGAACAACTCTTGCATAAAGGCTTTCATCTGACTTCGAAGAAAAACTTTTGGCCTGCCAGCGTCATGCCATCAAGCTTCGTAAAATGCACAAGTACTTATTAAGACAGATAGGAAATGCTGACGAAAAAGCAGTTTTTTTGCTATGCCAATGCAAACTACTTTATAAAATAAACGTAATCACACTAGGTGGCATGACATCACAATTACAGGTTCTTTATGTGGTTGTGAACAAGCCTTTGAAAGACCATCTTCAGAGGCAGTATTCTGAGTGGCCTTTGTCTGGAAAACATCCCCTTATACCTTCTTTTGGACAACTTTGCCATTGGGTTTTTAATTCTTGGGAGAAAATACCCGCGGAATCCATAATAAAAAGTTTCAAAAAGTGTTGTCTTTTCAATAGAATGGATGGAACTAAATATGATTTATTACGTGAGGAAGATGAAATCGACAACAATAACAGTAATGAAGAGTGTATTGAGAGTGAAAGTGATGAAGACTATTGTGCGAGTGATTAATTATGTATGCGACTTTTTAACTATGACTATGTTTAAAAAAGGTATGAGAACTACGGTAACATGATAATATTAATAATAATGATGACAACTTAATCCCTGTGAGTGTCTGTGGGTGCATCTTTGACCGGTCCCTGGAGAAGTTTAATCACCCCTAAACCCACGTGTGTTCGTTGCGTGAATGGTATAGTCCCTGCCGTAGAGTAACGTCCCACAAACTTGTGTGTGTGAAGACGGATGAATGAAGGTCACTGGCGAGGATTATTTTCCTGCAAACCTGAGTGTTTTGTATACGTAAAGTGTACATGGTGCGTGACTATTGGAACCCTGGAGAGGAGTAACGTCCCGTAAACGAACGCGTTGGGATAGAGTGTGTGTGTGTGGGGGGGGGGGGAGGGGTGTTATTTCTTTTTACGGTAATTAGAGTCTCTCCTTTTAACAATATATATGTATAATTGCCTCTGTGATTAATTATGCAATATTATCAATAAATATATTTTTAGAAAATGAAGGAACCACTGAATTCAGTATGATATTGTCAATAACGATGATACATGCTAATTATTTTTTTGCATAGCAAGTGTTTTCGTCATGGATGCATCGAATTTTGAAGGCGCGGATTATATTCGAGTGCGGCTTATAATCGAGGCAATGTAGTATATAGCAGCGGTGGTCAAACCGCGACCCTTTTTTATCTTTGTATACGGCTCTTTTAAATTTTAAATTTCCAATCAGAGGCGCGTCAACGTTTTTCACTAAAGAATACAATGACGTAGGGTGACATGTTGGGGAATCCTAAGGGAGATGCATTATATCTGAATTGCTTCGGATACAGGTTATGTTATACTATTCGTAAATTTATGAGCACAGAATGTGTGTCATGCGGCTCTCGAACTTCTGAAGATAATCGTATGCGGCTCCAAGGGCAAGTAAGTTTGGCCACCCCTTTTTCATATAGATGTCCCTGGATCTTATGCACGTCAAATTATAGGTGTGACAAAAAAGTTCCAGGACTGGCAACACTGTAAACGCTGTGTAGGTAGCAGAGTGGTGGGGTAAAGTAGTTTACATTGTATATACATCTGGTTAGTCGTGAGCCATCGTTTGTTTAATTTGATTGAGTGTATCGTTATCTACAGCGTTTTTTGTAACCGAGAATTTTGTACCTCGTCACATTTTTAAAATGGAACAATGGGCGATCATCAAGTTTTGTTACAAATTGGGAAAAAGTGCGGCAGAAACATTCGAAATGCCAAAAATTGTTTAGGGCAGTAAAGCCCTCTCTCGCTCACGTGTTTTTGAGTGGTTTGCTCGTTTTCGTGAGGGTCGGGAGGACATTAGCGACGATCCAAGAAGTGGGCGTCCGAGCACCTCAAAAAATCAAGAAACGATAGGGGAAAAGTTCGTAAACTTTTGGAATCCGATCGACGATTGACTCTAAGAATGATGGAGGAAGAGTCAAATATCAGCAGAGAAACAATTCGTATTGTTCTGGAACAAGATTTGGGTAAGAGAAAGGTGTGCGCGAAGTTTGTCCCCCACAGCTTGAATCCGGATCTAAAAGCCCGCAGAGTTGAAACTTGCCGAGTTTTCATTGAAACTTGTGATAACGATCCTGATTTTCTTGACTCGATTGTTACTAGTGATGAGTCCTGGTGTTTTCAGTACGATCCGGAAACAAAGAGGCAGAGCATGGAATAACGTTCAAAGAATTCTCATAAAACAAAAAAAATTCGGTCTCCAAAAATCGAAAGTGAATACAATGTTGATCGCTTTTTTCGACAGTAAAGGAATCATCCACAAGGAATTTGTGCCGCCGGGTGTAAGTACTATCAACAGTAAATAATATCGGGAAGTAATGGAACGATTACTGAAAATAATTCAACGCGTCAGACCGAATTTTGCAGAACGCGGAAGCTGGTCGCTTTTGCATGACAATGCTCCGTCGCATTCGGTGCTAATTGTGAAGTAATTTTTGGCAACCAAGGGGATCGTGGAGATCAATCACCCCCATTACTCACCTGATTTGGCCCCTGCGGACTTCATGCTGTTTCCAAAACTAAAATCTGCTCTGAAAGGAAAACGTTTCGAAGACATTATGGACATCCAGAAAAATGTAACCGAGTTAAACGCAGTTTCTTCATGGGAGTTTTAAAAATGTTTCCAATCTGTATATAATCGATGTAAGAAGTGTAAAGAAGCTGATGGAGATTACTTTGAAGGATAATAAATTAATTTTTGTAACTTGATAGTTGTTACGTACTTTATTCACTCAGTCCTGGAACATTTTTGTCACACGTTCCTCTTTCATTTCTTGTACATTGTACCTCTATCAAAACATTTAAATAAAACGGATAGAAAGTGAGAGAGAGAGAGTAATAAGAATCCTAAGCAGTGAGATTTAAGGTGGGAGCTCCGTGACTCCTAAGGTAATTGCCGGTCTCCTTGAACTCTAGAAAGTTCAACCTCTAGGAAAAATTTCGTAAATACAGCGGAAATTATAAATATTTCGCGATGAACCTGGCTGTAAACTCAAACTCACGCGGGTAAAACTTCAACGACGACAAAAAATGAATAAATAAAGACAAAACCGCGGCCGCATTCCGAACTTTTGGTTTCGACGGAATTTTTATCAAAAGTTTTAATAAATTACGCCGTCATTTTTTTGGCGTTTTTGTTATCGATATGGGGCTCTAGAAACAATTTTCCTCTGCCTTCGGTCGGATCTTTTTCATCCCATTTAGAAAGACTTTTACAGTAAAAAACCATTCAGTCGATTCGGTAATACATCACCGGAAATGAATATCGGTCGTTAGCTACCGCGAGCGGGGCAGGTGGTGTTCCAGCAGGATCGCAAATGGCGTAAATAAGTTTCTGCCGATTGCCGTAAAATTTAGCAAGGGAACGATGATCGAATCCGCCGGAGCCAGTTTTGGAGGATCCCCTTTTTTTTAATCCCCTCAAGGACCACGCTAAGCTGATTTTAAGGGATTATTCCGCGCCATTCCGCCAAACACTCGCACAAAATCGTCCCGCTATTTTTTTTCGGAATAACCTCGCCAAAGACCACAGAAACACACGATCAAAAGCGTGTGAGCGCGCCCGCTCACATGCACGTAGTACGCTTCGCACCCCTTCACGCTGATTTGTCGCCAGGCTTTTGAAAAAAATACTGCGAGAGTATTTCATCCAATGGTAGACTGCCACGTGTTTGCTAATTGAAACGTAGGAATATCACGAGACAAAAGAGAGAGAGAGAGAAGGATCGTTAGTTCCCAGATGTGGGAGTTTGACAATCTCATCGACCAGTAAAGCTGGGATTTGCTAATCGCGACGCAATGGGAATTTTATCGACCGTCGAGGGGGAGGAGGGAACTTTTTGTTTCCATACACCAATGAGGTGATATTCCTTTCTCGACTGTATAAAAGGACCGGATAAGTAAGAAGGCGACGCTTCCCTCCCATCCTCATTAGCGATTCTATTTCGGATCGCAGGACGTGTTTATTTTCCGAAATGCGTTCCTTCCTCCCTTTTGAATGGCGTTCGACTCAAAGGGGGGCCTCCGCGCTCTTTGAATAGGGACTCCAGATGTCACATGAATGGGAGAAATGGTCGAAGCAATCCGCTTGAAATTGTGCGTCCTTATGTTCTCGCACAACCAAATATTTGTTTTCGTTTATTTTGTTATTCTTGCCATTGAAAAAACTGAACCATTTCCATTCAGAATTGAATTGCTAAACCAATTTCTCATCCATGAATTTAATACAATACAAAATCCATTATGTCAGGGATGGCCAGCTGGCGGCTCTACAGACTTTAATATGCGTTTTCTAGAATCTTTAAGCGGACAAACGATTACTCAATAGAGTATATTGCATGCTTAATACGTACCTAAAACGGAAATAAGCCGAAAGAGGCGATACTTTGGAATCAAACGTCCAGGGAGCATTTGTATTTGGTATGTACTTTTTTCACCTGCCTTAGACTCTGGTTTGCCACCCCTATATTACATAAACCAACATAATTTCTTTAGAGATTACAATCTTAGCTTTTTTATCATTAGAGACGAATTACAAATAGATAGATGAAAAATCATCCTTCCAACGGTCTAGATGGATTGGTTATTAAAATAACTGTTGTCAGATACCAAGTTTGACGCTTCCATATCAACCGTGATCAAAGACCAACGTTGTCGTTGATGAACTTAGTATGTCAGGTTAGTGGCCCACGCGATGCATAGTGTATCACCCGCGGACGGGGTTCGCCAAAGTAACACCTTAACAGTCAACTCCCATTTACGTTTGTATACATGATGCAAATAATGTCCGAAAACGGCTGGTACTGTTTCTTATATTGAATTATTTGAAAATCTTTAAAAGGGAAGCATCTAAACTGAATCTAAAAAAAGTCAAGCCTATCAAGATATCCAAAAAATTTTAACGGAAGAAACTTCGAGAGAAATTTTAAAAACCCCAAAATTGTTATTACATCTTACTAAAACCACCCAATTCTCGTCTCCAAGTTCCTTACATTGGTGTGACTACGCAATTCGACGTTAATTTTTACTTTTTCCGCAAGCGGGTTTAAATAGCCAGGTCCAGCCGGCTGATTTTCTTACGATATAAAATAACGATGCAAAAAAATTAATGTTGCACCGCAAGCACGCAACCGTAAATACGCCAGCCTTGAGCGCTGTTTATGTCAACGAGGTATAATTATGGTATGTAAGGCAATAGAAAACACGATTGAAACTATACGACCATAAAAATTAATAATCATTTTAATCCATTAACAGCCGCGCTTTAGAAGGCGAGAAACTTCTTAATAGGGGCGTAAATAATCTCTAAATGCGCAGCACGTTATGCTTTTGTTCGAATATCTCGGAGCTCCGCCTCGGCCCCCCTCTTTAAGGCTGACCGCGCGATATGTCACTTCCCGCGTTTCACTTTACGGACTCAGTTTTAAGGGATCCGCCCAACTTGGATCTTTTACAGCGCTCTTATGCTCGATCCGAGATTATCGTTCGCATTTTATGTGTAGGAATTCCGTCCAAGACTTATCGAGCGCGTTAATGCAAACGCGGGCAGTAAAGTTGAGTTCAGGTCCGCCTTTTATAACCATTCTTTTTTCCCCGGAGCAGATTAGCCTCCGTTTATGGGTATATTTTCCAGGAGGGTTTTTCAAAGTTTTGCGAAATTGAGGAAAGGCTATGATAGCCGCGGCCTAATTGCCGTTAATGCTATCGTGGGTGTTATGTGCAGTGAACTAATTGGCGAGGACATGCACGAGAGGAATTTTATTGTTTGTCCAGGAGAGTGCATCGTAAACTTCAAGTACTTATTTCCTATGCATTCTTATGGCAATAAAACTTAATTAGTTATGTTTAAAGAGAGTGCCTTTAAGTGTATTCTGATACTGTATTTCCATTTACCCTCATTCTATTAGGCTATCGACACCATTTATTTGCGATGGTTTAGAACGACAGATAATACAGCGATGTACTTGGAGAATAACGCATTTGGCGTCATCCTAACCCTTTTGCGATATCCTTTTTAACCTTATGCTTTATGGAATAAAAAATTTTAAAATTATTTTTACCGTTATTACCATCGAATAAAAATGAATGACGATTACGTGAGAATAAATTAGTTGGATCTCTCCACGTTCGATTTTTTATGACGATCAGATATAATTTAATTATAATTTCGAGAGAATTAATTGCCATTCACCGCTTTAGCTTTTGTGCTTAAGAGTTATAGTTATCCTCAGAGGCACGAATTACGGAGGCAGCTAAGTACCTTGGACCATGTTAAATAAAATATGGACGGTGGCAGAAATCTTAAGCCTGACAGCTTATTCGAGTTGTCGTCCAAAAAACTGTTTCATAAATTGTAAAGCGGATCTTTTATTCTTTTATTTATTTCTACTCTAATAATTAGTTAGGAACTTGGTGCGCGGCACCCCCTGCCATCCACCGTGAAGGTGACTTGCAGGGTAATATGTAGATGTACTCAAGTTGTAACTTTACGATAAGGAGTTCGGCGAAGCACTTTATGAATTAACTAACTGCGCAATCAAAAATATAATCGAGGTCGCTAGAGCTTTATAACGAGTGCAAGATGGCATCAGTTTTTTTTAATTTCGGACTATTTTAGGTTGAGACGCTATTTTGTAATCAGAAACCTATTAGGACGTGTCAGCTCGCTTTGTGTTATCAATTATAACAGATCCTGAAAGAATAATCAAGTAAATCTTAAGACTGAAATTAAAATTGTAAAGCAGTGCTTCTCCAAAAAAAGACCGCTTTTATGGCTATTTTAGAAACATCGCTCCTCAATTACAATAACATTTACCCAAGTAGATTATTTGAAATGAGGAATAAGATTAGGGGAAAAAAACTTTAAAGTCGAGCTTGAAACACGACGAAGGATAAACGCATAAACAGAATCCTCAGCCCATTGAGTTTCCAAGTATCAACATTAACAACATTTACATTCATCCATTAAGGACTAAATGAAAAGACTGACGAATGCCATCCAATATAGACCCGGGATGATTTCATTTGCTGCAGCGAAGCAGAACTTTTCGGCCCACTATGAATAATTAACCGAAACCTTTTGTTGAAATGAACTGCATGACGAACTTAACCGTCAAACAGAGTCGAAACTGACTCCGAAAGTAATTTCGACTCAAAGTCCCCTCCAACGATGAGACATGTTTGCCTACGGCGGAAAATTAGATAAAGGAACGCACTGAGAGAACCCCGAGAAACATCCATTACGTCTGTCGTTCCTTACGCTCGCCCGAGATTCGGACGGCAAAATGTGCGTCAAATTGTCATCGTGCGGATTTTCCATCCTTAATACGCCGCGAAAGGCATTGTTGAAAGAGTAGCACAAGATGGAGAACGAGAACTCCGGTTGTTGTTTACAATGCGCGGATGAGAATAATCACCCGAATAGTCTCGCTTCAGACGAACTCCGCGCGCTATCAAAAAAATAAGACCCCTTTTTGTTTCGGCGAACGCGCGCTAAAGGCGCAAATTAAAAATATGCGCAAAACCGCGGAAGAAATTAAAATGTCTGTAGTTGTACCGCTTCACCTTTCGGCGAAAATGCAAAGAACCTTTCTCCAAGACAAACACCTAAGGGTTTATTAAAAATATCAACAAGTACCACGTGTGTATTAATGTGTTAGGAGTATAGGGGCAGAAAGGATGTTGAGGAGAGAGAGAGAGAGAGGGGGAGTGAGAGAGAGAGGAAAAGGGTTCCTGTGAGGTCGGAAGGGTATGTAGAAAAGGATAAAAGGGGAGAAAGAGGGAGGAAAGTGGAGGGGTGGGAGAAAGAGGGGGAGAGGGTAGGAGTGGGGGAAAATGGGCTCCCTCATTGGAGAGTGGCTTTAATCTAAATGTAAATGAATGACTATGCGAGAGATGAAGAGAAGGAGAGAGAGAGATGAAGAGGAGGTAGAGAGAAAGGAATTAGAAGGTGTTGAGAAGGATATATGTATGTATGTTTGTATATATATATATATAGGTATATGTATATTATATTATATATATTATTTTTATATATATTATATATATACAGAGAAATAGATTTGGAGCAGGGATTTTAAGGAATAAAAGGGGAGGTATGTGCGGTAGGGAGTTCCTATAGAGATTTGGAGTGTGAGTCGGGATAGAACATGCTGAAGAGGAAACAAAGCTATTTGTTGATGAGGTGGATGACGGAGGCGGAGAGAGAGAAAGGAGAGGTAAATGTTCGGGAGGAGAGGTGAGGAATGGAGAAGGCAAGAAAAGGAATGTTCTTCTCGTGAGGAAAAGATAGAGAAAAAGAGTGGGCGGGAGGGAGAGAGAGAGTGGGCGGGAGGGAGAGAGAGTGGGCGGGAGGGAGAGAGAGAGAGAGTGGGCGGGAGGGAGATAGAGAGCGGAAGAGGTTGCGGATTTGAGGAAAAGGGGGAGGTAGCGAGGCAGGAGGTCGGGTGGGGAGGGAAGAGAAGGAGGGATGGTAGGAGAGGGTATCCGTAGAAACGCAGACTTTGAGATTCGGTCTCTGTGGGAGGAAGTAAGTGGCGGTAGAAGTTCTCGAGAGGGATGGGAGATATGTGTTTGGCGGGTTTAGGTTTAGGATGGAGCCAATATTCCAGCGCCGCCGGCGACGCCAGTCGGGGAGGAGTAGGAGAGGAAGGAAGGATATGGGATCAGAAAAGGGGTTTCGGCATATCTCTCTCCGCCTCTCTCTCGCTCGCTCTCTCTCCCTCTCTCTCTCTCTCTCTCTCTACGCTTTCCGAGAGTGGAAACAGATAGCGAGGAAAAGGACGTTTCGAGCGTGACGCTAAATGGCTGTTTAAGCGAAGTGAAGAGAGGGAGAGAGAGAGAGAGAGAGAATAAGAAGGTGAAAGCTAAATTGATTGTGAGCGAGTCCGCGTGGAGACAGAGAGAGAAAGAGAGGCGGTGAGTTTCCATGAGTTGAAATAAGACCATATCGGTGTCGCGTTTTGGAGCAGATGGAAAGTGTGCGACGACGTAGGCGCGAGATGGAGATGTCTTAATAAGGAAGACGCGGATGGAAAGGGATGAAAAAGCTAAGCGAAGCGAGCAAAAATTCACCGGAGAGAGATGGAAACGGCACCTTTCCTTAAGATTAAATACGCCCTTTGATTATGCATTCACCGTTTACTTGTGCAAGCACTTAGTAATAGGGCAAATATGACGATGGAAATTTTTCGAGCGCACGGGACGGTTTGCAAACGCCTCCGTGGCGGTACGTATCGAGAGGCGTACGCATTTCCCGACCGATGCACAGAGGTCGCCGCTGCTAAGCTCCCTTGCTGATTCTCCGTCGCTTTCTCCCCGCATAAAAGCTGACAAAGTTTCACGGGCATGCATGTTTTATTTTCGGCGATAACTGCACGAATCCTTTATATTCCATAACTTGCGAGAAGTAACCGTGCGTTGCGTAAATCAAACCCTGTCAAACTTTATTTCCGACTAGAAATTCAAAGTTATCGTTCCACGCCCTTGTACCACCCTCGGAGAGCTTCATATATCACGCCTATCAGATAACGCTAGCGTTGCATTTTTCTAGTAGAAATCGAATTTCGCCATCAACAAAAGTTATCGCATGTTAGACGGTTATGTCAATGATATTCAAAGAGTACAATTAGAGTGGGAATACTAGTGATTTAATGTTTTGAGCACTATTTGACGCACAACCAGCAAGGAAGCTAATACCCTACCGAACAAAACCTACAGAAAATATCTACGCATGCAAAAAACATGCAATTTAACGATCATTTTGCGTGATAATTTGACGCAAACCATGACGAAAATTGTTGCACCATTTAGCCTCTGTGGATGAGGACCGTTCGAACATACGCTTTAGAAATCAGCCAGACAAATCAAAGAGAAATCCGTGATAATATGAACCAACTTGAATGGAACTCTAAATAAGCCTGAGCTTCATAACAGGGACGTAAGAGTTGAGAGACAAAAAAGCGACGTAATAGTGCTCTCTTCCCGAAACAAGACGTACTCCTGAACAAAACGGCCTTTGATGCCTCACTCAGGGCAAAATAGTCGCTTAAGCACGCAAAGCAACTCTCGACGCTAAAAGGGGGAATGAGGATGGGATTAAGGGAACGCGTGAAATCCGACGAAAGAAAACAAGGTAAGAGAGAGTAATGGAGAGTTGGGAGAAACGAGGAAAGAAGAGAGGCTTGGAGAGATTGTGAAGTGAACGACATATAAAAGGCCAGAAAGGAGAAAATGGGAAATGAAGAGACGGAAGAAAAGAGAAACCAAGAGAGGTTAAGACGAAAATGAAGGAAAGAAAGTGCGAGGAAGTACAGGGAAGTGAAAGAGGAAAAAAGGGGAGTTGAGAAAACAAAAGAAAGAGGAAGGAAGATGAGAGGTGATGAAGACGGAAAGAAATAGGGAAGACAAAAGAAGAGAAAGGAAGATAAGAACGAAAGGAGGGGTGATAAAAAAGGTAAAGAGAAGGGATAAAAGACAAGAAAAGATGAAGAAGCAAATATGAGATAAAAAAGCAGCGAGGAATTCGGATAAAGATGTATAAAAATAAAGAGGAAGAGCAGAGGAGACGATGCGGTGAGAGATGAAGAGAAAGGTGAAAATTAGGCGCAAAGAATTCAGAGAAGAAAGGACAGAGCAAAGCAAAGAGAAGAACGCATACGACTTGTATCGTGGAAAAGGAATAGAGCATTGTTTACGGAAATTGCGAGAACCTTTTCTTTGATACGAATCATGAATCAACTTCGCGAGATCAGGACCCCCACAATTAAGCATAATAAAATATATACATATATATTTAAATATAGAACAGGCAAAGCAAGAAAAAAGGATGGAGAATAAAGAATATATATAAGGAGAAAAGAGCGAAGGAAGTGGAAGTGGGCTGGAAAGAGAAAGAGACAAATATAGACAAATGTAATCAGAAAAAGGAAGATATTATTGTTCAGGAAATTTGTAAACAAATTTGTATGTATTTTCCTTTCCTTTGACAACGACCACGAGCCACTTTTGCAATATTGAGACTTACACAATTAATTTAATCAAAAAATTATAAAAGAAAGACGGGGTAGAATGGGGAACGAAACAAAAGGAAAAGAAATAGAGGGAGAAAAAAGTGCACTTAAAGATGGAGAAGGGAGAGACAGGATGTGAGTGCAGATTTAAGTAAGAGAAACGGACGAGGGAAAGGTTTATGAAGTTGTAAAAGAGCAAGGCAAGAAAGCGAGGGGATGGAAAGACAAAAGAGGGGGAGACAAAAACAAGGAATCAAGCTCAGGAGAACGAGCGAGGAGAATAGGAAGGGAAGAGGGTGCGTGAACAGGAGAGGTTTAAAACAGAGCGGAAGTTTCGGCGGCGATTTAGGTGAAGGTACAAGAAAAGAGGACGAAGGAGACAAAAAAAATAAAAGAAAGGCGGAGAGAAAACGGGAAGAGGAGCGAAAGCGAGGAGGAGGGTCTACGGGAGATGTAAGGGTATGAGGTTAAAAGAGTGGATAAAAGCAGAGATAGAGAGTGAAGCGAGATGGTAAAGGGAGAGGAGGGAAAGGAGAGAGGGGGGAGGGAGGGGAGAAGGGAGGGAGGGGAGAAGGGAGGGAGGGAAGAAGGGAGGAGGGAAGGGAGGGGAAAAAGAGGAGCAGCGAGCGAGAATCGGGAAACAAGGGGAAGGCGTGAAGAAGGTGTTTCGGGGAGCGTTGGCAAACGAATTAATAGGTGCGGAGAAAGGAAATGTATGCGCAGCAACGCCTTAGACACGAATTTGGCGAGGGGAGGGAAAGAGAAGGAGGAGAGAGGAGTGACTGAGAGCGAGGGGAGAGAAAGGAGAGGAGTCAGGAAGGAGAGGAGTCAGGAAGGAAAGGAGGGAGGTAGGAGCAGGGAGGTAGTAGATAGGAAATAGAAGAGAGGAGATAGAAGAGGAGGTAGAAGAAAGGAGGGAGAGAGGATGGAAAGGAGAGGAGGGAAAAGAGAGGTGGTAGTGAGGAAGGAGAGAGGAGAAAGTAGAATGATGTAGGAAATAGGAAAGGAGATAGGAGAAAGGAAGGAGAAAAGGAGAGTGGTGGTGGTAGCCAGGTAGGAGAGGAGGGGAGGGGCGAGAGAGGAGGGAGAAGAGAGGACGGATAAGAGAGGTAATAAAAGAGAGGAGGTAAAAGAGTGGAGGTATAAAAGAGGAGGTAGAAGAGAGGAGGTAGGAGAAAGTAGGAAGGAAAGCGGAGGGAAAGAAGACGATGGAGAAGAGAGGAGGTAAAATAGAGGATTAAGAAGAGAGGATGTAAAAGAGAGGTAGGAAGAAGTAGGAAGGAGAGAGGATGGAAAGGAGATAGAATGAAGAAGAGAGGAGGTAGGAGAAAGGCGGAAGGAGAGAAAGGAGAGGAGAAAAGTAGGAGAGATAAGGTAAGAGAGCGGAGATAGTGGAGAGGTAGGAGAGGAGGGAGAAAAGAGAGGTGGGAGAAGAGAATAGGAAGGAGAGAGGAGGGAAAGGAGATAGAGGGAAAGGAGATAGAGGAAAAGAAGATAGAGGGAAAGGAGATCGAGGGAAAGGAGATAGAAGGAAGGAAAAAATAAGTTGATTTTGATTTGATTTGTTTATTCCGCTCTGGGGCATCCCCTAACAGCGCTTAGAATACAACAATGCGAGAATAGTCTTATAACCTTACATACAGTCATACATTTTGACAGGCACATTGTGGTTGGAGAGAGGAGGTAGATGAGAGAAGAGGAAGGAGAGAATAGGAAGGCAAGAGGATGGAGAAGAGAAGAGGAAGGAGATAGGAGGAAGGTGAGGAAGGATTACAGGGAAGGAGGGAGTCATACATTTTGACAGGCACATTGTGGTTGGAGAGAGGAGGTAGATGAGAGAAGAGAAAGGAGAGAATAGGAAGGCAAGAGGATGGAGAAGAGAAGAGATAGGAGAGAGGAGAGAGGAATTGTATAGATATAGCACGGGGAGGGGTGGAGTGGAGAGAGCAAGCAAAGGGAGGAGAGAGAGAGAGGAAGTGGGTGTGGAGGAAGTGCGTGGCACATTTTGATGAAGTAGGCGACGGAAGTATGTATAAGGGAAGGCAGAATGTAAAAGGAGCGAAGCGATGAAGGAAAGGTGTGAAGAGAGAGAGGAGAGACGTAAAGGTGGCGATTGAAGTGGAAAGAGCGGGAGAGGAGGTTGCCGGGAGACAAACTTGCACGACTACGTGGGAGATAATTAATTCAATCCCTTCTCTCGACTCCTCTCGCTCTCACCTCTTCTCTTTATCCCTTTTTACCTTTTTTTAACATTCGTTTGTCGTTTCTTTCGGGAAAAATTCACGTCGAAGGAACTCGGCTCCAGGAAGCGGAGCGGTAACGCAAGGGACACAATTAGAGAATCATTGAAAAATTGCCCGTGGAGCCGAGTTTGTCGTCGGTTTTTTTTCCCCGGTGTCAATCCGTGCGAAATATGAGAACCGCTTTTAATAATTAAAAAGGTGAATTGCGAGAAGTTCTTCGGAACAATATTTAAGTTTCATTCCAAATCATGATAGGCGAACGTACATAAATGAATCCACTTGCAATGTATTTTTTTTCATCCTGGATCTTATGCAACCCAAATTGCACGATTTCCATCCAAAAGCATGAGACTAGAATTTAAATTCTTTTGCTAAAATCTATTGCTTAAATCGTACGTTGAGCAAACTCTATATACTGTAAACTTCAGATGGATATCGAATAAACTGAATTTCGATTAATAGGAATTTTAAAACTAAAAGTGTTACTTTTCCAAATTATTCCTTACTGCTAAAGACCCGACATAGTTGTCATTAAGAAGTAGTGTATATAAACTTGCTTCTGATGATTGCGGAGAGGTCTACATCGGCCAAACGGGGAGGAGTTTTGACAAGAGGATTAAGGAATGTAAGCGATACTTCCGTTTCAATAATTTGAATTCTCAATTTGCGAAACATCTGTTAAACCTCAATCATAGTTCCTTCAACCCTAAATTCCTCCATTTTGAAAGTAAAGGTCGCAAATTGGATGCCCTCGATCAGCTAGAGATAATTATTTGTGAAGACTCGCCCCTCTTAAATGAATACCTTTTCCACAATCATTCTCCTCTATTTAGCATAGCGAATATTTAGTAAATACTTTGTATCAACATTGTTGTCTTTGGCCCTTTTACCAAGTTTTTGTAACATTTTGCTACTATGTTGCTTTCGCCTTACTTTCCCATCCCTTCTTTTCCCAACCGCTCATTCAATTACCTTCCATTCGTTTTCTTTGTAACCCCTACTGTCTCCCTCTCCCCCCCTCATTTTACACTATATATATAGAACGATTTATATTTTATCACCTGATGATGCTACGATCGTAGTGAAACCGGTCGTGTTTAAATTGAAATTTGTGGAAACAACAAAATTATTTTTTCATTATGAGTAAATTCCACCGAGTCGAGCCTGACCTCATTACTGGCATTTGTTTTCTTTTAATTTCTTATTACATACATATATATTTATTTTCCATTTTTTACGAGTTATGGTAAATGCAAATAGGAATATCAATCGAGCGGATTGTCCGATTAACATGAATGGCCTTGGTTCCGATCCAGAGCTGAGTAATTATTATTTTTTTAAACATTTCCAAAAAATTCCCAATGAAGATTTCCATAATCTATTCTCTTGCCGAAGGTAATTTAAAGCTGATGCGACTTTGAGCTCTGACTATATCCATTTAAACACAACTCAACCAAAACAAAAAATGTATTACCTCTCCGAAACTAATAACATTCAGTTTTTATGGTTGATATATTTTCAAAAATTTCCTTATTGAGATTTCTATGATCTTTATATATAAGTATTCTAAACGCAAAATTCTTGCTGGTGTGGCCTGAAGATATGGCGATTTTCATTTAAATACAAGTTAACTAAAACAATAAGTTGATTGCTTCTCCGACGCAAAAATAAGATCCAAAGATTTCACGATTAATATCGTCTAATTTTATCGACTTAACGCGAGCGTATACCTTACGATCGTTTTAAAATGCTCTCACAAAATCGGGAAATCGTTTTTTGCTCGACTCGCGAAACCCTTTAGTCCGTAGTTTTCGCTAAGCAGATTGAGCCACGGGATCCTAAGTGACAAATGACGATCCCAGCCAAAACAACAAAAGAAAACCTTGCCACGGTAGCACGTGTTTGCGCCTTTGGATGGAAAACTAAATCAGCCTTGATGATTAATTAGGCAAGAGCGATTGGAAACTCGACAAAAACTAGCAATAAGCTAGCTCGTAATTAGACTTTGCGAGTTGGTTGCATTTGGAGGTGGCACCACTGGGCGCCATCCGCACTCAATTATCCCGGTGAGCGAGCCTCCGAATGAATAAGCCAAAACACATGCCTAAATGGAGAGAAAACCTTTGCCCTTTGAGCACAAGTACGATTAATTTCCTCTTAATTACCATTAGGATGATCAACAGATTCAACCACAAAATACGACGCAGCCGACTGGTTTATAATACATGCTTTGAAAAAAGACAGAACTGACGGTTCGGTTCTGAAAGGCGAACATTTCGAAATTCGGGGGGAAAAATTACCCCTTTCCTTCCATGATAGCTTTTTTACAAGCTCCGTGGCAAACAACAGTCGTTAAGGCAAAAAGGCTTCTTATTTGGAGTAGGAGGTAAATTACAAAGTATGGAGATTATGTGTAATAGCGTCACGAGAAATGAAAGACATGAGATGCGAGGATATTAGGAAATTAACTACAAATTATATTATCTTTAACATCCATTCAGATTAATTAAATTATCACCTGTTCTTTATTTATAATATGCACATGACCTTTTAAACTTTTGCTTATCATCCCGCTGTTATTAGCGATATTTGGCCGCTCGACGACGCGCAACTTTGATTTACAACAGAATCCTTTTTCCCAAGCTATATACAAAATTGGATTTGCAATATTAAAAAAGTAAGAGATTTTTCAGTTTTTAGCCGTTTTGTTAGCTTAAAAAATATAATTCCGATCCAAGGGACAGCAAACTGGCATTAAAAATAATACAAATGGTGCAATTTTAACTAACTACTTCAATAAATAATCTAGGTTTTTCTTAAATCAATGAAAAAGTTTAGTGAACTATTTATATTGTTTTAGTACGAGGCAGCCGATCTTTGATTACAAAAAATATACTGTAGCAAACAATCGGTCTACATGTTTACATTAAACGTTTTATGGTAACGGGAGCTGCCTTTATCTTTTATTCGAAAAGAGATATAACTCCCAAAGATAAAAAAATCAAATATGAATAACCAGTTTCATCTTATGGCATGTATTCTACGGATGATGGAGGTAACTCCCAGAGCCATAAAAAAAGTTCATTAAATATCGGCACATGAAAAAATAACGACCATTCTTTTTTCATGATAACCCACCCATCTTTATCCCTATTAGATCATAAAATCTAAGCCCGGTCAATCGTCTCCGAGCGTGGTTACTTAGCACTTGTAACGTGGATTCAGCTTACTAAACCCATTTATGACTTCGTGAGTTGCAATTTATAATGCAATATACATAATAAGCTGAGATAGCTGATTAAACACTGTACAATAAATGTTGGCCGTTCTGGAATAAAAAAATTAAAACGAATGATACTGCGATTGGCTTTTTTTATTAGGCGCTCTCGTACTGCACTCTGCACATATGGGATGGTCCACTTCGCGTGTAATCTTGTTAGCGAAGAATCGATAAATTTTTCGCAATTTTTTTTCATTTAACATCCGAACATTCCCCTCTCCCCCCCTCTTAACCCTCCTCCCTCTATTCCCATCTCTCCCTATTTTCGCAGGTGTGTCCTTCTCCTGCAGTCGATTTTTCCCCCGTTTCCTGTTCACACTTAATTGCGCATTCCCCCACTCCATCCTCCTATTAAAAACAAACCTTTTTATCGCTCCAAAAACTTCTCTTCGGATAATTATAATTCCCGCGTGCGAATGACCCATAATTTTAAAAAGTTCAACACTAACCTACGAAATTGGGTTAGATGTAAGGAGGGACTTAGCAGTTCCAATCTCCCTTTAATTAAGGACGATCTCATTCTTTTCTTGGGGGCTCTCCTCCATCTCTCTCCTTAACTCTCTCTCTCTTCTTAACTCTCTCTCTCCTTAACTCCCTCTCTCTCTTCTTAACTTTCTCTCTCCTTTAATCTCTCTCTCCTTAACTCTCTCTCACTCCTTAACTCTCTCTCTCTCACTCCTTAACTCTCTTTCTCTCCTTAACTCTCTCTCTCCTTAACTCTCTCTCACTCCGTAACTCTCTTTCTCTCTTTAACTCCCTCTCTCCTTAACTCTCTCTCTCCTTAACTCTCTCTCTCTCCTAACTCTCTCTCTCTCTCCTTAACTCTCTCTCTCCTTAACTCTCTCTCTCCTTAACTCTCTCTCTCCTTAACTCTCTCTCCCCTTAACTATCTCTCTCCTTAACTATCTCTCTCCTTAACTCTCTCTCCCCTTAACTCTCTCTCTCCTTAACTCTCTCTCTCTCCTTACATCGCTCCCTCTTTCTCTGCTCCTTTATACCGCCCTCGACTTCTCCTTCACTTCTTCTGCACCGCCTTAAACTTCTCCTCTTTCCTCCGTTTTCTCCTCCGCTTTAGGCACTTTTCTTCCTCCTCTCTCACTTCCTTTCGTCCCTTCTCTGCCTCTCTCTCCCTAGGTTCCACTTTTCATCCGTCTCGCCTCCTAAAACTCCCTTAACTTCACCCCCTTCTCCTCCATTTCCAGTATCCTTAACCGACTCCCAATTCCGTCACCCTATCTTTTCCCTTTTCCCGTCTCCCTGTCCTATAGACCGTGCCTTACTGGCGCCTCCTTCCGCACACTCCCCTCTGTCCTCCCCCCGTCCCCGTGTCCCCCTCAGATCTCACTTTCTCGACCTCAAACGTCTTCCATCCTACATGCTCAAACACACCACCAATTCACCTCTACCTCCTCACCTAACCTCCCATATGTGCTTCAAGGTATATATGTTAGTATGCGATTATTTGTATATATGCATACATATACACAGTGCAATCTCGATAACCCAAACATCCGGGTAGGACAGAAATGTTCGAATTATCGAAACTTAGATTTACCGAGCATCATTTCAACGGAAATGAATGTGTACGTGAAAAATATTCACTTCAGCTCATATAAAATTCTAATTATACCATGTTACCAATGATTGGCTGTGTTCACATACAAAATATACGCATCAAAAATGTAGTCAGAATTTTAAATCAACGTATAGAGCTACCAAAAAAGAAAAATCTTTTTCCAGGTAAAGAAAATTCGAATATGGTGAATATTCAATTTGCTAGAGATTCGTATGTGCGTGTTTATATTTTGGCAGATGTTTTAAATTCGAAACAAAACCTTGATGTAAAATTTTGAGAATTAAAATAATGAAAAAATAACCAATGCTCGCGATTTATATTCCACTCATTTAGAGGAGGATTCGATACGTACGTGCATACAAAGCGGATACTTATTCGCAAGAAGATTCCTAGCTTTAGAGGATTTCTTTGTTTTTTTGTGCAGGGGAGTAACCGTGTGCTAGGACGTGCGTGTGTACATACACAAATACACACTCGCATGTACACATATAAAAAATAAATACACGAGCGCGCACATATAGACACGTAGATCTAGGACTGGAATGTGGGACGACGGAATGAACGGCTTGGTGGTGATGGGTTTCGGGGAGGAAGTGTGTCGTTCGGGAGAGGGGTTGGGTTGGGTGGGGGGGAGGAGTTGGAAGGTAATGGCGTGGGAGCATAGGGGTTGGTTTGAAGGTGGGAGAAGGGCAGTGGACCCCAAAAGCCCGTGTCCTTCCTCCTTCATGGCCTCCCTTCTGAGTTATGGATCCAATCCAATTCGGTCGAACCCTTATCAGTCCACGTCTGCCCACCTCAACCGCCTCCTCTCTCTCTCTCTCCCCCCCCATTCCTTTTCCTCCCTCCCTTCCTACGTATCCTCTCTCCATCCATTATCAGTCCCTCCCCCTTAACTACCGTCCAACAGCCGATCTCAAAGCCTTCTCTATCCATTCTTCTTGGTACTCTCTTTTTCTCTCCCCCCCTCCCATCCTCCCTTACCTCCCTTCCTTCCACTCCTCCCTTCCTCCCCATCGCCTCTGCTAAAGCACTCACTTTAAACCGCGCCCCCTCGTTCTCAAAAAATAAATAAATAAAAAATGCCCGAAGAAATAAAATAAAATCCGGTTTAAACATGCTCATCGCCGATCGCGAACGACGGGAAGTACGAAAATGGAGGGCAATGATTTTCACTTGGACCGCGAGTCGAACTTTTTCCGTTTTTGTTTTTTCTTTTTTTAACCGCAAGTGTGTCCGCAGGATAAGCTAAATAAAATCGAAGGAAAAGCGCGTTCGTTAATTCGAAACTGGAAGTTACAGAGAGAGAGAGAGAAGAAGGGAGGGAGAGATAAAGAGAAGACTTTTGGGGAAAAGGTAAAAAATTATCGCGAGAATAACGCGGAATGCAAATCGGGAGGGAAAAATATTGCGGCTGCTTCCAGAGTTTATTTTCTTTTATTTTATTTATTTTTTTAGGCTAAAGAAGTCGCAATGAGAATGCTTTTGTGCGAGAAGGAAAGAGGCGGTCTCTAGGTTTCAAAAACAGAGCGGGCTCTAGCTATATCCCGCTCGTAGATGCGTTTGCATGAATAAATATTTATGAAATATGAGCGAGCGAGCGAGCACGCAGAGATATTTTTCATTTATACGGTTTTAAACATATGCTTAATGTAAATTGAAACTTTTTTGTGGCATGGTAATCGAGCTGTATGGAAAACAGAAATTTCTAGTAAAAACAATGCACTACACGAGTTTTTGTAAATTAAACGAAGACCAAAACTTACGATATCGCACGTCAATGCGATACGATGCTCATTGGTATGCGCAAACTATCAGATGACTACGGGATCTGCCGGCAGCGACGCCATTTTAAGTTAAAAAGAAAAACTAATTCTTTTTTTTTACACCGCGACGCGTGATTGAGGTCCATAAAAAATATATGCGAGAGCCATTAAAGAAAATTACAAAAGCCAAAAGTTAGTGAGGAGGCCTTCAATATCGATCGAATCGAATGCTTACGGACAGTGGCGGATTTACGCCTCATGAGGCCCCTGTTGCTAAACATTTGGAGCCCCTGGCGCCAAGCAATCTGGGGCCCTACAATCTAAATATATAGTGGAACCGTTCCTAACGGCTACCCTCCTTTGTGGCACCTCTTAATGATCGTTTTTCTATGGAATCATAGAGAGGTTCCACTGATTTTTAAATTGAGACATTTTAAATTTCTGAGATTATATACAGGAACAATTTTTCGGGGCCCCTTACTTCACGGGGCCCCTGGCGCGCGCCATGTGCGACCCCCCTTAAATCCACCACTGCTTACGGAGATATATAATCGCCTGAAGGAAGAAATATCGCCGTCATTTCGATGAAGCCATCCGGACTCTTAAATAGCACACAAAAACCGTATATTGCAAAGGCTTAGCATGGAGTATTTTTTTAGCGAACGATAAGAAAGATGGGAGTGGCTCCCATTCATAGATCATCCTTAAGGAATCAAAAGATATCCTGACGGGTTCCTAATCTTCAACGGCGATGATGATTTTATTTTCTCGGACAGAGAACACTTCCTCCATGTGATGTCGCCAAGAGGTTAATTTCTTTTTAAAAATCGGGGAAGAATGAAGCTTCCTTGAGATTCTACAGACTGGATTGAATCAATTCGTTGATTACGAAAAGTGCTCATAGTCTAAGGGCTTTTGCGACTTCGATTTTATTCAGAAAATTTAACTCGGAAGCTGCAATTGGCGTATTGCAGGGAACAGAAACGAGGCTTTTGCATAATCCGCATCGGTAATGGAACTAGAGATGTTCTAGAGGGAGGATGAGTAAGGGAGATAATGGAAGAGGACATAAAAAGAGAGAGAGGAAGAGGGAGGATAAGAAGGGCAGGGGCAGAAAATGAAAGGGGACAAAGACAATTAGATAGGGAAAGGGGGAGAGAAGATAAGAAAGGGGATTGAGAAGATAAGGAGCACGGGGTAAAACGCATTACGAAGGAAAACGAGAGTGAATAAGGTTAGAGAGATGAGTGAAAGTACGGAAAGAGAAAGGACACAGATGGAAATATAAGGAAAGACGAGATAAAACATGGAGTGAGATAGACAAGGGAGAAAGCGAAAGAAAGGAAAATATAAGGATAGAAAAAATGAACAAGAGAACAGGAAAATGAAAGAAAAAAGAAAAAAATGAAAATAAATAAATGAGATGTATAGAAAATAAGAGATAATGAGAGAGTCAATGAGATAGAAACGCTAAGAGAATAAGAAATGTATAGAGAATGTGCGAGAGAGAGGAATAAAAGAAAATGACAGTGATAATAGAGAGGACGAGAATGGGAAATCGCGAGAAAGAAATAGATTAAATGAGGAAAATGAAGAGAAAGAAAGGCGGAGAAAGAGAATGAGACCGAAATAAAGATAAATAGACAAAGGGAAACAAGGAGCAAAAAAGAAATAAGAATTAAAGAGTGACACAAACGTGGAAGAGGTAAAAAGAGACAGCGATACGATGGGCGAAGGGAAAAAAACAACCATGGAGCGATCAGGAGAGTATTAGGACCAGAGTGAAATGGACGAAGAGAGAAAGAGAGACCCAGCGGGGTAGAAAGCGAGGGATAAAGAGATGGAGGATAAAAAGACCATGGGAGAGAGAGAGAGACAAGAGGCGCAAAGGGTGAAAAGATGGAAGGGGAAGATATAGCGAAAAAAGAATTAAAGGTAAAGTGGAGATTATATGAGATGAAATAGAGAGAGAGTGGGGGCGAAATGGAGAGAGAGGAAGATAAGAGGATAACAGAAGAGCGGAGAATAGACAGAGGGTGACGGGGTGAAAGGGAGGATGAGATTGAGCGTTTTATGTGAGGACGAAAACTTTCTCTACGCCCCGCGCAATTACCATAATAAGGAGAGTCGTAAATACGTTTTAAAAAAGTCGAGCAAATATGGAAGTTTTTGAGTGAAACCCCATCAAGCTCGCTAACAATATAAAGCCACTTAATCCGCGTCGTAAAAATAACGCTATAAAAATTAAAAAAAAAAACTCGAGAGAAATAGCTTCGAATGAATGACGAGTTTTAATTTTTTATTTTTACGACGTTGCCTCTGAGGACGCAACATTGGTGTAAAAAATAAACAAATTATTCGAAAAAAATATATGTATATACACGCCCCCATCCGCGAGATGACAGAAGTTAACGACGAAAAATACTTCGCGCAAACATCGAAATTGCGGCCTCGGGGCGAAGGTTTTGGCGGAAATCGCATCAATTTTTAGTGCGAATCGTGCCAAACAAACCTCCGCTCGAATGACGTGCGTAAAATTCGCGATGAAATCGTACCCTGCCGTGGGACGTTACGGCGATAATCGCGGAAAATCGCGAGCGGTTTCCGTCCGGGCGAGAAAAATTTAACGCGTGTTGCCATATTATGAAGCACCGTATAATCTCCCACGTCGGCAAGGAAGTTTCAATGAGAAATGGAATTACCGGAACATGTAAACTGAAAACCATTGCATGTTCAGACGTAGCAACAACAAAAACCGACTATGAATACGCACATATATGTATATGTGCGTCCTGTGTGTTTCATAATAGTTACTCAACTTTTCGGAAGGTTTTTACCTCATCTCTTCAACTTCTCATACGTGTCCCCTTCTTTTAATACGTCTAATATTCCTTTTCTCTTCCTATCTCATTGCCTCTCTAGCATCCTTTCTTCTATGATTTCCTTCGACAGACCGTTACCTTTCAAAATATGACCCACCCTTTTCTTCTGTCTTTCCCTTATTACTCTAATTAAACGTATCTCATTCCCTGGAGGTGTTAAAACTTCCTCATTTGTTTTTCCTCTGAGTACAACTAATTTTCTCCAGTCTACACCAAACACATCTCAAATGCCTTTAATCTGCATACATCTTCCTTCCTAATCGTTCGTCTCATCTGTTTCCCACCTACTGACCTTACTGGCATAGGTGACCTTCCCAGGGGAAGATATGAACGTACCATAATGGACACAAATAAAAAGTTAACTCAATATAAAAAATAAATATAACATAAAGAGTGGTGTAATTTAATGTCATTGTACAAAGTTTACGGTACAATTAATACTGCACCTTTATTAGGTATAAGAAAAATAAATAACGTACGTATGTAATACATCGCAACAAACATTGAAGTCATAAGTAGGAGTTTTAAAAATTCCTGTAATTTAATATGTATTTAAGCGAGAGTTGACTGTGTGTGTGTGAAAGGTAAAGCGAGATAAGGGTGGAAACAGGGTGTTGTTGCAAGCTTAGTGAGCGCTTACTTTGGTTGGAGTTGTTGGGGTGTTGAAGATACATACATGAAGAAACGCAAGGAGGAAGCCTTTAAGTTAAACCTTTCTTCAGGCATGGAGAGAAGACAACAATATAGAGATTAAGATGATACCAGCGAAGTTAATATCGGTAGTGAGACGAGGTTGTTGCCTATCGCCGATCCTATTCAATATATAGGGAGAAAGGCTTAAGGCAAGAAGCTCTACAAGGCACAGATTTCAAGATTGGATGAGGGATTATAAGAACAGTAAAATATGCTGATGATCAAGTGCTTCCGGCAGGAAAGGAATAGGAACTCCATAAAGTGATAAATAGACTGATAATAACAGGTATAACGTACGGGATAGAAATAAATACAGAAAAATCCAAGGTCATGTAAACATCGGGAAAAAACGTGAACATAAGGATTGGTAGAAATCATTAGCATAACTATCATACTGTAAATACCTAAGAAGCATAATTACAGGAGGCGTAATATGCACCGACGAAGTAAGGGCTTGAATAGCGAAAGTAAAAGTCGTTTTCAAAAGGAAGAAAATTAAACTAACGGGAAATATAAAATAAGACAAGAAATAAATTGATAAAATTCGAAATATATCGCTTGGTATGGAGCGGAAACATGAAAGATCAAAAAAAATTCATAATATACTTGGGACCTACTCTATCCTGACCAGTGAGTGAGGATAAAATAATGGAATAGAAACTTTTTTAAGTTAATACAAAGCGAAAAATTATCAAAAAAAGGTTTAATTAATCGCATAGAATACAACTGGTAGTAAAAAATAAATTCGCAGTAGAAAAAAGGATTAGTTGGTAGTAGAAAAAATTAAATGGCAGTAAAAAAGACAAACTGGCAGTAGTCAAGCAGCAGTAAAGAAAGCAAAAACTAGCAGTATTTCAATGCAACATGACAGTAAAAAAATAAAATGTCAGTAAAAAATAAAATGTTCCTTTGAGGAGGAACGAAAAACACTTTAACCAACTTACCCAACCCGGTGAGGACGAGTAAAATGTTCCTCCATGCAATAATTTCCCAAAACAAAATGTTCCTTTGAGGAGGAACAAAAAACACTTAAACCAACTTACCCAACCCGGTGAGGACGAGCAAAATGTTCCTCCATGTAATCATTTCCCAAAACAAAATGTTCCTTTGAGGAGGAACGAAAAACACTTAAACCAACTTACCCAACCCGGTGAGGACGAGCAAAATGTTCCTCCATGTAATCATTTCCCAAAACAAAATGTTCCTTTGAGGAGGAACGAAAAAAACTTTAACCAACTTACCCAACCCGGTGAGGACGAGTAAAATGTTCCTCCATGTAATCATTTCCCAAAACAAAATGTTCCTTTGAGGAGGAACGAAAAACACTTAAACCAACTTACCCAACCCGGTGAGGACGAGCAAAATGTTCCTCCATGTAATCATTTCCCAAAACAAAATGTTCCTTTGAGGAGGAACGAAAAACACTTTAACCAACTTACCCAACCCGGTGAGGACGAGTAAAATGTTCCTCCATGCAATAATTTCCCAAAACAAAATGTTCCTTTGAGGAGGAACAAAAAACACTTAAACCAACTTACCCAACCCGGTGAGGACGAGCAAAATGTTCCTCCATGTAATCATTTCCCAAAACAAAATGTTCCTTTGAGGAGGAACGAAAAACACTTAAACCAACTTACCCAACCCGGTGAGGACGAGCAAAATGTTCCTCCATGCGAACATTTTCCAAAACAATAAAAGAAGAACGAAAATCACCATGTGTGACTACTGAAGTTTAGCCATAATATGGTGTGCCTAATTGAAATTTCCTTACTAATGCTTGAATACTGCCAGTTTATCTTTTTAGTGCCATTTTATTTTTCTACTGCCAATTTATTTTTTTTGCTTGAGAAATTATACTGGCAAAATATTTTTTTACTACCCAAACAAATTGTAGCGTTAATTAATTACGCTGTTCTATACGTGGATTAAAAAGCACATAGTGGAATATAATAAACACTTCGTCCTTCGGAAGAGACGTTAAGCCGTTGGCCCCCGTGGTGTTCTTCGTCAAGAGCAGGCTAAACGTGTCTGTGTGAGTGTGCGTGCGTGCGGACGTGTGCCCGCGGGTATGTGTGTGATCCTTTGCGCGCGTGTGTGTGTGTGTGTGTAGATTTGAAAAACACGAGACTAATTAGGAATTTGTACGTGAATCAAGTTGTTGCCTATCGCCAATCCTATTCGATATAATATGCGGAGAAAGGTTAACGCAAAAACCACTAGAAGTCACAGAAAACTTTGAGATTTAAGAACGGATTATAATAGTCATAAATGCCAAATTTCGTGAACATCCGCTCAGAAGTTTCGGAGAGTAAAATAAATAAATGGACGGATGGACGCAGAAGAGGTACCCATAAGGCGTTCCGTTACTATCGCTTCGCTGGTAAAGAACGCCTATTGAACGAAGACACACGGAACAAAATGATAAAATACTATGCGTGGAGTATCGTTTTGTATGGAGCAGAAACATGGATATTTTATTGTATAAAATACACTTGGGAAGCTCCGAAATGTGGGAATTGGGAAGGACGCTGAAGATAAAAATGGACAGATGAGATTAAAAACAAGGAAGTACTAAGAAGTAGTATATGAGAGAAGCGAACGATAGCAAATATCATAATAAACAAGAAATCGAACCGGATCGGACATTACCTGAGGATAGAGAGTATGATTAAAGACCAGTAAGAAGGAAAAAGAGTGAGAGGAAGGAAAAGGTTTCTCTTGATAGACGACTTGAAAGGGAAAGAGTTACCAAGAAAGGAAGAAGACTGCGGAAAGCGAGAGTAGGTAGAGAAAGAACCGGGTTAAATAAAAATACGCTACGAATCACCCAGCGCGTGTAAAAAGTTAGTCGTACAGGGTCTCGAATTAGGCGGAAACCACATTTTATTCGTGCGACGCAAGAAAGCAAGTAGTCTCCATGAATTCGTGATTTTTTTATAACTAAGGCGTTCACAAAATAAATAATTATCGAACTCGATTTATGGCTGAAACGACTCAAGAATAAGCACTCAAGCAAAAAAAAAAGAAGAAAGCACTTATCTCGGATATCTCCAATAGCCGCAACGAGGTTATGAAAAACCAGATGCACATTTCGGCTACAATGCAGCCGTCTTCAGTGGCAATTCACCTTTAGAATCTACTCTCGGTGAATAACCACTGAAGGCAGCTGCAATGCTCCTTTAGACCCTAACTTCGGTGAATTGCCACTGAAAGCGGCTCCACAGTAGCCGAAATGCGCATTTGGTTTTTCATAGCCTCGTTGTGTCTTTTGGAGACGTCTGAGATACTAAGTAATTTTTTTTCAATATTTTGTTGTTTTTTTAAAGCACTTATTCTCGAACAACTAAGGCGCTTGCTCAAAGCGGTTTTGCTCAATGCGACCTTTCTCAAAAATGCAATCCTCGCTCAAGGGACCTCTGCGTATGTATGTACGCGTGTGTGTGTACATGCTTGCGTGTGTGTGTGTGTGTGTGTGTACGTGCTTGCGTGTGTGTGTACGTGCTTGCGTGTGTGTGTGACTAAATGAGCCCTCTCCTATTCCTCCTCTTTTCGATCTACGCTGTTATAGAGAAAGGAAAGGAGCATAAGGGATTCATGAGGGGAAGATTCGGACGAGAGACAAATTGAACAACCCTCAAAACGACGCCTTTTATTGATGAGCGGGTACGTATGTGTCCTTCCTTTCCATTTGGCTCACCCCAATCCCTTCCTCTCCCCTCCTCTACATTTCTACGGCATCCCTTCATATTCCGCTCTTTCCCTCTCTCTCTCTCTCTCTCTCTCTCTCTCTCATCTTCGCCTCAGACTTCCGTATCCCTCCCTCCCTCTAACAAACCCCAAGCATCCGCCGTAAACCCTGCCTTTAGATTGGGGACGGAAGGGTGGGGGAGGGTGAGAGGGGGGAGAGGGTGGTGGTGTGATGAGGGCTCTCTAAGGGCGGAAGATCGTGTGGGGAGAAGAGGTGTCAAAAGAAGGTTTAAGGAGGGAGAAAGAGGGGAGGGAGGAGGTTCCGGGAAAAGGAGATGAGAACCAGGCCTGAATGACGGTGGAGGAGGAAGCAAGTGAAGAAGTAATTCATGGAGGCTAGCGTAAGGAAGCGAGGAGACGGGAAAGTAACTCGAAGGCGAGAGAAGGGTTCGAAGGGAAAAAGACGGACGGATGAGGTAAATAAAATGGGGAAAAAGAACCTAAGCAAGAGAGGGATAACATTACCAAAAATGACTTTTTTTGACCGCGATCAAGCTTGTATTGCGTGTCAAAAGAGTAATGAAAAGAAATACGTGTAAATTATTCCGCAAGGGCAATGAGCCAAGAGTGGCGAAAATACGCGCAAAAGTTTCTTAAGATATTGTCGGAATTTAAGGAAATTAATCCTTCCCCGTTTGGGCTTATCTTTTATTGCGGTCATGGTTGAGCCTCCATTTCATTTGCCATTCAATATGACATAGACAATGCAATGTATTCAGCAAATATACTTGGAGACTATAAACTTGTGTGGATATATATGTGGTTAAGAAGGGTTTCAAACCCGAAAATCTTCCCAACCGTGCCTCCATGCGTGTTACTTCGACACCCACAGCGGCTATTCAAATATCTGGTAAGTGTCCAAGGGCTTCTTCCAACACCTTGTTGCAGCCCAAGTGAATATATATATATATATATATATATATATATATATATATATATATATATATATCATTATATGTAGACGTTTCTTACAGAGGAGGATATAACATACATATAACATATAGGAGGATACTAATGTTTAGGCACTTCCAGATGAGCTAGAGATTCGAAATTTTTTTCTTAGGTGCAACTTGTGCAAAACCGACTAGAAAAAACGAAAATCTTGAAAAAGTGCAAAAATGCGGCCGCTAAAAATTCGCAATTGTTTAAACAAAATTTCAAGGCTTATGTATTTCCGAATGTGCCACGGAGCTGAAATTTTTTAGAAGTAGGATTTGTAAAAAAAGAAATAGGGATTATAGAAATTTTTATATTTTAATTTGTTTGGCAGTTTAAAATTCTTAAAGTTTAAACAAATAGGTAAATGTTTAGACACTATGCGGCGAGTTAGAGAGCTGAAATTTTTAAATTGTTTAGAGTTTAGTGTATGTAAACGAATGAACTTTTCAGTGTATCAATGAAATTGTTATTGCGGCCGTTAAAAATTAATTAATTTTAAACAATTAAATAAATGTTATTTCACTTCTAAATGTGTTACAAATTTAAAATTTGGCGGAAATGTGTGGCATTATTAACTCAATGTGGAACATTTATAATATACCTAAAATTTAAAAAATTAGTACTTGTTTTACTCCATTATTTTTCCATAAGGAAAAACGAAAATGGGTCCCGAGGAGAAATCTTATGAAATAATGAAATATTTCCCATGATGAAATATCTCTCTGAAGAAGGAATTTTTTTTAAAGGTGAGATGAAATGCTTGCAGTATGCAAGCACCTTCTACTAGTGTGTATATATATATATATATATATATATATATATATATATATATATATATATATAATATATCAAGAGGCCGAAATACAGTGAATTTATGAACCAACTTGAAAGAGGGGGCAGAAGATAGGGAAAAAGTGGAAGTGTTGGAGAGTCTTTCATCCAGCAATAGATACAAAAGGGCTGACGATACGATAAATAATATACGGATAAACATACATACAAAACCCGAAATATAACTCACAGAAAGTCTGACCATAGATAACCGAAATCTGCGGTAAGTAACTTCCTTTCATTTTAAACTCGCACACCCATACATAAAGCGATGACGCCGCAAAAGTTTTTTTTTCCTCCTAATCCTTCACCTCCATCGCCGTTTTACCCCCTAAAGTCATTATCCCATCGTCGATAGAGATACGATAATATTTGAGAAATGGGATCGCGGAGTGCAATTAATTTCAACCGAACGAAGACACAGAAAGATGATTACGGGGGATTGTACGCGCTTAATCATCTCCAGAGAGAGAGAGAGAGTGGGGGAGAGAAAGGGGGAGGGAAAATGAAGGAGTTTTCGAAACCTCGGGATGAGGGTTTGGTGAGGGGGGGGCAAAGTGGAGGGGAAGGAATAAAGGTTAAGGGAGCGGGAGGAGGTGGAAGAGGGAGGAATCGGGAAAAAGACTTATTGAGGCGTGGGTAACGAAGGAAGCGACGGTAAAACTAAGAAGAGGCGAAGAAAAGGGAAAAAACGACTCGTTTTTTTTTCAGGGGGCGAGGCGCGAGTGTTGGTTTAGTGCAACAGGGACCTTGGCTTAATCCCCCCGGGCCCACTTGACACCATCTGCAAGGGAGAAGAGGCGATAGCAGAGGAGGTGCCAAGCTGAAGGGGGCAGTTCGAAGGCGGGAAAGGGGTGGGAGAGAGAGATAGGGAGGTCCGTTATAGAGAGTTAGAGGAGTGGTTTTTCTCCCCCTTTTTTGCCGGAGAAATTAACGCCCGTGCTAAGTTGGGTGCAAAGGAAAGGGGGAAGCTGGGATTGCTCGGGGAGGGGTGTGGGAGAGGAGGGGGGGGGGGAATTTGATGGGTGTATGGGTGGGTGGGAAGGGAAGGAGAGCTTGCGGTGGATTAGAGGTAGGTTCTGGGTCTGGCATGGAGTGGAAAAAGAACTTCTTTGAAAGGACTTCCCTTTGAAATTGGGGGAGCGATGAAGTGTAAGATTGTAGGGGAAAGGACAGGGACAGCAAGGGAGGGAGGGAGGTAGGGAGAGGGAGGGAGAGAGAGAGAAAGGGAATGGGGAAGTGATAAAGGGGGTGGTGGAGGAGAGATTCGGGTAGAGGGCGGGTCTGTTGGTTGTGAGTGGGAGAGAGGTTATCATTTAGGGATGGAGTAGGGATAGAGAGAGAGGGTGGGAGAGAAAGATAGAGAGAGAACTCGGATGAGACCACCTCCGTCTGATTTAGGGCACCGACAGAGCTGAATCGCGAATTTATAATAGGGTCAAAGAGAGAGAGGGGGATGGCGTGGGCGTTTAGGGAGGGGGGTAGTAGGAAGCGACGGCCGAGAGAGGGGAACGATAAGGGCGTGGGGAGGAGCAGGAGGAAAAACGTTGCACGAATGAAAGGAAGATAAAAGCGTGTGGGTGTTTTTTTCAAATATTTGCTTCTTTTTGATGGGTTCATTTTTAGCCGATTTTTTTTGTCTCCCACCCACGATGCCGTTCGATTATTTTTTTAGAGAAACTCTTCCATCTTTGGACCTTTAATTTATTTATTTTTCCAAAACGTTCCGCGGGCGTTTAAAATTTATGCAAGTAATTAAAAAAAAATACGCCGACCCTCCGAAAAAGGGCAATATTCAAACATTTGCTTCTTTTTTTACCTTTCTGGCCCGCGGATGAACTTTTAATGAAAAATGGTAGTGGTTTCTTTTTTGAGAGGGCCGGGTGGAAGCGTCTTCTAGGAAAACGATTCCCATCCCAAGGGAGAGATTAAATATTGTACCACTAGTCGTCGGAGCGGATGCATGTATAATGGGATTATTGACGTTCCTAGTCTCGAACGAGATTAACGAGTATTTAGTTCTGCGCCGTAGAGCGAACTTTATCGCAGCTATTTTCGCGCGACATGCTTCGCAAGATTGTAATTACACGAGAAAATCGAATGATGTTGATTGAGAGCAACTTTTTCAATTAAAGTCTAACAGTTAAGCTTCATAATGAATGAAACTCTGAATAACTCACTTTGAAGCGAGGTTTTGTAACGGTTTCCGTAAGGCCTTACCCGTTCGCGTGCGCTGTATGGACATAGGTAACCTGTCCGTAGAAAAGTCCGTAAATGTTATTGGTTAAAGCTGGTACTTCGCATGCTCCTGCTTACCTTGAGAGAATTCATACGGTCAGACCATATTATCAACACTAGGGAATAGTAATGTGGCAGTTTTCCTCTCGCTTTCCAGTTACAAGGCGTAACAAAAGTGCACCCACGTATAGAAACATGATATAAAATTTAATTCCATTATATCTTATTTAGCGGGAAAATTTTCTCATTTTCAATATTCTCTGATCGTGATCAGTTTTTATGTAATACTTAAAGTCCATTAAATACGAGTCAAACCCTAGAACTATCCAGTCGTTAGAGAAAAAAGAATTACAGTCGTGTAAAAACATTAGCACGGAAACACTACAAAACGTAACCAACAGCTTACAACCGTAAGTAGATATGTGTCCGAGGCTGCGAGGAATGCAATTTTATTTTATTGTTTTGTAATATTTAATGAAAGTTTTCTCGTTTAATTTAATCTTATTTCCGTATGAGAACGGACTGTTGTTACACCTTGTGTGTGTGCGCGCATATATATATATATATATATATATATATATATATATATATATATATATATATATATTTGTGTGTGCACATACATACACCTACATATATATTTAAGATAAAGTACCTTTCTCGAAGTTTTAAGAGTTTTTGGTTGACCTTTGCCACCTATTTCACACATCACGATGGCCCCTTGATATAAGGCGGAGCCTCCGACCCCTCGATAACATCAGATATATATATATATAATTTTTAGGCGGACACATTTAGCTCTTTTTTTCTGGCTGCGGCCGTTTTTCAATCGCCAGGGGAGCGTAAGAGTTACCAACTTTGTAAAAAACAAAGCCTCACTATTTCATTCACGGTCTCTCCCTTGGAACTGGAGTGAGACGGTCCGAACGAAAAAAAAAGAACAACAAAAAGGACAAGACCGCAAAGTTGTAAAAAGGACGCTTTACTCGGCGAATGAAGTTGACCATTCTTCTTTCGATGTCCTCCGCAGCTTCTCCTGTTGAGTATCAGAAACGTCTCCGACCAGAAAACTCCCCGCCGGTAAAAGAAAGGTTTTTTTATTATTTTTTGCGCCGATCTCGAAATTACTATCGATAAATAATAGAGTTAACCTCCCGAGTTTTCGTCTGGCTGCGATTCCTTCGTCCGTTTCCTGGTCGTAAGTACGCCACTTCTACCCAACGGTTGTTATTTCTTCGCTAAGGCTTCCACGACGACTGAACGTTCTTGTACAATGATCGTAAATGAAGCAGATGTAACTGGCTGTATCGTCCGCTCGGTTATTTCCTCATAGACGAGGCCTTTTGAAAATGACCCTTATTCGTTACACCCGGATTGATATTTTCGAAACATTTTTAAATTGCAAAACAAAAACAAAAAAATTAAACTTCCAGGAAGCGACTTCGTCAAAAATGGCCGAATTCATCTTGTATCTTCGATTTTTTGTGACTGCCCCAAGCTTAGAAATTTGTTTCAACAGAATAAATAACTTTTTCGCGTCATTCCTTTTCGTTGAAATTCAATTTATTCTAAATATTAGTCAATATATCATCATATAAATAAAAGTAAATGTGTTTGTTTGTGTGTGTGTTTGTGTGTTAACGCTGTAACTCCAAAACCAAGAGACCTAGAAAGCTGAAACTTGGCGTGCGTACTTAGGAAAACCTGAGGGTGTGCACCTCGGGCGTATTTTTTTTTACTTTTTCATTTAAGGCGTTGTTTTTGCCCCATCTTTCCCCCATAAGAAAGGCATGGAAAAGTAAGTTCAATCGGTGCAGGTCTTTATAAAATTGCATTTTTAAATTATTTAAAATTGAGATACGAACTCGGGACTTGAACAGTTCTATGTAAAAAAAGAATAAGTTTACTTATATTTGAAAGCAGAATTCGAATACGTATTGAATTAGCGTAATTATTAATTTTTATCGTGGAAATAAGGGAATATTTTACGGTTTTCAACGATGTAAACTGTTAATTGCCATGGTTGCGAGCTGAATGATTTTCAATGGGAACAGATACACGAAATGTTACGATCGCGTCTAATTTATGCTATTAAGGGGAATCAGTGTCGTCATAATGAATTATTTATTGTGTTCAATTTGTATTTTATAACAACTGACATTCGAATGAGTAATTCTCCGACTGTAATTTCCTAGCAAAAGGAAAAAAAAAAACAAATTAAATTTGTAATATTAATAGAATGTTTGCATTTTTGTCACACTGCTTATAGAAACATGACATTATCGCAATTTAAAATGACGCGCATATACTTTCCTTTAAGCACAGCTGCAAAAGAGTTTTCGTGTTTCACTGTTTTATTAATTTGTATTTAGTTTCAAAGACTAAAATCGAATGTATATATAGTTGTTTGTGTTTAACAGTTTGGTAGGTTGGGTCGCATTCACATAAGTAAGAGTGTTTCTTTGACATAACAATAGGAAAAACTTACACAGGTAAAGTCGCACATCTTGATTTGACTTTATTTTGCACGAGAAATGTAGTATATCCCGAAGCTCTATACTAATAAACATTACAGATGTTTAAAAAAATAACGCCCGTAAGCACAATAAAATAAATTAATATTCATATTATTTTAATAAGGTCATTTTTACACTGCTCTGGGTCCCGGGCAACGCCGGGTAACCTATCGCTAGTTTCAAATATAAGTAAAAAATGTACATATATTCACGAACCTTTACCATTTTCGGTATCTGTTATTACATCATCTTCATTTTCAGCGCGTTTAAAAGAAATGCGCCCATATTTTCATTTTGGCGTCTGTCTGTCTGCGCACCAGCTTAAACTGAAATTGTGACCAAACCGTAAACGATAGAGAGCTGAAACTTGGAGCGTTGATTTCTGTACCACTGCACGTTTTCCTTTGGATTTGAGTTTTGAAAAATATACAGGGTCGGGCAGAGGCCTATTTCAAATTTTTAATGCATATTATCTCCAAAGGTATAAAAGACGGAAAGCTGAAATTTCGAGCGTACATTTTTACATTGATGCCACAAGGCTCTAGTGACAAAATATGTGGCGAAATAATTACACAGAAAATAAATTAAGATAGGCAAAATTTACGCATATAACAGTACCGAATTGTCTTCATTTCGTCAATTACGTTAATGAGAAAAATCTTCGTAGCGAAATAAATCACAAAATGTTACTGAATTTAATAATAGAAAAAAACGCGCTAATTTTATCCATGCTTATGTATAACACTCTACTTGTTTTATGCTTCGTGACAGTTTAATTTAATTTTGTCCATAAAAATGTGTTTTAAAAAAATATTTTCCAATCCGTCAAAACTTTTCGCATAGCTGAAGCTTTGTTGGAAAATTTTTATCGTATTTTTGTTGAGATTTGGCGACGAAAAACACACGAACATACATAAAATACTATTCACTCGTGTTTTTAAAATCAATAATGATAGTCCGCGCATATAAAGCTCGGTTAGAAGAGAAACGAGTTTTTTTAGAGGGGTGATTAAGCTGTTTTCACATTTAAAAAAGCACTTGTAGATCTGTTATGATAATAAAACCACATGATACTTTCTTATTTCAAATTATATTTGTTTTTATTTTTTATCGAAGCTACACTTGTAAGATTTAACCTTGTCAAATTTTAAGCTTACGTTTATTTAAGCATCGCCACAAAATTATTTACAAATGTATAGATCGAGGAATCATTAGAAGTGACGGAAAGGGAAGACTTTAGGATTGCCGAGACACTTTGACCAGTACTATCCTATGAATAAGTGTATATTGTTTGAATCCTCCGCATGTTACAAACACATCCATAAATTTTTGCCCAAACTTTATGCGATCAGGCACGACAGGCTGTTCGAGTCTCGATCTCAGAAATGGAACGATGTGGGTGGGAGAGATAGACGACCGTCTCCGTAATATATCACGAGGACATGCACTCCGAATACCATCCTTAATTGCCGGATAACTTGGTTCGATTCCCTCCCTCCCGTCCGCTCCTAGAATTAGCCTAAACCCCCTCGGAGCAGCATCCGGGGGCTTTTCTTTTTGGTCCAGAGCCAGGGGTCGCCCGACGCTTCCCTCCCCTAACTGACCACTCGCTTTCCAATTCTTTCGAAATGGTTATACCTCAGGGCCGAACTCATTCGGACGGCCAATCGATGACCGCCTCTTACTCCCAAACGGTAAGGCATCACACACTCGGTGCGCCCGACCTGCCCCCTATCGCCACATCTGTACACTGCGCTGAGCCGAATTACACGAGCCAGAATCATCGAAATCGCTGACGTTCCCAAGAGAGAGAGGGGGGGGGGGAGGGGTGCGTTGCACGATTTATCATTCATCGGAGCGAAAACTTGAAAGGGGAGATTCCGGGAAGAAATGGGGTAGAAAGAACGATGCGGAAAGATGATATTTTTTTCGCTTTTGAAAGTTTTTAAGAATTTCTTTTTTCTTCTCGCCTCCCAAACTGACCTAATCTTTGAACCCAAATATTCGCCTGAAAACGTCCTAGTTCTAAATTTCTCTGAGACGAAAACTCTTAAGTCTAGGGCAAAGAATTAAACCATTGGAGAACTAAAATAGTTGGAGAGGAGAAAAAAGTTCAAACTATATATTATTCATCAAGTATTCACTCGCGTAGCAGGTTTTGTTTTAATAATAATATTTTATTGATCTTTAACTTTGAGACATAGTAATATGGTGAGCGTCTATTAAGTCAGCGGTTTCCAAAGATTATAAAGTTACCCCCCCCCCCTCACCTAAGAAAACTGTCTCTGAGCCCCCCTTTATACCAAATTCAATCAAAATTTATAAACCTACGGATATAGAATTGCTATCAATATAGCCACCTTAAGAAAAAAATGGAGCAAACGATACGCTCTAGCGTCGTGAGGGATAGAATTTGACTGCTGCATACTGTAGGAATCACGATTAGGATTATTAAACAGAGAGTAAATACATGTCAAATCTTTTGGGCCCCACAGTTTGGAAACCACCGACTTAGTCAACTATCTGCTAGCTAACAATGAGCTACCAATTCAGCTGAAAAGGGGCATTCTTTTTACGGGACTGGTAATTCACTTTCTGGATTTTTTTCGCGGAATAGCCGGACCCTTATTTTCGAACAGAAAGATTGGCACTAAAAGTATGGAAGCTTATGCCTTGTATATAAGGAACGATGAAGTTATATCCTTGGGTTGTAAAAGGCTCGAGAAAGCCACGTGCGCACGCGTCAGCTGCAAAGTGGCTATCCTCAGGGGCAATTCACATACCTCTTATCATAATGGATCCTCATAAGAACCGAAATTATCATTACAGCTGTAACGCGCACCTGGTTTTTTCGACCAATTTATGGTTATGGAACTCATTGATGCCGTTCATTCGATCCGAGAGAGATAAAAGAAAAGACAAAAAGAAACGGTTAAAAAGGAGATTTTCTGGAAATGGAAATGGATCGGACGAAAGGGATTGCGGAAAGAAAAAGATGACGAAAAAAGACGAGGAAATAAAGAGTTAAAAGGGTTTCAGGACGAGATTGAAGGGAAGGGATGGAAGACAAAGGAGAAAGAAAAAAGTCTCTGAATGGAGATAGTTAGGAAGGGATTGAACCTTGGGCGGACCGATAGAAAGGTAGAAAACTGATGATGACGAGGTTTAGCCCCGCACTTAACCAGAATGGCGCCTGACAGAGGTCGCCACCGGCAAATTGAACCGCTTTGTTCCCTTCTGTGCGTTCATCTACGTCCCTAAGCATTCGCTTCGTTGGTAATTTATAAACGTGCGACTCCTGCTCGTTGATTTCCTTTTTTCCTCTCTCTCTCTCTGTCCACCGATTTCTTTATCACGACGACATTTGAGTGAAATAATGCCGACGGAAATGGTTAAGACTCCTTAAAAACGTGAAATATCTTTTTTTTTATCGGAACGCGAGATGAATAACAACCGAGTTTAGATGAGTGATTATAAAACGCTTTGACGGCTTCATACAAGCGATCCGTCTCAACAAATTATAACTGCCGGTGTTCGATTCCCGCCTTATCTTGAGCCTACTTTTCAGAATGGAAATAGGCTTACGTATAGTTTCTTCGTTGTGTCTGTCTCTGTCCGTCTGCCTGTCCCCCTATTAACATTTGAACCAATACGCCGATTTTCATGACACTTGGTGGAAATCTCTTACTACTCGGGCGGAGTCCTCGAGGATAGTTTTTGTTGCGAAGATTGAAAGTCCCGGGTTCGATTCCAGGACTTATCCTTCCATTTGATTTACATGAATAATCTTAAATCTGTCGCGCGGGGTAATTTTCTCTTGCGCATTAAAATATCATAGAATTGTAATATCGGAGCGGAATTTGTACTATTCTCTGAGGAAAGGAACTGAAATCCTAATTTTCGTCGTGGAATTTTGCTTGCCGAGCGTTTCTTCGAATTTTGCGTAAATACTGACGTTTTTGCAGTTTTTTATCACTCACTACGAGAGCACGATTCGGATTCGGTAGAGTTTATTACATGCACGCGTTATTTTTGCCACGCAAATGCACGTGAACAATTTGGTTTTTTCGTTCGAAGGTATGTATCGAATGTAATATTTTACCACGCTAAATTATGAAATTTTGGAACACAAAGAGCAACTCATTCGCGGTGGTTTTTATTAAAGCTATTAAAGCCGATATAAGTAATTTCTGCGCCACATTTAATTTAAAATAATAATGTGGAAATTAGGCATCGTAAGTTCCGTTTGGATCATCCTGCTTTTTTTTAATCGAACGCTCTCCGTTCGATTTCCAGGTGTCCCCTTCGAGTCTTTCGTCCTAATTCATAAAACTCAGCAAGAGATCCTCGAGAGAAGGACCGAACCGCCTCCACTTTTCCCGCCTGTTTGGGCTTGTATTTATCGAAGCGGCTGGAAAATCAAAATAAAAAAATTATATATATATAAAGAGAGAGAGAGAGAGAGGGAGAGACAGATTGGAGATGAGATTCGCAGTCACTTTTTTTATATCGAGACTCGTCGATTACGAGAAACCTTTCAACTGAATAACCCTCTCAGAATTGCAGATTTTTTTATATATGAAAAAGAGAAATATCTCTCTTTTTCTCTAGCTCCGTGGGGACGATTATGAAAAAAGTCGTGGGGGGAGGAGAGGGAAAAAGAGGGGGGGAGAGGGGGACGGAGGTGGAGAGGGGAGGAGGGGGAGGGAGAAGGAGGGAAGGGGATGAGGAAGGAGGGGAAGATGGAAGGAGAGTTTTTGAGGTTGAAGAGAAAAGGTGAAGGAGGGAACTGGAGAGGGTTGGTGGCCTTTGGGGAGAGTTTTAAAAAGGGAGGGGATGGAGGAATTAATTGAATGAGAGATCTGTTAAGGGGATTGGGAGGTTCCCTAATAAAAAAGATAAAAGAAAAGAAAAGACTCCAGCCGATTGGATACACGCCAAGACTTTTTTCGGTCTCTTTCCCTCTCTCTCTCTCCATCCCTCACAGTCTTTCTCTCCTCTATTGTCTTTATCACCATGGCATCTGAGAATTAATCTCGACCGAATTTGTTGAAACCCGTCGTCGTATAGAAAAAAAGAGGACTCTTTTCCGAATAGGAAATATTATTGGATCACAATGAATAACAACCCGAGTCACAACCGTAATTAGATAAGACTTTTGGATGGCTTTTGTCTGACCGATCCCGACTCAAAAACGAATCTTTCCACCCCTCATTTCCTCGTCCTTCCTTTGTTTCTTTCGCATCCCGCTTCCCTTTTGTTTCCTCCTCTCGGACGCGATTTTCCCTTTTTTTTGAGATACTTTCGAAAACTTTTTTTTCTAAAACCTGAAAATTTACGCCGATTTTCGGCTCCGTTAATCCGTAATTGACCGTCCATATCACGTAGAAGAATTTTTTCAAAAATTGTTTCTCTTCTAAAAAAAGCGGGACGCTATAGAAATAAAAGTCCACCCTCTCCTATTCTTCTTTCTCTTTTCACCTCTTCGCAACTAATCGAAGTTTTCAGAGAACAAAGTAGAATAATTGCGCATTATTGCTCGTCCTTTTTTTCCCCGCCCATCCGTTGCGAGGAATCGGTACTGTGTGCTCCGTTGGGTTTTTAAGGGTCGTGAAAAATACTCTGTAGTTTTTTCTCTGTTCAAACGAGGAGAGAAGAGAGGAGGTCGTTGCTCCCCGCGCCGTGGTGACCCATGGGAAAAAGGGTTGGATGAGCAGGACGGAGAGTGGAAATGATCGCATGCTTGTCTGGAGATTGATGGAGTAATTGCGAATATGCTCCAGCGCGAGTCGCGACGATGGCACACCGTCCTCCGCAGACAGAACGCCGTATCAAACATTAACCAAAAAATGACTATCGCTGCAAGTTTTTATAACTCATCCGTCTGTCATAAAAAAATAACTACAAAATGGCGACCATTATGTTCCCTAACTACGATTCGTCAGGGAAATGCATCATACGCCATTAAAAATGACGTTAATTAGAATTTCTGTCAAAATTTGCAATGAGGACCTAATTCTGGTTTTACTTGCTGCGAAAGTATCGAAGAATGTTCGTGAACTTTGAACCTCAAGTTTAGCCAGATGTTGCAGGAAAAACCAACAACCAAAATTATAAAGCAGCGGTTCCCAAACTGGGTACCGCAGAACGCTGAGATGCTGTAGCCGGTTGTCAGGGGTTCCGCGGAAAAAACAATTTCAATTGAATAAACGAACAATTAGGAATTTTTCCAGTAATTAGAGTAATGATTTTTCCCATAATAAATTTCTGATGATGAAGTACATACCAACAAATGCATGCGACAAAGTGTTGTGATACCTGTACCATATAGATACGCAACCCTGTTTAAATTCGGTTTATCTTTGAAGGGGTTCCGCCCCACACAGAGTTTGTGAATCACTGCTCTAGGCTATTACATACATTTTAAAACCCAGCAATTTTATTGTGAAATTGTTATTTTGGTAAGAAACAAACGTTTTCGACAGTAATAAAAAATTCAAATATATTATTAAACGCCAGCTATGAGTGTTGTTTTCTATATTATACGTAGCGAAGTTTACAAAGGCCAGGCGGATTCTGCAGGAATGCATTTTAGGATAATTTGCAAAATAACACTCCGAGCATACATATTTATAACGGTTCGAAACATATAAATATTAATAACCCAGGGAAGTTTTTATTCGGTAACACTCAAAATTGATTAATGCATAATGCATCATCAATGTACGAAGCCCTATCTCAACCAAACAAACCGGAATTTTCTGCACTAAACCAATTTAACAACTATTCGACGTATAACGAGAAACACCTGACCGCATACGCCATAAAAAAGCAACATTTGGGCTTTAAACTTCGTGTTAATGGGTGAAAAATAAAAATTCTACCTATTTCTCTCGTTTTTCCTGCCAACAAGTTCGGCGAAATTCTTTTTTCGGAATGAAACACTTGAAGCTTTCTTTCTCCCGAAACATTCCTTTTTTGCCTTTTCACATTGGTAAGAACGTTTATCCGCGGGATGTCGATCATTTGAATAGAAGTTTCGAGTTGTGTGCGCCACTACCGCGACAACAATCCAATTAAACAACAGACGCACGTCAAAGTGAAGAGCGGGCATTGTCATAAAGAGTTATTTTTCCGTTGGATTCGTATCCCTACGCTTTATTATTCCATCGACAACAACGGCATAAAAATAACGCATTGGGCTGTAAGCGGAATAGTTACGATCGTGAAAAAAGTCGCTGGTGCTCCAAACGTGTAATTTTATACGCGAAGGAAATTCTATAACCGTGGAAACGAAGATTAAATGTCTAAATTATCACTTGTTTTTTTGGTTCGCAGTGGGATTTATCGAGCACAGAGAAATAACTTCCAAACGATTGTTGTTGCTATACATAAAACGGGAGCGCCAAAACAAAGTACTTCAGAAAAAGTAGGAGAGTAATAATAATAAGCATTCATCAAAGAAAAAAATACGAAGAGGTGTCTTTTCATCGTTGGAACGGCGCAAACAAATCCATTGAAAGTCGACGCTAAACAAAAAATAATTATGAAATTGATGGAATGATATGATCCGAAGATCCTATGCAGACAGGCATAAGCTGTGAAAGATGGAACAATTTTTGAAACGAGAAAAAAGTCTGCTATGACTTCCCACCAAGGGAAACATCCGTGTTCAGAAACGAGAGAAAATGTTCTACTACGATAGTTCAGAGGTAGAATATCCGCCCGGCAAGTGGAAGACCCGGGTTCAATTCCCGGTCATAGCAGACTTTTTTCTCGTTTCAAAAATTGTTCCAAAAAATAATTATATTAATAAATATTTAACTCTATGAGAAAGCTAATATTTAAGAATTCATCGGCAGAGAGAGCAAAATTGTAACCTCTTCTTTTCGATAAAACCGTGTTTTTATTCCCGCCGTCGTACCGTTAAAAACAAAAAAAGAAACGAAACGGCTCGATAGAGTGCTACTTAACCTTTAGCTTTCAGTTCGATCGACGCACGGAAGTAAAGCACGAGGGAGGATCACTTATAGAAATAGATCCAAGTGAAAAAAGGATAAAAGAAAAATAAAACGTGTACCTCTTCAGCCGATAGAGGGATGACGACTCAAAAACGTCCTCTCTCCTATTCCGAATATTTTCCGTTGAAAATCTACATTTAAGTGACCACTCCATCCCTTCGATCTCTTTTAGTATACACATTTATGCGTATGTGAGTATATATAAAAATACACACACATATGAGAGAGGAGGGAGGGAGAGAGAGAGAGAAAGAGGGAGAGAGAGAGAGTAGAGAGAGAAAGAGGGAAAGAAAGAAAGAGGGACAGAGAGAGGGAGAGAGAGAGAGAGGGAGGGAGAGAGGGAGGGAGAGAGAGAGAAAGAGGGAGGGAGAGAAATAGGGAGGGAGGGAGAGAGAGAGAGGGAGGGAGAGAGAGAGGGTGGGAGGGAGAGAGAGAGGGAGAGAGAGAGGGAGGGAGAGAGGGAGGGAGAGAGGGAGGGAGGGAGAGAGAGAGAAAGAGGGAGGGAGAGAGAGTGAGAGAGAGAGGGAGGGAGATAGAGAGAGATACAGAGAGATAGAGAGAGATACAGAGAGATAGAGAGAGATACAGAGAGATAGAGAGAGATACAGAGAGATACAGAGAGATACAGAGAGAGAGATAAAAATACATATTCAGATAAAAAATTTTAATAAAAAATCGCATATGAAATTTTAATAGGTTTTGAAGAGAGCGGAAAACAGACCGGGTCAAACACACCTGACCTGGCTTTTATCAACCTAAAACAAAATCGACTTTCCGAGAGATTTTAAGGTACATTTTGGTTCAGACATCAGATTTAAACCGAGCGTCTTGAAGAAAAAAAACAATAAAATCATGCTGCGCATATTTTTCACGCGCGAGCGTGTATATCATTCGACTTTTTCGTTTCGTAAGGTCTCGGTGTGCCCCGTAAATTGCACAATTAGCCAAAAAAGAGTGCCAGCACGAATTTACGGCTTTCGAGAGCCATTTCGCATAACTTACGGTAATCTATTTAAGCCATAATGGTCGCGAAGATCCATCGAGCACCGGAGCTGAGAGGTTAAATATTTGCCGATCCCCCAAAAATGGTCGTTTTTTTAAATCCTAGTTCGCCTCCATTAATTTTACTCAAAAATACATTTAGCGGAAAGGCGGAATTCGCTATCGCAAAGTGAGAAAAAATAGTCTCGAATAAAGCTCCGAATGTTTTATTTAAAAAACAAAAAGGAACGTATTTTTTGGGAGCTCGGCATCACCAACCGTTAAATTGGGAAAAATTGTCATGCCGGTAATTTATATTTTTAAGGATTAATGAGAAGGGAAAGGCGGGAGGAAAAGGGAAGAGGAGGGCGAACGAACGGGGGTTGGTTTAGGAACGGGGAGCAGGGAGACAGAAAGTGGGTTGGACGATTGAAAAATAAGTAAAAACTAAAATAAACCCGTGTCCTAGTGTTTTGTTTTCCGTACGGACTCTAATTACTAGAGGGGAAGGATGGAAAATGGACTTCATTCGGCGAGCGAGATCATTTGGCATAGTTTTGTATCCGATTGATAAATTAGTCAGTTACGATAGCCATAAAAAAGGTTTTGGGAAAACAGATGCGCATTACAGCCACAGAGCAGTCGAAATTCTAAAAGAAAATAATTAAACCAGGCATAAAGCGATCAAAAAAAATATTTTTAAATGGTTTCGCGCGGCGTATTAAAACATATGTATCGCTTAATTTTGTTCGATAAATACCGTATTGGCCCGAATACAAGGTTATGCTTTTTATATAAGCCAAAACATTCAGTCTCTTACAAACGCAGACAACGTTAACAACGAATTGAAGAGTACTGGAAAACTATGAAATTCTGTATACATACCTTCAAAAATAAAACATTTTTTATTGTTGCTTTGATTCTAATCAGTGTTTCCATACCCACCCGATGACAATAATTTTTTCTCGCGCTGTTTCCGAAATTTGAGATCTCTTTTTATTCGAGGTTGGACAAATCCGGTATTAATTAATAGCACATTTTCATCTTTTGTTTGCAGTTGGTTTTGCTCGATGGATCGAATAAATCGATCGAAAGCATTCGATACGCGACACGTGTTTCGTAGGCCACATACTGACGAGAAAATTACGATTACCAATATCCAAAGGATTTTCGGCGTTTTCCGAAAATCTCTTTTTTTGCGCGATAACCTTTCAGATCCCATTTCCGCCGTCAGGCATTCATTCCAGAATACTTGTCGATAACAGCTAAGATCGAGAAATGTATCGTGTTTCGCCTCGGAGAATAAAAATTCTTAAAAAGTCGTTAGCAGTTTGGAAGCGAAATCTCCGAGTTTCCGCTTTAACACGGCGACATTTTGGAAAATAAATTCTGAACAGGTTGCACAAATAGCTAAAATAATGCGCTGTAAAGTACATACCTTCTGAGGGGGCGACAGACAAAGATTAGAGCGTCCTCTTCGGGATTAGAAGGAGGTTCCCTGGAAAATAAGGAAAAATATGTCACTGCATAGCAACGGCATTGCAAAATTTTCTTTGCCTAAGAGAGGATAGCATCATGGATATAATTCCATTGTGCGCAATGATGAATGTTGCCTATTTCTCAACGAACACATATGTAGTTATATTGTTTCAATAGCGTATTTCTGCGCATTTAAGGGAGTTTTATAAAACAACCTTATAGATTATTTCACCGTGCAGAGAAAACAACAATTCACGTTAGTTCAAAATGACACTTGATGAATCATTAATGTCATATAGTGTATATTGTGAAAAATAATATTATTTAGATTTCAATCTTTCACGACAAAAAAACTTGAGCCAAATCGAGAGCAATAAATATGTATCGACGTTCGGATAATCGACGCCATACTGTATAATTAAAATTGAAGTGAATCTATGTTCTTTTCGTAATACACTTGAATCTAAATACACCAATAAGTGATGTACAATTTAAAACAGGTCAAAATTTTAAAATATATTATATATACATACATTATATCATATTATATGTAAATACATTATATATATATATATATATATATATATATATATATATAACCTCATAAATTTATAATGTATATAGCAAGAAAGGCAGTACTCACTCAAGGATACGAGGTCAAACCGCTCGAGCAAAAACATTTGAATCGTTGGTAAAATTTTCAGTATCACTGTCACACTGAATGCGACATAATTTTTAATGGAAGAGACAAATCCAGTCATATCAAATTACGAGACGCCTTCTTAAAACTTTGGGAAACTCCGCAGCGTGAGTTGACAAGTTTATTTCCATTCTTATCCAGCCTTTCCCAAGAATACATTTTATGGAACCATTCCCCGCATTTTTCGGAATAAAATCTCGCCGCAGAACTATTTTAACGAGATTTTTATCTTTAAGTTGATTTTATTAAATGACTGTCAAATTTATTATGATTAGCATAATAGAATCTTGTTACAAGTTGAAAGTTTTACACTCTCTTATGATGAAATAATATCTTGAACGCCAAAACGCAAACTGACGGACTTATAAGAATGGATGCCTAAAATGTATGTTAATGAGTATTTTTAAAAGGCAAACATATATAAATAAAGAACTTTCCCGCACTAACAACCGTTTTGGTAAATGAGGAACGATTTTAATAATTAAATTTTGAATTAACTTTGGAAAAATTGCGTCAGCATTTCGCCCCAGACATATCGAGTGCTGTTAGGTCTGCATAAGTTCAAGGATGCGAAATTAATTAAACTGGCTTTGGTTGATTTCCATGCGATTTCATGACCTTTATCACACAATATAAGAGTTATATTAGCTGGAAGCTGATTTTTTCACAATGTTACTCGCCTTACTTCACGAAAAAGGTCACAAGCAACAAATCTTGCTATTTATATCCCGGGAACCCATTACGGCGTAAGGTAGGAGAGTTGTCAGGGACCAAACCCACGCCCTCCATCAACTGCAGCGGTGAAAGGGTCCATTACTTGCTCTCTTAATAATAGCGCCTGGGAAGGACGGCGAAAAATACTTTCGGGTTCTTTTTTTAATATCGCCCGATATCCCTTACGATTTCGGGACGACTTCATCATAAATACGACCCCGTGTAGGCAGCGTCGCTAAACGATTCCTCACGGAAGAGTTCAAAGGAGACTTTTTATTTTATTTTATTCAAAAAAATAAATAAATTTAGCGTCTAGGTCTAGACGATTCCCACACGAGCTCGCTCAACATGGCCGTAAAGCTGTCATTGTGACCGTACGTGCAGGTAGATATTCAAGGTTCGCCTCCGCTGAGCCATTTCTGAGACCATGAACGTAAATATTCTTCCACGTTCCCAGCGATAAAGTCAACTACATTATTTATCCCGAGTGGTTTTTGGCACCCTCCTAATCTCTTACATCCGATAAAAAATGTTTCCAAAAATGTTCACGGTTAAGTCCCCGCGAGACGTCGGAGATGCGTTCTTGAAAAGCGGGACGCGTGACGCAACGACGTATAGCGAAACCCGATTCCCCGTGATGCGTAATGAAAGAAGCAGGGGTTTAGTTCCCGGCGGAGTTTTTACGAAGCATAAGTGCCATTTTAATCCAAGTAATAATTCAGTACATGAGACACTGTATGTCAAAAATAATCAAGTAAAATTAAATAAATAATGTCACCAGCAATAAAAGTGTTCACTCGAAATTATTCTGAATCTTGCATTCGGAGGTTCGTGTGGGTGACAGCGATGATGTAGTAGGATGAGTCAAATAAATATAAAATATACAGCATTATTTTATATTAGTGTGATTGATCCTCAAAAAAGACGGTCAGACATGAATGCGACATTAAATGAAAATCAAGACGTAGACCATAATATAGCAACTTAAATTTTAAAAACCCATCGCTCATTGTCAACATATTTCAAATCTTACAAAATAAATGTCAATTATATATTTATTAATACAGGTTGATTAAAATTACTTATAATTTTCCAGACCGTCTGCTTAGGATAACTTAACGCAACACAAAAATACGGGTGAAAATAAAATCGACAATTTATTTGTGGCTACGTAAACTACGTAAGCGAACGGAAAAATGAAAAACGTAATTACGATGAATATTTCTCATAAATAAACAAAATACTAAATTTGTTATAAAATTTAAAAAAATTAACGTAACAGTTTGAAAAGATTTATTTTAATTCCGATACAAATACCTCAATTATTTCTTTCGTTATTGCGCTATTTACTACACTGTTGAAACAAATATAAACAACACACGAATACACTCTTTACGACATAATTTTAATCTGCACAACGCACGAAATGGCATTCTATTCTATTTAGGTAACGCTGCTCCATGTCTAAATCCAATTTGGCATGCATAATCCCATTAAGATAACAACAACGACCGCAGCGTCAGAGAACGAAAAGCGACGACCGTCATATTAATAATTACGTAGTCAACTCGCAAAAATTTAATTATTCAGTCCAACTTATTGACGTGAAATTCAAAATGGTACGATATTAATTTAAAGCAGACAAAGCTACACTTATACAGAACTCCCGAAACAAAAGAAACACGGGCAAGACGCTGGATTTTGCGATGAAAACGTCATTCATTCATGCAGATATACAAGCCATTTCTGCAAAATATCACTAAGAAACGACGCAGCCGAATCTAATTCACTATATCTGATATTTCTGGAATTTCGCTCTCTGCTCTCAACCGACGACGGAGCGACGCAACGTATAACGAATCGCCTTCCGAAATCCGCCGAGGACTTATAACTTGACGACGCATAGCGGACTCACTGCATATGGAAGCCACCTGCCCCTTTCCCTCTGGTATTACCAGCCGTTCATTCTAGTTCGCCCAATTCCGGTTGGACATTCCCGTTGGTGCCGGTGAAAAGAATACTAGCTAAATATCGGCATTCTTCTAAGGGAACCGAGGGGTCGAATCGCAATATCGTATCTCCTCCGCTTTCTCCGCTGCGCGCCGGTTATTGCTACTTATATCTCGTCGTCTTTTTAGAGAACGACCACTGAGGTCGTCAAAGAAGTGTAGGGGGAGAAAAGGGGAGCTATATCGCTGGGCGAAAAGGTCTGTTTCCGAAGAGTTATCGTCTAGCCCTGGTGTCGAAATCCAGCCGAGGTGATATGGCACCCTGACCTCCCCTCCCCTACACATATATATATATATTTTTTTTATGTGCCTGCTTTTTATGGCACGACTTATTTCCCTTGGATCGAAAGACTTCGAGTAAAGTGAAATATTGCGAGGTTAACTCGCATTGATGTATTGAAATTGAGAGAGAGAGATGGAGAAAGAGACAGGGAGAAATAAAAAGAGATAGAGAGAGGGTTGGGGGAGGAGTTAGACAAGATTAGGGATGCGGAGTGGGTATGTTTGGAAAAAAAGAGGGAAAAAAGTTTTCCTCCCGTTTCTGACTTTTCAAGTAGGAAGTTAAATGGGGCAAATTCGACGCCTAATGTACCGATTTTCAGCAAAAGTTCGTCCGACGCGATAGGCGGACTCGTTTTGTGTTATTTTTTTAAAATGATCGTCGGTTTTTTCTTCCATTTTCTTTTTTCGCCTCCCATACTCCCGTTCCGACTTACGTCTTTCCGAAATAAATGGAGCGATTCAGAAAGGTCCGCTGTGCATAAATTAGGAACGGGATGGACACCTGTGAGGGATAAAAAAAGTTGTAGGGAGAGAAAAAATTAAAACTCTCTCGCCTGGCAGGTCGAACCCGAGACTTTTGGGAGTTAAGGGGCGGCGGGAATTGACCTATGGAGATGACACATTAAGAGAGGTTTGCGGAAGAAATTTTAAAAGTGTCTTGTAGCGTGAAGGATTTCTTTTTTTCTACACGAATAACCTCCCGTTACTTTAATCCACGCATTTGAATTGCATGACATGGCAGGAATCTTTTTGTTTTTTTACCGCGTTTCTAGAATTTTAATATAGGAACGTTTTAAAACGCTAAGGGGAAAAGTAAAAATAATCGAACTACTTTTGTAGAAAGAAATATTGCGCGCATAACTTGTAACCTTCAATTTCCAAATAAAATTGGAATTAGTTTGATTGAGATGCACTACAACAGAGAATTAACAGATTAATAATAATAATAATAATTTTTATTTCCTATTTCATTTCTTACAATTTCTTCTAGGATAATAATAATAACAATTTATTCAACTCAAACAGGTTTCTACAATTATACTTGTTATAATAGATTTAATGACAAGGACATACGACATGCCCTCGGCAAGATTCTAATCTGCGAGAAAGTTGGGCGAAATAATAAAAGCAATTATGTGATTTTAATGATTGTTTACAGCACAGTAACGTTGGATTAAAAGATAATTTGACAGGGACAACACTTTCACTGCTCTCATCACATTGCCAAGACAATTATCCTTTGCAACCTTGAAAAGTAAAAATTTCCTACCAACGTATTATTGAATTATCCACCTACGAGACATTTTAAAGGAAATGTGTGTCAATTCCATAGAGTTAATAAGAGAGCAATATTGATTTACCAGTATCATAGAATTCCAAAAATGAAATTGCGAGCTAACCCTTATGTCTGGGATCCAATAGATAATGAAGGCAACTCCAATAGCCATAAAACGTTTGTGAGAACCAGGTGCAACAAAGTAGCCATCCTCGACGATTGGCAAATGTACTATTTACCTTACTTATCAATTAACATCCAGCTATCCAAAGCAAGAGTTTCCGAAAAATATCAAGAGAAAAAAGAACAAAACGTTTAATGAATACAGACCCTCGAAATAGTACAGAGATAACAAGTGGCCTTTTTTTCCTGCGAGAAAACGTGTTAAAAGGAAGAAACGAATTTAATATCTCCGCGACAACGAGAAAAACAAACACTTGTGTAGCGAGGGTATAAAAAAAACGAATGAAACTTACACGGAAGGAGTCCTCTCCGACGGACCTCAACGAGCAATATTTGTCAGAACAGAGAGAGAGAGCAAGAAGAAAAGAAAAATTAAGAGGGATCGAGTCAGACAGAGAGAGAGAAAATGGGAACGGAAAAGAGGGACGTACATATTTAAGTGGCGTTAAAATGAGTAGGGTGGAGATTGTGTCGAGAGGAAAAAGGTAAGGGGGGGAAAGAGATTGTCAAGGGGAAGAGAGGATTTGGAAGGGAAGCCACCGCAATGAAGCAATGGACCATCTCTTAGATCGCGGGGTCGCATGCATGTGAGTTAAAGAGGGAGGGAAAAGAGGTCGATAGACGGTGCCACGGGGGAGAGAGTGCGAGGGAGGAGGGGAGGGGGACCGAAGAGGGGGAGGAGGAGAGTGGGGAGGGGGGCGTGAGGGGGTTGTTAAGGGTGTGGTGGTGTGGAGGAAAGCGATGTAGACGAGAGAAAAAGGGTGGAAGAGAGGGAAGGGGGAGAGGAAAAGTGGGAGTGGCTGTTAGGAGAACAGAACGAGAGGGGGGAAGAGAGGGCTGGAAAAGGATGGTCTGTTCCCCCAAAAAAGGAGAGGATTACACATTTCCTCCAGGAGATTCCTGTCCTCTCCGAAACATCTTTTAAACGTCTTAACCTTGAGGACGAAGTCTTTACGACGAGAGACGCCAAACGAACGAGTTCGCCAAAATCCTTTCTCGCCGAGGATGTGAATCGATAACCCTGAAACCTCTCCATAAACTTGCACTATTCAAAATGTAAGTCGCCCTCTTTATTCGGGAGGAGAGAACTGGAGCGCATACGTTTGGGCCGTGTCTGAATTAAGGCTGCTTTTAACTTTTCTCGGGTAGTTTATGCGGGGCCAGTAAAAAAATCTCTCTCCGACATTGTCTTCTCGTTTTGAGCAAACATTATACTTTACGAAAAGCTTTCCCAGATTAAAAAACTCGGGAGAAAAAAATCCGTGGGTTAATGTTTAACTCACACGAATGTTATGTACAGTTTCAGTGTGCTGTAATGAAGAAAAACCAAGAAAAACTCGAAGATATTTTTTAAGAAGCTTATAAATATTTACTGATTCTTTTGAAAACAATTGTCTCGATAAATATTTCTAAATTCGTTATTTTTTCTTTTATGGTATTTGTGCTTTCGGTTCATATAACCGAATGGGAGCTATAGGCCACCCTGTAGAGGAGTAAAAAAAATTCGAACTTCGGTGGAAAATAATCCATAAGCAGTAAGTTACGCAAGAATACTTCAAAATTACTTGGTGCCTTCGGAAATAACTCGACTCAAAGATTAACTCCATAACTTCTCGATTTAAGCTCCTCCAAAAATACTTCACACACTTTCCTCAGACACTTCCACTCTTATCTTGGCACAAAAAGAACAGCTTCGCTTAAAAATCAAATAATTTTATTATCAGCCGCCATTTTTAGCATGATGGGATGCTGGAAAATTGTGATTTGAAAGTTTTTCGTGAAAAGCTACAAAAATGTATCAAAAAACTCTCAAATTTGCAGTTTGCTAACCGAGGACTATTTTTCGTTCTCTTCGCGTGGTAAATTTGCCCGTAAAACCCTTCCCGTGAGAACAGAACAAACGACTCCACTATCTGTTCAATATTTGAGAGCGCTACGACATACTCTCGACATTTCCGATAAGAGAAAGTCTTTGAATCGAAAGAAGAGAAAATATCTCATCTTTCCGGGAAACCAATGCGGAAATGAAGACAGGGAAATCCAGGAAAAGGAATGTCCCGTAGAAGGATGCCTGAAAGGCGGTAGTTGTCCGACCGAAAGAGGAAATTGTGCTGAAGAGGAGAGAAGTGAATGACAGCGTCAAAAGGAAGCCTCGAACGAAATAGATAATGCGTGGGAAATGATGAATTTACAAGTTGGAGCCTAACGTTGGGTGGAAACGCGTATAAGAAAACGAAGCGCAAAACCAGTAGATTGAATCTGAATTTAAGGCGATTCGTTCAAAATGCGTCCAAGGAAATCGATGCTACACTTAAAACAACAAAATAAATTGTAACACCATAGTTTCCATTTCATCCTTTAAAATTTATGGCCGATTTGCCAGTTATCGTAATAGCATCAGGCTATTAACAAGTTCATTCTTGGGCATGTGTTAATGTGTGACTGTCTACACAGAAGGTAAATACCTTATTAAAGTTAACATGCTATCGATGCGGTACAAGATATCCATATGAATCGTATTCCACAGAAATTCAAATAAGTAGTTACGATATTGATCCTATGGCTACGTGAAAGGCATTTTCTAAATCGCGGCAACAGATAGTGCACAGAAATATCTATTTTAAAAGTTAAACGGATTACAACCTAAACCCTAAAAATATATCATTTTTGAAAGAGATTTATTTTTAAAGATAAAAACTTGAAGATATTGTGTTCCTTCGACAAAAAATACTGTAAATATTAAAATTCCGAAAATTTCGCTTGAAGCGGCAGATTGCAAGCCGGTCTATACTTTAGGCCGTGCACCACCCAATGCCAGGCATCCGTTACGTTTTTATTCGTGGGAGTCATATCACAAATATAGATTAGGAAACTGATAACGTATTCAATGCGTCAAAAAAAATCCCAGGATTCGACAAAGTTACGACGAATTTTGAATAATTTTAAGGCAAATTTACGGTCCTGGTGAAGGATCATTTAAATACCTTCCACCGCCACTGTGTCCGGTAAAAACTTTCTGGATGAAATCTCTAGTCACAAAATTCGTGCGAAAAATGCCGAATATCCCCTATTCCGCAGTGTCAGAAAACACCGCCCGTCGACCACCAGAAACAAACATTGCCAAACCCCGCAGATCTCATCGAGAGAGAGAGAGAAAGGGGTGGAGATTGGACCAGAACTCGTTCGAAAGCGTACCTCGCGCAATTCCGGAATGATTTGGAGACGGTGACAGGACGAATGTGAATGAACCGAAGCGAGAAAGACGCGAGTGTGGGGGAGAAAACCTTAATGGTGGTGAAGCAGGTGCGATCCCAAATTTTCGATCTCCCTATTGATCAACGGTCCTCGCAAAATCCACCTGACCCAGCGCCGCCCTCCCCTACCCCCTTCCCCCCCACACTCCCACTCTCTATCTCCCTCACAAAACCCCTCCATCGCAGACGACGGCGCAAAACTAGTCTCTTGGGGAGGGTGTGGAGGAGGGTGGGTTAATATGCAGAGCGTGTCCGACGGGAAATAAGTAAACGACTTTCCGAACCATTCCACGCAGTCCCCTTGCTTATTCTTCTTAGGGTGCCGTGGAATTCAAAAGTGCTCCACCCTTGATGTTTATGCTCGAGTACATATGTAAATGTCTATGCATGAATGTAGAATATGCATGCTTTTGTTTCACAGGGTCACCACAGAAAGAGAAGAAGTATGACGTTAGGACGCGGAGGAGTGCCCGATAAGGGAACACAATTTTAAAGGATTTAAAAAAATTAACGGTTAGCGATGTCGAAAATTAAGTCATCCATTCATGCATAAGATATTAAATATACCAAAAATGATTTATTTTTTGTCGAATAATGACTTTATATTAAAAAAAGAAGAATATTATGTAGATAATTTTACAAAGTTTGCTTCCGGTAGGCTTGTTTTATATTCGCTGCATTATCAATTTTTTTATCAACTGCACTAAGAATTTATTATGTGAAAGAACTGTGTTATATGTACGATTGCGCATGTATGTGTACGTGTTACACGCACACACAAACACATACATATATAATGCTTACTTTGAAGATAAGAAGGAAGTGAATAGCACAAAAGTATGTGGGGTAGGCACACATATTTTTTGAAAAGTTGTGGTGCATGCCAGGGGCGCACCCAGGATTTTCCCTTGGGGGGGGGGGCTCAACCATAACAAAATATATCCCACCGAACATATCTAATACTTTACGTTTTAATTTGAGATAAAAACGTAGTGATTTTCGGATAGAGAATAGGGGGTATTCATTAAAGAAAAGAAATGCGATTCTATTCACATAAAAATAGGAAACATTCCATTTTGTGATATAATTAACTTTACTTACCAAATGCTGTAAATTCGTCGCCGTTGAAACTTCAGGAAAATAAGGATAATAAGATGAAACACTCGAAACTTATGGTAACAAACGTTCCGAAATTAAGATTTCACTCCTCGAAAAAGAAAACTATCCGGAAGCAACAGGATATGGTGAGCATAACCGGTAACTTGACATTTTATTATAAAGGTAACTTATTGTCAACTTTTATGATTTCTAACGAATTATCTTGCACTCAGAATACACAAAACAGACACACTCACTAATGCAGTTGCTTTGAGGAGAGACAATGTGAAACTGACGCTCAAAAATGCGTTCCTTTCTCAAAATGTGCTTTAACGTTCTTAGAAAAACCTTTCCTCGAATTTCCTCTTTGCGTCGTTCGCATATGTTCTCTCCATCTGGAAGCTATTAGGGATCCAGGGTCACTTGCCTTTACCCTTCACATGGAGGACAAAAGAAGGCTGAAATGACCATTTTCTTCAATGCGGGTTGCCTTCTTGTCACTCTATCGTTGGTGTAGGGAACAACTATAATGAAGTTAGAAAAATGGATGCAAAAAAAATGAAAAGAAGACTTACTTCGACAAGCCGCATAGGAAAACGGCTGAAATTTACCGATGACAACATTTCCTTAATGATCGACATTGTGAAGAATTTATCGAGAATATTATTAGAAATCTTACGAAAAACCAGCAGAAATACTTACAAATAGTACAGCCTTTCTGGTTAATACTAAAGCCCTAGCATGAACATGTAGATTTTTTTGGGGGGGGCTAAAGCCCGTCAGCCCCCCCCCCCCTCCCTGGGTGCGCCCCTGGTGCATGCAATTGTTTTCCAACAAAACTCCAATTTAAAAAAATTGTTTTGTTGCAGTATCTGTATCAGAATACATTTTCACCAAATTTCGACAATATTCTCATTCAAAAAAGGTACTAGTAAGCCGCTTCGGAGCGTTTCCTCACCAATTAAGCTCTGCGCATGTATGTATGTACATACATACGGTGCACGAAATTTTCCTACGTGTGCAAATTCAAATAATATCACGCGCGCAACATATAACACTCCTCACAGCCGCTTAAAATATTTTTACAAATATAAATTATCTGGTTTAATTATTTCGCGAGTCTTATTCCCTTTCCTTCCTAAACACCCGGCAGCATCCGGTTTACTTCCCAAATTGAAAAGACTCTCTCTCTCTCTCCCCCCTTCTGTAAGCTTGCAGAAAGTGGTTTTGGTCGAAATTCGCGTTGAGCGTTGCAGAGTTTTGCGGGTTGCCGGTCTATACCGTGGCGGTCTACTCGCCTTTGGTCGCCCTCTTTAGCCACTGCGGAGGGGAGGGAGGGAGAGAGGGAGGATGGGAGGGCGGCAGGGAGGGAGGAAGGGAGAGGAGGGAGGGAGAGATGGAGAAAGGAAGGGAGGGAGGAAGGGAGAGAGGGAGGGAGGAAGGGAGAGAGTAAGGGAGGGAGGAAGGGAGGGAGGGAGGGAGAGATGGAGGAAGGGAGAGGGGGAGGGAGGAAGGGAGGGAGGAAGGGAGGGAGGAAGAGAGGGGGGAGGGAGGAAGGGAGGGGGGAGGGAGGGTGGAAGGGAGGGAGGAAGGGAGGGAGGAAGGGAGGAAGAAGGGAGGGTGGAAGGGAGGGAGGGAGGAAGGAAGGGAGGGAGGAAGGAAGGGAGGGAGGGAGGAAGGATGGGAGGGAGGAAGGGAGGGAGAGATGGAGGAAGGGAGAGGGGGAGGAAGGAAGGGAGGGAGGAAGGAAGGGAGGGAGGGAGAGATGGAGGAAGGGAGAGAGGGAGGGGAGGGAGGAAGTGAGGGAGGAAGGGAGGGAGGAAAGGATAGATAGATAGATAGATAATCGTCTTTATTCGGGCGAAATTTAGACCAGAAGGAGAGAGGGAGGGAGGAAGGGAGGGTGGAAGGGAGGGAGGGAGGAAGGGAGGGAGGAAGAGAGGGGGGAGGGAGGAAGAGAGGGGGGAGGAAGGAAGAGAGGGGGAGGGAGGAAGAGAGGGGGAGGGAGGAAGGGAGGGCGGGCGGCAGGGAGGGAGGAAGGGAGAGAAGGAGGGAGGGAGAGATGGAGAAAGGGAGGAAGGGAGGGAGGAAGGGAGGGAGGAAGGGAGTAAGGGAGGGAGGGAGGGAGAGATGGAGGAAGGGAGGAAGAGGAAGTGAGGGAGGAAGGGAGGGAGGAAGGGAGGGAGGAAGGGAGGGAGGAAGAGAGGGAGGAAGAGAGGTGGGAGGGAGGAAGAGAGGTGGGAGGGAGGAAGAGAGGGGGGAGGGAGGAAGGAGGGAGGAAGAGAGGGGGAGGGAGGAAGGAGGGAGGGAGGAAGGGAGGGAGGAAGGAGGGAGGGAGGAAGGGAAAAAGGGAGGGAGGGATGAAGGGAGGGAGGAAGGGAGAGGGCAGGGGAAAAGGAAGGAGGGAGGGGTTAGGCATTGGAAGGTCGCCGCAACGGAGGAATTTCATGCGAAAAAGTGAGAAAGGATTTAATATCGCATTACAACACGTGGAAAAAAACGTGTTTCGTCCTCCATTCCGAACTCTCCAGCCGCTCTAGCCCGGATTAAAAAAAGAAGGATTAGGACGTCAATTCTTCGCGGTTTGGAAGCGACGGGAAAAAGTTTTTTCCTACGCAAAATAACCCCTTAATCCACCTCTCACGGATTTTTAAGACTAATTCGCCTTTTTTCCGTAACACTTCTTTTTAAAGGATACACGATAATTTTAACAGGAGGCGAATGGCAAAAATGAAAAGATGGATGGATGAATTTTTGAAGGGGAAAGAAATGCCTTCAACATCCTCTCTTCTTCTCGGAAAGATATATACTCGTAATAGTTGAAGAAGATAAGTTCCTCGAGTCGAGAATATACATGATTGGTTTGACGTTGATTTTGATTTGAAGGATGGGAGATCAAAACGGAGTCGTGGCGTGTAAAGAGATAGATGGATATAGAGGGTGAGGAAAAGGAAGTGAAGAGAGATGGATTGAGAGATGGATGAGGAGAGGGGAGAGGACTAGAGAGGGAGAGGGAGGAGATGGAGAGGAAAGAGAAGGATGTGAAATGTGAGGGGATAGAGGAGGAGAGAAAGAGGAGGAAAATGGAAGAGCTAGAAGATAAGAGGAAGAGAGAAATGAGGGAGGAGGCAGAGAGGTATGAGGGAGAGAAGGAAGAGAGGAAGGAAGGATAGAGGGGAAGAGAGGAGGAAGAAGCAGAGGGAGAGGTAGGGATGAGGGAGGGGGTAGAGAGAAAGGTGGGAGAAAGAAGATAGAAAGGTAGAGATGAGGGAAAGAGGAAAGAGAGAGAAAGGGAGGAGGAAGTAGAGGGGGGAGAGAGAAAAGAGGGAGAGAAAAGAGGGAGAGATAAAAGAGGGAGAGGGGAAAGAGAGAAAGGAGAGGGAGAGAGAAAAGAGAGGAAAGAGGGAGGATGGAGAGAGGGAGGAGAGTTATAGGAAAGAGGGATGAGGGAGAGGGGAAGGAGGTAGAGGGAGATAGGGGAGAGAGAAAAGGAGAGAAGAAAGAGAGAGAGGAAAGAGGGAGGATGAAGAGAGGGAGGAGAGTTATAGGAAAGAGGGATGAGGGAGAGGGGAAGGGGGAAGAGGGAGATAGTAGAGGGAGACAGGGGAGAGAGAAAAGGAGAGAAGAAAGAGAGAGAGGAAAGAGGGAGGATGAAGAGAGGGAGGAGTGCTAGAGGGAGGAGGGAGAGGGGAAAGAGGGAGAGGGGAAAGAGAGAGAGGGGAAAGATGGAGAGGGGAAAGATGGAGAGGGGAAAGCGGGAGAGGGGAAAGAGAGAGAGGGAAAGAGGGAGAGGGAAAGAGGGAGAGGGGAAGAGGGAGAGGGGAAGAGGGAGGGGGGAAAGAGGGAGAGGGGAAAGAGGGAGAGGGGAAGAGGGAGAGGGAAAGAGGGAGAGGGAAAGAGGGAGAGGGAGAGGGAAAGAGGGAGAAGGGAAAGAGAGTGAGGGGAAAGAGGGAGAGGGGAAGGAGGAAGAGGGAGATAGGAGAGAGGAAGTACAGAAGAAAGAAGATAGGAAAGACGGACAGAGGAAAGAGGGGTTAGGGATGAGTGAAAGAGGAAAGAGGAAGGAAGGAAAAAGGGAGAGCGGGAGAGAGGAAAGAGGGAGGGAGAGAGGAATATAGGAGAGAGGGGGGAAGGAGGGAGAGGAAATGAGGCGTTATGTGAGGATTGGAGAAGTGTGATGGAGGGGAGGTTTGGTAGCTTGAGTATGAAGAGGATGTAGGGAGAAGGAAATAGGAGAAATGAGGATTGGAAGGGAGGGAGAAAGAGTGCGGGAGAGATGGAGGATGACGGGGAGTCAGACATAGGTTGTCGGGTGGGGGCGGAGGGGGGGAGGGCGCGGGAGAAGTGGGATCTGCCTGTGAAGGGTTTGTTCGGAAGACGGTGAAGAGGGGGTTAGAAGGATGATATGTGGGAGCAAGTGAGGTTTTCAGCGAAGGGAGAGGCATCGGGGGGGGGGGGGGGAATTTGGCCGTAGAAGGCTTGCGATGTGGAAGAGGGAGGCCCCCGAGGGACTGGGGCAGTGGGTGGGGAAGGGGAGGGGCAGAGAGGGAAGGAGGGAGTAGGAGGAGGATGGAAGCCCGCGGAGGAGGGTTTAGAAATACGAGGGAAGAATTATTGGTCTCTCAAGCTCCGCGCCGCTGTCTCTGAGAGTTTCACCCGGGGCTTTATGAATGTATATTTATTCGGGGGAAGGGAAGCCGTACGCCGTGAAAGAAATCCTTCGCTATCTGTAGGAATGGTCTGGAGCGGCGGCGGTTTAAGTTTTAGGGAGGTCATGCTAGCATGATAAACCCGGAGCGAATCCGCATGGTCCCCGTGTGTACACAGAGGCACAACCTCTTCCTTGACTCGTTGCTCGGGATAGGGGGAAAAAATAACGAAGATCAGCCGGAATAATGAAGACAAACGGAGAGAGAGAGAGGGAGATATACGGAAGTGGATTAAATATTTCTGCGAAATGAAAATATTATGAAAGAACGTAATGGAAGAGGGGAGAAAAAATACTTCGCGGGAAATTGAAGGAAAAATTATAATAAGTTTATGGATGGATTTTGAATAATAATAATAATGCCGACGCTAAATGGTAAATAGAAGAGGAAAAATAAATAATAATAAAACGCACACACACCGGAAATGCGTCCAATTATTTATTTATACAATTCTGTACATGTACCGGGAGATTAAATAATATACAAATAAAGTAACAAAGGATACCAACGGAGGAGAACAAAATTCAGAGATTAAATGACCAGTAGGAAAGCGAAAAACAGGAACAAACCGTAATTACTATCAAATTCCTAATTTTTATTAAAAAAATAACAAGCGAATGATTACCTAACATAAAAAACGAGGAAATGAGAGCGCAAAATTAATTTAGTATTAAGAAAAAACAAATAAACAAAATGTTGGAAAAATAACGATAAAAAACAAACTTTTACTCCATGTGTATCAATCAAATTAAACAAACTGCGAAAATGCAATTTATTAGAGAGATTAATTCAGCAATTCCACAAATGAATATTCTGGCTACTTGGTTAATTAATATGATTTTAATAATTCAGGAAATAAAGTCGACGGAACGAATTATTTGCGAAATAACCATCAACGACACGACAAAATAAGTAATTCGGTGAAATTGGTACGGAATTTTACTGAAAAAAAACACTCGACGGCATGTCACGCGCAATTGTTTTTGCAGCAGAGAGACGGCCTATAATTTAAAACACCAGAATATATATATATATAAAGTTGGTCCAACCGAAACGGAAGTATCTTAGAAAACTTTGGTTGCCTGGTTACGTAGACATTAATAGTTTCGGGCCGGTTCACGCGTTAAAACCGGGAGTTTTATGAAAACGGTAACCCACACCTCGAGAAAATTAAACCCTAGACACGACCCCTTGGGTTGAGGTAATTCGTTCAAAAACCCTGGATTTTGGGAGGAAAGATACTTGGGAGAGAGGAGGTAGTCGAGAGAGAGCTTTGCGGAGAAGAGAGAGGAACGGTTGAGAAGATTGCGTTTGTGCTCCCAGACTGCTTTACGATCGCAAAATGGATCGCGAAGTAGATGAAATTTTTTTTACATCGAGAACGAAGTTGATGCAACGAGTTCGGCGAATCTAGTTTTCTTTTTCGCCGCGCATATACTGGCGTGGTTATCTCGACGAAAAAACAACCACGTCTTTTTATTAGGACGAAAGGAAGCCATTTTCGTCCATTTTTATTTATCGTCATAGATAGCAGATTGGAGTCGCTGATCCATGCCTGTTCATAATATGAGTTGCAGTATTTATTTATGTGATCTTTAGTCACGGAAACAGTGCAGTAAGGTAAGTCTCCGCTATACGTCGCACCACTACACGTCGCCTCGCTATACGTCGCCGTGCGTCGTTTCTCTTGCGCGTCTTAAATAACTCGAGGGGCATCTTTCGCCGAATCTCATTTAGATCGTTCGTGAAGATCAAAAGGGGATATTTCAGAAAGTCTAATTAAAGCAAAGTCGATCGCTGCGTTAGTTCTTTGCGGTATTTCCGGTGAATTACGCATAGGTGTTTGAGACTGACATCGCAAAACGATTTAGTCTTGCTTTTATTCGAGCAGAGTTCCGGTTAAGGGGGACTTTTAATATCGACACCTAAATTATCATTCCTTATACAATAATTAACATCAATGTCCCGAGTAACAAATTATTTTTTCAGATTTTTTAATACTTTACTACTGTAGGGTTAATAATATTGTGCAAAGAAAGGATGCCCCTTTGTTTGACTGGTTCCACCACATCGCCCCTTGGAACCCGCACAAACAAAGATAACTTTCAGAATCATCCCGGGCGAGTCTTTTTAGGGGTATAAATTTTATTTCGTTTCGTTCACCAAACTTTGACTTACGCCTTGTACACTTCATCATCGTGTTTTGTGTACATAGGGAAATTAGGTTTCGCTCGACGTCTTTTCGTTTTGCGTTGCAGTTTTCAGGGACGCGTCCTCGACGCATACCGGCCGCTTACTTAAGTCTCTTTGAGTCGAACTTCCGTAATTCGAATGATCGATCACTCGAAGAGGATGTTCCTTTCGCTGGCATTCTTTTCCCGTAGACTTGTTTGTCTCGCGACCCGTTTCCCGAGATTCGAGTTATAAGAGGTTCGACTGGACGCGAAAGCCTCGCCTTTTCGTTCTGTAACTCAACTACCTCCGTTTCTATGCACGTGCTCGTAGCACTTATTGGATCGCGCATAAATATGCAAACTGCAGCTGTACCTGAATAGCGGGGGAAAAATCGCTTGGCAAGCGGACAAAAATCCAACGGAACGAAAATTCGAAAAAGAAAATCATTGAACATATCGCTCCGTTTTTGTTAAAAGCAGAACCCGCTGATAATACGAAAAAAGAAATTCCCGATCTTTTTCCAGCTCATTATAGCGAACTTTTCTTTCTCTCCCGTTCTCTCTACGAACCTGATTACAGCTACGCAAATGATCGCACAAAATTAACTTTACTGATCATTACGAAAGGATCAGATCCCAAACATCTGAACTTCTCGACGTATCACACAACCTTATTGCTGGAATGTTTTTTTTTAAACGTAATCCGAGCTTTAGGAATCTTCCTCGCTGAAATAATTCAAGAGAGCCCCACTGAATTAATACCTACGTCCACAATTAGAGGGAAATCAGAACGGAGATATGGCACGTGATATTCAAAAGCCCATATTCTTGCGAATAAAGCGCAATTACGTCATCTCTCATAAGTACTATTGCAAGGTTAAAAACAAAATTAAGAGCGCTACTTCTCCCTAATTAGTCGGATATGGAGAGAACGTTTGCGTGCGATGTGGAAAACCCGAATGGCAAAATACTCATGCAACAGAATCTCCCATGCCTTTGTAATACAAGCGGAGCCGCTCCAATGGATTGACGAATTCAATAGACGAAGCTCAGAGTTTGAGTGGAATTTTGAGCTCACGCGATTCGTCGGAGAGATTTCAGACCTAATTAGGACTCCTGATTGTATACGCGATAAGATAAGATTTAATGGAAAATTTAACCAAAGAGAGAGAGAGAGATAAATTGAGAGATGGGGGGAGAGAGAGAGAGAGGCAAAACACACAGGAAAGAGATGGAACAAAACAGGGATAAAAGAATGATGTCGGAAAAAAAACAAATGAACGACGAGAGAGGAGGAAAAAGAGATTTGAAAAAAAAAAATAAATCGCTTCCGCTTGCAATTCCAATTTTTCCGACTAGCGGAGAACATAGAGGACACTCCCGTGATGTATCAAAAGGTTCGAATTTTCCGCGACGCAAAATGCCGCGTTTTATTTTCGGGCTGTCTAAAATTGCGGAGGTGGTTTACGACGAGCGCGCATACATCTCTCTGGATTTATAATGGTGTTTTTTTTCCTTCTAACGGGAAAAAACAAAGAATAGGTTCCGCCGTGCTAGAAGACAATCCCGCGATTTTTTTTAATGACTTATAGTTTTCCGAGGGCAGGACTCTTGTTTCGCCATGAGGAATCGGCGCCTTTTTCCCTTTCGTAAGTCATTTATTAAAAACTGATTTAATCGTCGGTTTTATGGAAATGAAAGGCGTCATCAATCACGCAAAAATTTCGACGTCAGGATATCGAGAACTGAGAGGCGTGCATACATGCATGTGGGAGTATGTTTTTGTGTACATTTCTTTACATGTATGCATTTATAGAATCACACCCATTCATACAACCATTAATGTAATGGAGGGAAGGCCAGTAACACAAGAGCTCATTAAAGGACAACGAGGAAAACAGATGTCCGCGCCAACGGCAGGGTTCGATAAAAACAGGCACCTCTAATAACGAGATCGTCTCGCAAAACGATGCTTCAAAAATAAACATGTACTTCGCTGAAGGGGTCGATACTCCATCTACCGCAGGGAAGAACACGTTCGGGAAATATAACGCATTCAACAGATTGAAAGTAAGTACAACATTTTTTAAAAATCGTAATTTTTTTAGCGTAGGTTTTCTTCTCCATAGTAACTATGCATAATATACAGTACAGAGTCCAAAAACTGGCAACCTTGGATCTTTGAGGTTGCCGTTTTCCTGATTTTTACGGTTTCTAAAAAATATATTTAAATATATATATATATATATAGCATAGCCATGTATTATCAAATAAAGTTCATAGATTAATAAAAACAAAATAAAATACGAAAATATTGGATAATTCTGTTTTATTCCCTTAACAAAATTTGTTATTCTACTTCACTTACAGGCAAGGGCTGTGTGATAATACACTTCTCGCCGTCGCTAGCGGTTAAATTTTCGATAGAGGGAGATTCTTTTGCCTTACTTTATGATTTTTTTAATTTCACGTACCTATTTTAGTTGTTTTGTGCATCTGGTATTCTCTGAAATAATTTTTTCTCGAATTAAACACTGCATACGTAATGTCCTGTTCGACTTTTAAAATGTCCGGTTTTCGGACAATCCCGCTTCTTGGTCAGTCGGTTTTTAGACTTTGTACTGTATATATAGAGTGTTTCAAAGCATTGGGAATCAAAACTTAATCATCGAACCATTCCACGTTTGTTCATCTTTCGGAAGCAGGGAACGAGGCGAATCAAAACCAAGAGGAACGACGGAGGAAAGGAACCTATTACATCAACACTTCACTTTTAATCTAGGCACCATTACGCCCCCCCCCATCTGCGACCCCCCCATCTGCGACCCCCCCCCCATCTGCGACCCCCCCCCCCCCATCCGCGACCCCCCGCAATGACCGCAGACTAGATGCCTGTCATTAGTGCGCCGAATCTCACGAGGGAAAAGACAAAAGGTGATACGGCCGCATAAATCAATCTCTCTTGCCTATGAAATATATCCCTTAAAGCCCGTATCGCCAGCCCGCAGCATGGTCGCCCCGAAGGGGGGCTGAAGAGGATCATCATCGGCTCGGGGCATTAATTGTGTGAAGGAGGCGCCGACACGCTCGCCTCTACGAGGGAATACGACGTCAAAGCGACAAAGGCGACTATTCCCGCCTCGAATGAATTAGGGGGAGCCACCGTCGCGCGATAAAGGAGTAGGGGAGAGGCGAGGTCTTCCCCGCACCCCTCTCCTCCCCCCCCCTTTTCGCGCCCTAATCCCGCTCGACACGCCGAGGGCTTATCCGCTACCAATCGAGTGCGCGCGGTTGAAGATTAGACGACGCAATACGCTACTCAATTGTCATCTTGGGCGAGGTGTGGATTGCGGTACCGTCACCGGAAGGTGATTCCGCCAACCGCCGATGAAATGTGTTTAAAGCGGAGGCTATGATCCACGTGATATTTATGGATTTTAAAAAAAGCAAAGAACGGTTTCGGTGTTTGGTTAAACGCGAGAAATCTCGGGGTGCCAAATGCAATATAATTAATGTGGATTTTCGTCGTGTCCCATGAATTCAAAATAAATTCATAAATGGAGGAATAAACGACCTGACATTTGAAAAAGCTGTTTCGCCGTGACAGTCCACGCGTGCTTTAATGAGATAAAAAAACTTCTTACGCTTCTTCAAATTTGACAATATTTCCGTCTTAGTCGTATTTTGGCCTACTTTCAGAATGGAAATAGGCTTATAGTTTCATCGTTGCGTCTGTCTGTCCCTCCCATTAACTTTTGAACTAATAGACCGATTTTTCATGACACCTGATGGAAATCTCTTGCTACTGGAGTCCAGCTCCCGAGGATAGTTTTTGTTGCGAAGATTGAAAGTTCCAGGTTCGATTCCAGGAACTATCCTTCGCATTTGATTTAAATGGGAAATCTGAAACCCATCGTGCAGGAAAATTTGCTCTTGCAAATTTAAAAAAATCTTAGAATTGCAATATCGGAGCGGGATTTGTACTATTCTCTGAGAAAAGGAATGGAGATTCTAATTTTCATCGTATAATTTTGCTTGTCGGTCGTATTTCTTCGAATTTCACGTAAAAACTGGCGTTTTGGCAGTTTTTATCACTCATTACGAGAGTGTTGCCATTGCGACGACTATTGTTGGAGTCGGATTCGGTATAGTCTAGTACAGCGGTTCCCAACCTTTTTCACTTCGCGAACCCCTTGAACTAATCTATTTCTCGTCGCGAACCCCTTAGATTAACCTTTTATCTTCGCGAACCCCTTGAGTTGTAAGAATTTTGGCGGCGAACCCCTTATAATGGAGAGTAAATTTTGTAAAAACAAATCTTATTGAACGCGTTTAGTTCATGAAAAATAAAAAGTTTATATAGCACAGAGATGTAAACCTTTACAATAAAATCAGATTTTGCCATCAGTTTCTAGTTAGTAACCTATAAAATTCAAATATAGTTCTTGAAGAATAAGAAAAAATTGAAAATAAAACCATGCAACTAATATGAAATAAATTAAAACATTGGTAATAATTGTAGGACCAAGAAAGTGAAAAAGACGCCATTGCCAATTTTTTCTCTGGAACCCCTCAGATTTATTTCGCGAACTCCTAGGGTTACGCGAACCACCGATTGGGAAACGATGGTTCAGTAGAGGGCTCGACAAATCCCGGGCCATGGCGCCTAAGATTTTGGAGGTGGCGCCTAGATTTTGGAGGTGGCACCTCGATTTTGGAGGTGGCGCCTAGATTTTGGAGGTGGCGCCTAGATTTTGGAGGTGGCGCCTCGATTTTGGAGGTGGCGCCTAGATTTTGGAGGTGGCACCTAGATTTTGGAGGTGGCGCCTAGATTTTGGAGGTGGAGCTAGATTTTGGAGGTGGCGCCTAGATTTTGGAGGTGGCACCTAGATTTTGGAGGTGGAGCTAGATTTTGGAGGTGGCGCCTAGATTTTGGAGGTGGCACCTAGATTTTGGAGGTGGCGCCTCGATTTTGGAGGTGGCGCCTAGATTTTGGAGGTGGCACCTAGATTTTGGAGGTGGCGCCTAGATTTTGGAGGTGGAGCTAGATTTTGGAGGTGGCGCCTAGATTTTGGAGGTGGCACCTAGATTTTGGAGGTGGCGCCTAGATTTTGGAGGTGGCACCTAGATTTTGGAGGTGGCGCCTAGATTTTGGAGGTGGCGCCTAGATTTTGGAGGTGGAGCTAGATTTTGGAGGTGGCGCCTATATTTTTAGAAAATTTGTCGAGCTCCTGGTCTAGTACATACGCGCGTTAATTTTGCCGCACAAATACACGTCATCAATTTAGTCGTCCGTTCCTGTAAATCTTTAATATTTTATCACGCTAATTTATGAAATTTGGGAACACAAAGAGCAACTCATCCGCGGTGATTTGAAAACTATTAAAGCCAATATATGTAAGTATTAAATAAATGAGTAAATGGAAAGTAGGCACCATAAGTTCCGCTTGGATAATCTTGTTTTAATTAAGAGGCATAAGTCGCCATTCATTCCAGTTCAAGAACTACGCAGTAATTTCTAATTCCAACCATTTCCAACCTAATTTAATTTATCAATTACAATTCCCCTAACAAAAAGAGGGAGACTGTTCGACGATAACAATTCGAGTTTTTAGTTAAAAACAATGAGAAAATGGTTTTGCTAGTCTCTCTTAAACTTATCACGCTCCCGCCGAATGGTTTACGCAGCATCTGAATTATATTCTTTTGGTTAGATTTTTGGTGGAGAAAAGCTTGCGATTCCCACGCAATTCGATTTTTCGGTTCTCTGATGTTATAAACATGGATGAGTTCTAGTCCTTTTCCTGATCTTTTTCCGTATAAACTCATGTATTCTAGTTATTAGACACTTTTTTTCTTTCGCGCACAACATCTTTTTTCGTCATCACCCATTTTCTAGGATTTGGCAAATTATTTTACAGAAGTTCCCTTAAAAAATTTTTCACGGAATCGATATTTTTTCGGATGGCAGAAAAAAAGACAAAAATATTTCCATTCGAACATTACGATTATTTTTACATCCTTAAGTTTTAATTTTATGCCCAAGAAGAGTTTTAATGATAATTCGCGTGCGTAAAATAATGAACGATAAGGTCCTTCTTGGAAACGACTGAAATAAAATAACGTTCGATAAACGTATTCCTCCATTATTAAACGAAAAAGCTCGGAAAATAACATTGAAAGAGGAAATTCATCACCGCGCATCGTGTAATTACTTTCTGCTTAAAAAGTAAGATGATGAATTTACTAATCAATCGAGGAAAGAAAGAAAGAATACGCGCGTTGCGAACTAGCAAATTCGTTCGTAATTAATTATTTGTTTTCGGAATGATTTATTGCGCACTGGAGGAATCCATGCAAAATTTTCTCATAAAGCTTAGTCGAAAATGTGAAGAGCACCGCTTGCATTGCATCTGTTAATGAATACACGCCGACAAAATCTACCCAATTCGGAGGGAAAATAGAACTACATAATCGCTTTTAAATATGGACGCTAACGATACCGTGAATCAGCCAATGACTTCGCCAAGGGAACGGATGAATAATTGAGTACTTAATTTCTCTCCGTAATATAGTCTCAAAGGGGTTTTGTTATTTAATTCCTGCCTACGCAAAGATTAATCGACGATTTTCTGCCAGTCGAAATTAAATTCAATTAAAAAGACGTAGTTTCCGCTTACAAGATGCTTATCTCACGTGCTATAACTTTTGTGGCGCGGCATCAGAACTGTTTCCAGCATTTCAAGCTTCATAATTTACATCCTCGATGCCGAAACAAATCAGATTATTTAAAGGGAAAAATCTACAGCGGCCCCGGTCTCGAGTTTTCGTCTTTAAGTTCTAAATGTCATTTCGACGCCCTTCGGATGCGATATTACCTTTTTCGGTCGAAAAATTGTTTAAATTTGAAAATGAAAATTGACCTATTATACGTTATTTAATTCGCTAAAAATTTTATTCTTGGAAACAGATGTAGCGCAGAACACGGCCTTTTTTTTTAATTGTTGATGTTTCTCATGCAATTTTATACTTGTTCTAGATATAACAGAAAAGGAATGAGAAACGTTATGCAATACGCTTGAGGCTAAAAGAAATGTTTTATTTAATGCCGATTTTCAGTCGCCACGCACTCGCGCTTTCGCGATTTTCATATTATTTCACCACTTCTTTACTGCAGGCATTCGTGCAGCATGAAATTCCTAGGAAATTGAGATGATTACCGTAGCAAAAAAAACGGCTGACTATATATATATATATATATATATATATATATATATATATATATATATATGTGTGTGTGTGTGTGTGTGTGTGTGTCAAAAGCGCATTTCATCTACAAAGTAGCCTTCTTCAGTGATAATATGCCGATTTTATTTGGCCAACCGATTGGAATTCAGATTAGTTCAATAATTCGCTTATAAATTGCAGTAAATGCTTGCACGTAGGAAGGAGCGAGACTTTTTATCCCCAGTTCTGAGAAAATCTGATGCACCTGCGAGTACGATGCGTATGTCTTCCTTTTAATTTACATATCTGTTTTTCAGTCATTTTGTTTTCGTTTTTCGCTAAAGACTTTGCTGGGAAAACTTGGATTTTAAACCCAAAAAATTTCGAACGAATTGCGTCCTATTATAATTATGGCATTCAGTTTGGGATAAAATTAGATTTGGTGGCGTAACAATGGATGTAATGACATCTAATGTGAACAGCAATGGATTTTCAAATCTACCTCTAACTAGCCTTTGTCTTAGTATTTCATCAAACGAGATTGGGTTTCGTATTGGATGGTTTGGAGTCGGCTTCAAGTTTTCCATGTTAAAATGCAAGGCTTTTATCCAACCATTAACGTTAAGTAACAATAAAATCGCGAAAAGTCTTAAAGGTAGTTATTGCGTAAACATTTAGTTAGGTTACTAGTTAAAGCCCATTGTCCCGTGTAACAATGTACTTAATTATCCCTAAAATTCATTAAGGTAACTATTCTTCTCTTCCCATTTTCCGCAGAATGTCGCTGATTCAAACTGACTTTCCGGGTCTAATTTTTGAACAAAAATCGAAATTTAGTTTTCCTGACTCACGCTCATTGCATTAGATTTCTCATTATTCCCTTTTCGCGGGGAAAATCTCGAGTTTTCTTTGAAAAAACAGATGCGAAGAATAAAAGTCCGACACTTTTATATTATACCACATGTATATATTATATTCTAACGATTTAAACGTAGTGAAGTAAATTTCGGTAGAGAGAATTACGCAAAATGCCCTTATTACTTGGCATTCGTTATAAACTTGTAATCTGAAGGAAGTGCGCTTTGATGAATTTTTCAATGCACTTTGCTCTTTTTCTTTCTTAGGTTCTTAGGCTTTTTTCCATTGGAATCACGAATAAAATGATGTTATTAAATCGCAAAATTCAAATCATTGCGCAATAAAGGCATTCATTTTATTTCTCTTGCCAAAAATGTAGGGCTAAGTAAGACGACTCCTTTCCCAGAGACACTACATTACACCACGCTAAACAAGCGATACTTACAGGAGCCGTCTTTCTGAGGAAGATATTAAACGCAAAATTTCGGAGCGGAACCAATTTTCATAATTAAACTCAGATGTCGCTTTCATGCTGCATTTAGTAAAAGTAAATCAGTCATGCATTTCTTTCTGGATAATGCCTCTTTAGAGAGCGATTCAATTCGCGCTATAGAAAATCGTTATATTAAGTGAAAGAAAACAAGTTTCACCGCACACTCTGCAGCTTGAGACGAGAACTGTGAAAACTCAAACGTTGATGTCAGGCAATTCTTTCGGTCTTCCTAAAGCTTCGCCATCGTGATACGTAAATGCCTCCCGCCGCGTAATTACTTCATGCTTCCTAACTTATGATTAAATACCGTCACTGCCATTCTCTCCGTGTTTCGCGTGCATTAGAGGCTTTCAGAAGTACTTCCCCTACAGTGACAACCCGTTTTAACCGTTTATGGTTACTCGCGCCATGTGCCATTTTTGCGTCCAACAAATATTTAAGATACACAACGGCAGTATAAACTGCAATCTCGGAAGAGGTTATGCTGCGTTAACCGTTCATGTGCGCATTTTTATGCTCCCAAAGACTACAGTGACTCAAATAAATCCCAAATAATTTGTTAATTTCCTACCTTGACTGGAAAATCTTGACTGAAACACTCTTTAACGCATTGTAAAAATTAGACACTGGCGCTTAATTATCGTGTACGAAGCAATAACTAATGCTGACAAAATCTGCCTATATCTCTTTGAAGCAAAATAGCAGTTAATTATTCGAAATATTTTTACACAAGCTGCAGGTAGTAGAATACTATTTTCAAATAATCGCTGGACCAGAAACTTAGGTATTTATCTCTATTGTTCTGCTTCATATTACGGGTTAGTGACTTTAATATCGATTTTAGCACCTTTTTTAGCGTTTTTAAAAAATCCACTTATGCGTTCGGTTTGTCCGTCCATCTGGCTGTCTGTCTGATACGCTAACTACTCCTAAACGAAAGCAGATAGAGACTTTGTTGGCATGGTTTTTTTATCAATCAGTACAGTACAATATTCACGTTTTCACGTTTTCTTGTGGAAGTTCTAGTGACAGGCAGAATGGGTATATAAAATTTAATTGAAGTTTCCTTTTTTGATAAACGTTTTGTCTTTAAAATTTTCTTCTTGATTATATTAACTTTATTAATTATAAAATTATTCAGATTAATCATACTAGTATGCATAAATTTTAATATTCTGTATTAACAATTTTTTTAAACTGCAATTTACTCTCTGTTTCAGCAGCTCTTTCCTTACTTGTTCTTAAATTGTTTATGTTTTCACTTTGTCAGTCCGACCGACCGTGAGCAAAATTCTGAAGCAACGAGAAGAGCTGTAAAGAGGTCCATTTTTCTATACGTATGTCAGGATAAAAAACTTATGGATCCAGGATAAAAAAACCTTATGGATTATCTATAGGGGTCCGTTAATAGTAAAGTTCCGTTTTGTTTGCGTTGTTACAACAATAAAAGCGAAGCGTAAATACGTTCAATTTATTTTCAAAAAGGGATAAAAATAATAATACAACTGCTTAACTTCGGTGAGGTATGTTTTACAGAGAAAGGAGGTCGAAGGCTTCGAAAATTTACGTGAACATTCTAAAAAAAAGTGCTTTTGGAATCTACTTTTGCTGTTCTATTTTGACTCGTTTTCCAGAAAATCCACATCAATTCGTCGTTTTAAACAGCAGCGGGTATAGAGAGTCAAATTAACGAGAACTTTAAGGCATCCTAAAGTTTTTGGTCACATCAAACAAAGTTGCGTTTCTTCGTTCACCGAATCAGTGTTTCTGCAGTCGCTATCAGGTCAACCTTATGTATCATATAAAAAACCGGTTTTTGGAATAATTTTCAAGGTGCAAAAAAATTTTTCCATTAATAAAGACAAACTACGCACTCTAAGGATAAAATTAAAACGAAGGTTAATGCGTGACCTCAATCAATTGTTTTTACACGCCTAAAGCTTCGGAAAAACATTGCTCGTTGGAGAGGACGAGCGACGCGAGAAAATCGCGAAACGATATCCCTCGCGCGCGGAAACAAAAGTAAAAAATAGTCGATCTCGGGCTCAATGTCTATTGTAAAATTCAATTTCGGTCGAGTCTGGAAAATTTCGCAATTTTATCCTCGGGGAAATATCGCGGGGAGAAGGGTTGGGAGAAACCTTTAGGAGTATACCATCTCGGAGCCCTTATTATAAACCCCATCGTAAACGAGGGTAACAAGGAAGCTTTCATCCCATCCGACCTCTCTCTAGAAAGGGAGAGAGCGAAAGATGGGTGGAGAGTTAGATAGAGGGATTGAGAGAGATGTATCGAGAAAGAGAGAGAGAGAGAGACAGATGGATGGAGAGAGAGAGAGAGACGGATGGATGGAGAGAGAGAGAGACGGATGGAGAAAGAGAAAGAAAGAGGGATGGAGAAAGAGAAAGAAAGAGGGATGGAGAGTTAGAGAGAGGGATGGAGAGTGAGAAAGAAGGATGGAGAGACAAAAGAATGGAGAGAGAGGGAGATAAAATGGGGGACAGAAAGCTAGAGAGAGGGATAGTGAGTGAGACAGAATGATGGAGAGAAAGACAGAAGGATGGAAAGAGAAAGAAACGGAGAAATGCGAGATGGAGAGGGAGATGGAAAGAGAGAGAGGGGTGGAGAGAGAGAGAGGGGTGGGGAGAGGGGGGTGGAGAGAGAGGGGTGGAGAGAGAGGGATGGAGAGAGAAAGAGGGGTGGAGAGAGAGAGGATGGAGGGAGAGAAATAGGGAGGGAAGGATGGGCGCAGGAAAATAGGGTCGAGAGAGCAAGGCTTGCCTCAAATTACTCATACACTTGCCAGCGCGAGATATTTCGCATCGCCATTAACTCGTCCTTACAACCCGGGCTTCTTTTTTTTTCCTACTGACGTTTCCTGGGTTCGGAAAAATAAAACGCCTCCGATAATTGAACATTATTCGAGGAACAAATTAGGCTTCGCATATATTTTAGTTGTACATATTTCACGAGATGCTCTTTTTTAATTTTCATCGTCAATTTTTTTTAACCGGCTAGGCGCTATTGGCCGTCCAATTAAGGATTCGAAAAAATGTCTTCTTGATCGATTGAAAAAAGTGAAGCATCGAGTTCAGCGTATGGACTGTTTCGAACGAATGAAAGATATGACACGGTCCGAGTGGATTTCGAAGCAGCTGCCGTCTGTTTCGAATTCAAATGTGAACTATAATACAAAAATAATGAAAAGACAATGCGATTCACAGACGAATATAAAAGGTGTGTGGCGTATCCAGCCGTTTTACGCCAATAGGACTCGCCTACACCGATTACTTTTCTAGCCGAACACCTTTTTAAGTCTTCGTGCGAATGCCTCCATGGAAATACAAGTTTATTATACGTCTTGCATGAAGTTTATAAACAAAATCGCCCCTTGAAACTTAAAGAAGATCAACGAAATTGATGGCATGCTCAGTAAAAGTAAAAGCAATATTTTCCGAAAATTTCACGCATTGGTGTAATTGAAAAATAAAATAAAAAAATTATTTGAAAGCCGACAAATATTTTCATTATTTGAGTTGAAATCGGAATCTTTTCGCACTTCCCCACAAATAACCACTTTTCTCGCGACATTACATTAAATAACGAGATACTACCAAAGACAAAAAAGATTCGTTATAATTTCAAAGAAATTCAAATATACGTTCGAATAAAATGCATACCCTCGATTTGTTTACAAATATGCGCACATATTTAATAATTCAAAAAATAATTCTAATTTAGATCAAATATCTATTTACCGCACAAAAGGCAACACGGACCATTTCCTTTACGAACTTAAGGACCGAAGTAAAAGTTATTCGAGACAAAAAAAATCTGTTTAAACCAGTTTCAACATAGAAAGCCCCCCATTTCTCCGAAACTCCTCTTAATTTTAAAATTAATTCCCCTCACAGCTCAATAAACGTCTCTCCTTGCGGATATATATTTACGAGGACATTCAAATCTACGCCTTCAAAGGAACTACTGCGAGCGAACCCTATACGACGACATTTTATTCGTTCTTTTTAATACCAGTAAACGTATTTATCTCTCTCTCTCTCACGCCCCATAATTGAAGATAGAACGACATTACCCGTCGCGCCGGGAAACGCATGACGAAAATGAACTTATTCCTGAAACCTACGTGAGCCGAGTGATAACGAGAGCACAAGACCGTTTTGTCCCGACTCCCTAGGGTATTATCGTCTCCCTTTGTGACTCAATTTCTATTTGTAAAAACTCTCTCTGCCACCACACACATTCTCTCTCCCTCTTTTAGAGTTCCAACAAAACGAAATTAGAATACTATGACATCGGAGGCTCAAAAGGAAACCCACCGATTCCTCGTAGGAAGAAGGCTTTATAAGGAGGTAAAAAGGAATCTCCGTCGCCGCTACGTCCCTTTGCTTTTGGCCAGCGCCTTGCTCTTTCAAATCACGCACTGGGGTGAAAAGCAGTTAACACGAGGGCGGCCGGCTGAACACGTCCCTTTAAGAATTCCCATTTCATTTAAAGCGAGAGAGAGAGAAAGATGCGCTAAAGGGGTGTAGGGTGCGAGATGAAAGGGGGAGCGGGAAAAGGGCTTTTCTCTTTCAAAACTAAAAAAAGATGAAAGAAGGTTAAGGGCAATGGAAACAACTTGATCCAAAGGAGAGACGTGATGAAAAGCGCCTCCACGAGAGAGTGCCGCGCGCGATTCGTTAGTTTAATACACGGAAATTTATTTATAACTCCGAAAATTTTTCAAAAATATGGCAAGCAAATGATAATTCGTGCGAGAAATTTCTAAAGGTTTGATGAAATGTAGATGGCTCCATGAGTAATACGCTCGACTCTACGATCCGTGAGTCGCCATTGACGACGGCTGCCATCAGGGTCGGCCCGAGCTATGGGCGCCCCGGGCGGCTGCCCGGGGCGCCCAAGTATGTATTGGGTAACTATGTAGCTACTATGTAGCCGAATCGCGCATCTGATTTCCGTAAGCTTTTTAAGTACCTATATTGGAGACGGAATGAGACAGTTCAGCGCGACCGATTTGGCGACGGGACAATTCGGCGACGGAACAATTCGGCGCCGGGACGGTTCGGCGCCGGGACGATTCGGCGCCGGGACGATTCGGCGCCGGGACGATTCGGCGCCGGGACGATTCGGAGCGTGGAGGGAAAAGCAACAACTTTTAGTTGGGTTGAATGGCTGGGGTTGGATTCGTTCTACTTCCTCCCCCGGGTTGGATTCGTTCTATTTCTTCCCCCCGGGTTGAATCGAGTGGTTGGAGGTTGGATTCTTTCAATTTCCACTCCCCGGGTTGGGTTGTGAGGTTGGTGGTTGGATTCGTTCTATTCACTCCCCCCGGGTTAGGTTGAGAGGTTGGGGGTTGGATTCTTTCTATTTCCTCCCCCCCGGGTTGGGTTGGGTGTTTGGGGGTTGGATTCTTTCAATTTTCTCTCCCCGGGTTGGGTCGTGAGGTTGGTGGTTGGAATCGTTCTATTCTCTCCCCCGGGTTGGGTTAAGTGGTTGGGGATTGGATTCTTTCGATTTCCTCCCCCCGGATTGGGTTCAGAGGTTGGTGGTTGGATTCGTCTTTCTGGCGCCGGACTGTCCCGGCGCCGAATTGTCCCGTCGCCGAATCGGTCGCGCCGAACTGTCCTATACCCTATTGGAGATACCTCTATGGTGTCAACTTTTATCCCTATGGCGAGCTCGATAGTTTTTTATTTGACCCACGAATCAACAATTCCCTAGAGCAGGGGTCGGCAACCTTTTCTGCATGGCGGGCCACATTTGCAGTTGTGAATGCTTCGGAGGGCCGCATTGGGAGTCAAGAAAGCCTCGACGGGCCGAATGAGCGAATAAATCAGAAGTTTTCTCGAGATTCTGTGATTTCATGTGAACTAAATCATGTATACATAATTTACTAGCGTTAAAACTTCACCCGAAAAGGTTTTGAGACCATAATTTTACTAAAAAAAAAAATTGCCCATGAGAAATTTTTCTGATCACTTTTTCATTACAGTTTTGCGAGCCGCATAAAGCCTTCTTGAGGGCCGGACGTGGCCCGCGGGCCGTAGGTTGCCGACCCCTGCCCTAGAGAATTATCGATTGAGTCTTACGGCTGAAAACAAATATAAGAATAACCACTCCACTCGAAAAAGTAAGGACTTATTTTAGATATCTCCATTAGCCACAACAGAAGTTATAGCTACAGGAGAACCTAAGATAAGTATTAACTTTTCCACGAACCAATGACAAAAATATATTTTTAAATTCTATTTTACCCAAAAATCAACATACATTACTGTGCGTATGTGTTTGTGCATGTATAAAAAAACCGTGTTCTGGAAGTATATTTTCTACGATTTTTGTAATGAAAACTGTAGGCACACAATTTTATTGCACGAGCCTGATAGGTATTTTTTAAAAATGGGGGAAAAGAGTTCACGCAACTTTATGGATATAGGAATTCAACCGACCACGAAGGTTACTCCAATAACCACAAAACGGTTTGGTTAACCAGGCACGAATTTCGGTCAATAAAGCAGCAGCCCTGGGTGGTGATTAACCGATCGCTAATTGTCCCTCTCTCTTTTTTGCCCTACGCATCCGGTTTTTACCGACAGTTTTGCGGCTATCGGCATTACCTCGATCATCAATTGCCATTGCGTCGAGGTCGACATTTCAATTGTGTTTGGAGCCGCGGATCCTCTAGGAAGTCAAAAGTTTAGGCATGTTTAATTCATTGGCTCATTTTCTTCGCCTTTAAATATTAATCATAACATTGCACGGGATCACACAAGTTTTAGATAAAGATAAACATCATGTCCTACTCAAATTGCGGACGTCCGGTTGAGAAACATCGACATAAGGGCCCGAGGTAAGACGGTTATTAAAATAGATGATCCAAAGTCAAAGCAAGAGTCCGTGAAGGTAAAAACATAAATTTTCGCATAAATATTAAACGGAAATATTCGTCAAAAATATTTTTCGATTGCAGGTTTGGTATGAGATAACCGCGGAGTTTTATAGAAAAGAGACCGGGTTGGAATATATATAACAGAGGTGGGCTCTTCAAATGGACCTGCTCCGACAAACCAGTAAACTGTTGCCCTCCCAACCCACAATTACAGGGTCTCCGACCTTGGGAAGGGCAATTAATTCATTCGCCTCCTTGGCGCGTATCGTTCGAGGAAGTCTCACTGAGGGTGCTAAACTTTCGCCGCTTCGTTAAGCACGAGCGTTTACAAATGATTCCGGTTCTTGCGTTTAGAGATCGTACTTCAGACTGATCACAATACCGGTTTGCCAGCAAGGTCACAAAAACTAGATCTTTGATCAAAGGGGTTTTTTTTTAACGATGTGGACTAAAACGAAGTGTACCTACCATCGTAACCAAGTTTTGCTATAGCTTGAGTGGCTAATTTTATCTCGAGCCCAAATCACTACAAATGGTATTTGCGGCTCAGCAAATTTGGGAATCCAGCCAAATAAATGAGAAAAATCAGTATAAAAATATTTTACTAAAAATTTGAGTATGAACTTCGAACTATGCATTAACATTTTCATTATTTTTTTACGAAAACTATAATCCAAAAGTTCAATACATCACTGAAAATTTTAAACCACATTTAAAGGCAGGGAACAGGATGTAGTAAAACGATGAAAGCGGAATCTGAGGATGTCAAAATACCGATGAGAGAGCTAGGATACCGTGATAAGGTAATATATCGAAGAAAAAATTATAATATTCGTGAATGAGAACAAAAATCAGTACAGAAAATCAATCAGCACAATGCCGTCAAAATCAGTACGGTTGACCATTATAACTACAGCGCAGACGGACATAAGCGATGTTTACCTCCAAAGCTTACATATAACACGATAAAAAACTATGAAACCAAATCACTATAATCACAATGAAATTGTTACAAGGTTGTTACAGTTACAATGAGTCACTTTGAGAAGGTGGCGCCTCCCCTTTTCACTTTCATTTAGCTACTCGTAGTATTACTCATAAATAGACGCATAAGTTAGCGATAAAAAAACAATCTATTCAATAATCGACTTGAAAAAACTTTTCAGTCGAGAGAATTTTTATAAAAAAATAGAAATCAAACGAGAGAAAAATTATTAAAGCATTTATACTTTACGCACAATCCAGCCCAGACCTTAATCTCCTCAGAGTGGCAAAGAAAGGAAGAATACCTGAAAAGAAAAAAATATTAATGAGAAAATCCGCAGAAATTAGATTTACACATCACATTTTTCACCGTCCATAAAATTGAAACTTCTTAATTGAGCGCTTGACGAACATTCATGAAGCTTAAACGTGAAAATTAGATTTTTCCTCACAAAATGTTCGCAGTGTCCCTTTATAAATGATATTCAATTATTATAAACTATATATATATATAAATATATTACTTTTAGGATACTTCGATAAATAATCTTGATATTCTAGCATACTAATAATATAACGGTTTACTTTGATTAAAAAAACAAAGTGCGTTAACTGTTCAAGCCCATATGAATGGACATAAACTCTTTAAAATGCATAATTAAATAATTTTCAAGTAGAAATCCTGTGGGATCCGTCGAGTTTTAGCAATAAATATTAACAGAACAGAAAGGGAGGGTAAAGTAAAAACGAGGAACGAGAAGTCCCGGTTATTTTTTTATTCCTAAGAGTCTTTCTTAGATAACAGCGACTCGGATTTCCGTTTTTCGACAAGAAGCCTGGCGCAATGACGTATATAAGAGCAGTTGAACCGTCTGAAGAATCACGCCTTTTAAGTTAAGATTGTCCAGTCAAACTACGATAATAAGTCATATGTCTTTACTTTGCGCCTTGATTTAGCGGTAAAAGTTGCGTTAAGACCAGCTAAATCAGAGGTTTCCAAACTTTTCTATGGCGCGAGACATGTCGTTAAGACCAGCTAAATCAGAGGTTCCCAAACTTTTTTATGGCGCGAGACATTTTACTGAAATGACATATTTTCACGACACATAGATGCAAATTAAATGAGGACTAAATTTCATTAAGGTGAGGGGAGGGGGCAAATAACTCCTGCCAACTTTTCTGCAGATTGATAGATTTGTGTAGCAAAAATTAATTGGAAATAGCTCGCAGCATTTATAAATGAAAATAATTAATTGAAACACTCAATTTAAATTTCACTTCGGAAATTTTCGAGACTCAATTAAGAATCTCGCGGCGCATTAATATTTCGCGACACGCGCCTTGGTAATCGCTGCGCTAGATAATATTTTCTGGCAAAGGAGCGAAGATACTTCCCACTTGTATAGCTACGTGTTTATTGTTGATGCTGAAGAAAGAAACGATATTAGCTTAACGGCGTATTATCACGAAAAATGATTAGCATAGACCGTTTCCTTGCTAATATGATACAACACTCCTAACGTCCCACGTAACACCATTAATAGAAAATGGAACTATCGCGATAGATTCCTAATAATAAACCACTCCTTAAAGCTTAAAAGCCTATTCTTGTGGTTACTCTAACGGCTGCCTTGGCCGATATCACGCACGCGATAGGCCGTCTTCCTGAGGGAAACCACAGAGATGAAATTCTAGGAAAAGGAAAGTAAAAATAAAGGAATTTAGGGCAAAAGCTTTTTTCGAGGAAGAAATGGAGGAAATAAAAACCATGAGCGAAGGCCGACTTTACCAACAGCGCGACCAAATAGCTCTCGACGCAACAATCCCACCAAACACGACTAAAGAGATCGTCCCGAGCGACAAATTGGGTTTATTCCCTAGTTTCATTTTAATTAATCAATTCTCTCGGAAGAAAAAAGAAAATCGACTTTTCACCCAGTTAAATATTATTTAAAATTATTATCCTACCGGACCATATCCCGCCATTGATGTTAAAATTAAGGTAATAAATTTTTAATGGTCTTTAAATCATAATTTATGAGGGATTTTAGAAAAGCCACATTCTTCCAGAGGGCGAGCAAAAACTTCCTCAATGTGGCGCAGAACTTCGCAATTCCCCGGGGCACCATAGTTTGCAAGTTTGACTTTGATCTTTAGCATCTGAAAGTTGTGATAAAGGACGCTGCAGAATTAATAATTTTTATTTGTCGGCATACTTTTATACGGTTACGTGCTTAGCCTTTAAAAAAATCGCATTATCAGGCCCGAGTTTGCTTACTGAAGAAAATCCGAGTGCTTTGTGATCGCATTTTGTTCGTAGTTGCCAGATTCTCCGCCAGTGGCTCGAGCAGCCTTCACAATGGGAAGGAGTGAAAGGGACAGGAAGTCGGCCAGAGGAGAAAAGACCGTCTGGCGAATAAGTTCTCAAGGAAAGACAACTTCACGCAAAGGTCGGGTCGTGCACGCAGAAAGCAGGCAAATGAAGTTCGCAATAGAATGAGTTGGTGGTTTCCATTATTACCCATCAGGAGTATTCGAGAACTATTCTTCGCCAATTGATTCTAGATTCCACACAAATATAAAAAAAATATTTGCAAATCTTATCTATTTCCAAAAATGTTAATAACTGAACTCAAAAATCATGCGAACGTGAGAACAAGCATGAAAAACTACTGGTGATTTACATACGTTAATTTTACTCACTTAGGCAAAACCGATTTCGGAAAGTCTGAAGAAAGAATGCGCTAGTTCGGTCTAGCATTTCTTCGATCATTCTGGTGCGATGAAAATGACGCATCTTTTTCCTTTTAATTCGGGAGTGCTCGGCACGAGTAAAACCGCCCGGCAGTGCCTCACCTGAGAATTTCGACAAGACCTTCATATTAAGACTTTTAACGTTCCTTTTTTCAGCGATTTCCGACCAGTTCGCGCAGAAGTGTTACGACAATGACGTCACGCACGAGCATAAAAGGTTACGAATCGAGTCTCTCCCCCACGCTGCACAATCTCCGCGTCCTTGCGTGCTTCACCGGTTCCCTCGGATCTCACACTTCGCTGCATTTATAAGATGTTGTTCGGACGAGAGTAAATTCGTCGGTTTCTTTAAACCTCATGGCGATATTTCCGAAGAAAAACTCATTTTTCTAAAACTCGCCATTCCCTAATAAAAAGTTAATAAAACTAAACCTGTGAAAATTTATATTAGTTTTAATTGCTGACATAGTTTAATATACGCGCAAAACAAGTTTAATGCGCGTTTAATCAAACTTTCAGACTTAAAATTATTCTTCAGTAGATCAGGTTTAATACTTTTTAACGATGTCTGCAAACGAATAACGTCGAAAATTTGCAAGCGAAAGCCAGTATAATTCCACTGCAAAAATGTACGTGATGATTTATATCGGCCCACCCTTAAGATCCTAATGTTGACATTATGACGTCGAAACTGAGTGGCATGCAATATATTTTTACTTTCTCGTATACATAGTATATTGAGAAAGCATTGTTATCGTGAAAAAATTCGGCTTCGAAATTTTGATGGAAATACACGTTTTAGGTGTCCCTGAGTCCATAAAAGTGGTTTTCGCCATGCCGTCTGTCTGTCGGTCTGTCCGTTGTTCTAGAGCCCAAACGCGTACATAAAATCGAATGATATCTCATATTTGTGCAATATATCACCTTTTGCAGAACCTTTTTCATACAAATTATATTGCACAAAAATAAACGGTAGATATTTAGAAAAATGGCTCCAAAGGAATTTGATTGAAATCAATTCAATTGTAGAGCCTGGTGTAATAAATAATACTGCATAAGCCATATGTCTCAAAAAATCACTATATGGCGTCCAGTGACATTACAATGTACGCTAAGCTACCTTACCTAAGCCCTATGACGCCACGCCACCACGCGATCCACTCAAAATCTTATTCAAGCCTAAATGGCTAAACTAAATCGAATAATATATCATATTTGTGGATAATATAATTCATAATAGACACTGAAGAGATGAACGATATTGCGCAACAATTAAGGGTACTTTATTCTAGGATATTTTGAAACAATTCGATTTACTCAAAAATGGCTCTAAGGATTTTGATTAAAATCCATCCAATCGTACAGCCTGATGTCACAAATAATACCTACTAAGCCATATGTCCCAAAGAATTACTAAATATCGACCAATGGCATTAAAATATACGCTAAACTACGGTTAACTTTGATTTATAAGCGTTTTTCTTCTATAAGCGTATAGTCGACCAAACTTATATACGTACGTATATGAGAAAGTTTGTGCAATGTATATTGCGCCGTTTATTTATAATTGTATGGCAACTCCGACAATTTATATTAAATAATAAACGCTGTAAGAAGTCATAAATAAAGCATTGACAAACTTGATAAGAAAACGCATTCTAATTTACCATTGTTATTGACATTCAGAGGCGTCGTGTTGTACCCATGAAAGAGTGGTGCGTTATCTCTTTAGTCAAGAATATTTTTGTAAACATCTCATGAGGCATAATGGCACTATTAAAATAGAAGATCGCGTTTTATTTGCATTCGGGGCACAAACAGCAAATATTTTCAAAAATAAAGCTCCAATTCGCGATAAAAGACGGCGATATTCCATGACGGAGCGCTTTCAAATCATAGCAGGAGAAGAAGAAATTTATTTATCAGGATTGATTAGAAAAAAACGACGAAGCATTAAAAAATCTGCGCGAGGACGCTCAAAAATTATATTACAACTTTCTCTCAGGTTTTAAGCAAAACAGACCATCCCAAATAGACCTCTCGAATGGATGTTCTTTATTAGTCGAACGGGATTAAACAGGAAAAATGGAACGAAGTAAACTCTTCGGCGCTTAAAATAAAGAGAAGGGAACCTTTTTGGCTGGCGGCCGTGACCAGAGCAAACTACTTCGTGATTGCTCTTGAACCAAGCGTTTTCTTGCCATTACACGCCCTATTACATGGGGAAACTTGAACCATATTTTCTCAAGTTTTTAAATGTTTACATTCCTAGGATTCTATTTCAAACACAGGGGTGCGACGCAGATTTCAAAGCGGACGGTTATCATAGTCAGGCACTGGCATAGCTTATAATACCAGCTTATGAGGGTTACAGTTGAAATCCGGCTCGTCCTCATTACGGATTTAGCCGTTTAAAGTTGGCATTATGTTTTGCATTCCCGCTAAGTTTCAGCCACGAGTACCTATATAAGGTAAGTGAGCGATACACTCTAAGCTTTGGCGATTTTTAATAATTTTTTGGCATATTGTAGGAAGCTGAGAATTTGCATAACGTTAGTATCTGTAAATAATTATTCAGGAAAAAATATTTCTTTGATACCATCGGTTGAATCGGAGTAACAAGAAATGGAAAAAATTGTCTAAGTGTCGGAATTTAAACCCTATGATCCAAATTCCGACACTTGGTAGAACTAATAAGAGACATTGCTCACACAAAAATGAAATAATATACTTTAATTGCGAACCATAATACTACATATTTATTACACTTAACAAAAAAATCTAAACATTTTTATTAAAATTGAAACATTTAGGAAAAGAAAAAGTGCTCACAAAATTTTTATGAAAATGTTCGTGAAAATTGAAAGCTGAAAAAAATTGTGAGGTTAGGCTGGGTTACTTTAGAACTGTTCAAAAATCTCAAGAAACAGGTCAATATTTCATCAGTATTTTCAAATTATGCAGAAATAAATATGTTACTCACATAACTTAAATAAATACACTGTCGGAATTAGGGATCCCTTGCTTTTTGTTATTAATTGGTCTGCTACAGGAATATGATTGATAATTTCTCCAATCTATGAACACCATGTTAAAGAGAATCAAATTAGCTTTTAAGTGATTTATTGGATGAATTACTTTCTTTCAATTTTATATCATAAATTTAGAAAAATATCACACCTTAAAATCGAAGCCAAGCTCCAACAAAGCCAAGATGTGCTCTGGCAGCGACAATGTTACGGCCAGGAAGATGAAACAAGCACTGCGTTGCTGTCATTAAAGATAGATTAAGTACTACGTTCTAACCGTTATGATCAATACTATGACCAATAGAGCCGAGTGTCGGAATTAGGACCGTTTCGGAATATGGCTCACTTACCTTAGTTTATAACTGCATTCGCACACTAACGAAAGTAAACATAGAACAACTACAAGTATCACGGCACCTATGAGATATCTGGAGAATTATAATAGGTGTAACATGATTATCTTCCCAGGATTATCCCTCGCGATAAAATTCCGGAGATTAAAGAACAAAGAAGCTGCGCCAGTGCGAAAAGAAAGAACTGAAGAACAAAAACGTTGCGTAAGTACCAAAAGAAAGCAACGGATCAGCTTCACTTAACAAACGAATCGGAAACCGCGCGAAGTCTACAGCGACCGGTAGTAACGGCGAAGCTGCGGCTGGTATGGAAATAGCGGAGCGACGCCCAAGTGCGCCCCTGGCCCCAATACAACATCGGAATGGAGGCTTCGGAGGCGGCGTAGAACGAACGGCCGGCATCACGGAGGAATGGAGGAGGATAGGAGAGGCAGCAGTGAGCAGCAAGGAAGAACCGTACCCGTAATAACAGCATTCGGATAGTTTAAGAACGGAAAAGAGGCGCGGGAGGAAGGGTCACGGACCTCAAGGCGCGTGAACGACCTCGCTCCTCAAAATTGTTACGGCACTTCCCAATTCAAACACTAGATGGAATAAAAAGTAGACGCGAGGCGGCGCTTCGTCCGCACGACCTTCGCATCAAAGTGAGTAAAGAGATTTGAATAAATAAAAAACCGAGGACTTGATCACGGGTTTAATTATTACGTAAAGGATAAAAAGAGATACTAAAAGACCGCTCCAAAGACCAATATATATACATACATATATATATATATATATATATATATATATATATATATATATATATATATATATACGTACAGGCATACATTTTAAGCGGATTCGTTACAGCTTGGGGCAGGCCCGCGCCTACCAGGTTTTCAAAAAGAGCAAAGATGGCCGATTATAGAGGCGGCCTAACCATGTATGAATTACAAATTTCATTTTTTACAGGCTTGTGGATGTTAGTAATATATTCTATGGATCCCCATTTAGGATCAGGATTTCATACTAAAATATAAATCCCGAGGACGGCACGCCATTTTTTCTCTCGATCGACGGTTATTTTGGCGTTATTATTTTTAAAGGAAGGTGGCGTTCCGAATAAAACTTCCTCGGTGATTTATTTAGGATTTCATTCACGATAGGGGAAGCTGTGTATTTGCCCCTATCCTTGTTTTAGTGTAAAAAAATCATGCAAAAAAAAGTGGGGCAATTATACTAGTAAATACAGAGCATGTGTGTGTGTGTACACACGCACGTACAAAGTGGCGCAAATTAGATTGATTTCGGATTTCGTTTTATTTTCGTACGGTGGCGGACGAAAAAATAAAAACCAGGAATTCGAACGAGAATTCCCCCTAATTTATGCGTCAGATGCGATAAGCTCCGACGGTAAAAAAAAGCAAATAAAAATACACTCCGCACTCATAAATACATCAGGTGCACGTTCATTAGGGCTGTACTGGTGCGTCAATCGAGTTACGCGGGGAGCTAATTACATTCGGGTGCCTCGCCAATCATCGTGAAACTGCCTCGAAATTTAGGCCGAGGTGGAAATTGACTGGTGCGAGCCACCGCATCAAAACAGGATAAAATAACGCGGCAGTTTCGTTTTTAACGAAGGATGATCTTTTAAAACGTGTACCATCAAAAAACCGAACAAGGGCCCGCGGTTGCTGCTACCCCCGTAAAGTGAACGTATACGAGGGTGAGGGGGGGGGCGGGTGGGGTTTTTTTCCCCACCCTAACTAAATCTCGCTAGAGGTAATTTATGCGGCGCGAGGCTATATCCGAGAGCGCGCGCGTTTTATATGGAGAGAAGGGAAGAGAAGAGGGAAAGGTGATAACGGCTTCTCCATCCCCTCCCTCTCCCCCTTTTTCACTCTTTCCCACATCCCTCTAAACGTGTCTCCCTCGTTAGACTCGCGGTCCGGCACTTAAACGGGATTTTAAGCGTGTCAACGACGATCCGAAAAATTCCCGACCGCTAACGAAATCCTAGCTGCGGTCCCGTCGCGACAATGACCCAAAAAACGGGCGGAAGAGCGAGCGAGTAGGGAAAATGGGAGAGGCTGATAAATGCAATATGCGAGAAAATGCAATAGGCGAGAAAATGCAAAAGCCGGCAAAATTAAAAAGGCGTGAAATTTCAAAAGGCGTGAAATTTCAAAAGGCGGGAAATTTAAAAAGGCGGGAAATTTAAAAAGGCGGGAAATTTAAAAAGGCGGGACATTTAAAAAGGCGGGAAATTTAAAAAGGCGGGAAATGCATCAACCGAAATAAAATTAGCGTAAAGTGGGAAAACGAATAAAGCGGAAAATTGCTCCGCAAGGAAAAATTCGAAGTGCATAAATGTGCGAGTAGGGGATTTCAACGGCCGCGCATTCTTTCCCTATTCCCTCTTTTTCAAAAATCCATCATGCGACGATGACGCGAAAGGGAAGAAGATGCTTCAATCTCGCCGTCAATTAGGGCAATTGGTTTCCCTTTCGCTTTTCAACCTTTCCGATTTC